>VZTF01008876.1:1520037-1631527 GCA_013397755.1 Cnemophilus loriae
GAGAGGAGAGGAGAGGAGAGGAGAGGAGAGGAGAGGAGATCAACAATGGGAAAAAAGAAAAAGTGAAAACTACTGAACAAAAGAGAAGCACAAACGAGAGGCAAAAATACAAGAGGAAAAAAATAAACAACATCAGAGTGGGAGCAGGGAGAGGGAGATGGTGGCTATCGGGGATTTAGTGCTGAAAGAGAAAAGCCCCATTCTCTGCCACACCTATCTTTATTATCTTTCCATGCCTGCTTCTCCTCTGGGATGAGTGGAATGTCCATGTCCAGAAAGCCACAGGTTTGGCATTTTGTGTCTTACGACAAATGTGCTGAATATCTGCAGGGCAAAGTTACACAAAACCAACAAAAAAGTGAATCTTGCTTAGTCTCCCTTTCATGCAATGCAAGAATCATCCCTTAGATGGGACTATTGCAAAATTAAACGACCTTGCAACCACAACCAGTAAATAATGAGTAATGTGCTTGTATGTTCAAAGCTTTTATGCCAACCAGTCCAAGAACGTGAGGAGAGCTCATCACAAAAAGGCCCCATTTATCAGAAGGGCTTCACACAGCTTAGCATCTTTAGGGCCATTACTCACCTCCCACACCTAAGCTAAGTGCCAGCTCCCAGCCTAGAGCCTAACACACATCCCATTTATCTGCTAGAAGACACACGAGCTGCTTCCCTCACTCTGGTCTAAAGATACAGCATTCAATACCTAAACTACTTAAAGTTAACAGAAATGGGTGATTTCACAACAACATATAGAAAGCCACAAATCTGGGAAAATCAGGCGAAAATCAAGTCTTACCAGACATTTTGAAAGCAAAAGGAGTCTGAAGGCTAAAAGACTCAGCAATATTTTGCTGAATTTATCCAAGGTGTTTGGGCTACAGGGCTGGACAATGAAGGCACCTTCCAAAGGTGATGTGTTATCATCATCCACCCCATGGTTTTGGGAAGGAGAGGTTGGGCTGGACAATGGTACAGCCCTCCCATATATGCCTGTCATGCAGAGACTCTTCAAAGGAAAAAATATTGATTGGAAGTTGGTTTATTTTCCAGTGTTCTCCCTTGAGGGCCCCCTGTGCTTCCCAAGCTCCCAAAGAAGTGACATGGTTAGATCTAATCACCCCTCATTAGTGCAGGGTCCACTTTAATCTGTTCCTTGCCCCAAAAATGTGCTCCCCCCAGAGCTCCCACACCCACACTCCTCCCTAAAACCTCTACCTGGCAAAGGACTCTCTGGAAGCTGTGTGGCAAACAGCAGCTGACAGCAGGTGTTCACACAAACAGGCCCTGCACGGGTCAGGAGGTATTTCTGTAGCGAGGGTTAGTGATGCTCAGCGGAATGCAGCTCCCAGGAATGCTACACATTGAGTACATGCCCCATAAATCACTCCTGAGACAACAACCCAACTCGCTTTCATTGTGCACTTATAAGGCACAGCAAGAAATGGGCACAGCAGTTCTCCCTGTTCGTGCTCTTCCAATGTTTTTCAAGCCTCATCTGCAGGAATATCTTTGTGCAAAAATCTGCAAGCCAGGCTTTTCCATGCCCACTTGGTGGTCAGCCCTTCTGCCTTTATTTCCCTCAAGAGTGACAATTATGGTCTTGCTACTCATTACGTGGACACTTGTCCCAGTAAAAACAAAACAGAGCCACGAAGGAATTTCATATGGATTCTCTATATCTCACTTTCCAACTTCAAACTGTGCCTCAGGAATTTTAAGCATAGGACATGTGAAAAGTTGTTTCAAAACAAGAAAGAAAGGGTTGGGAATGGTTGTTATATGTCTGTATCTAAGAAACCAAGGAAACAAGAACATACGATTGAACAAAGGAAAGAGAATGAGAATTGGATTCCAATTCTGAGGAAAGACAATATGTTAAAAAAGCAGCTGCCTTCTAATAAATGTTACAGGATCTCTCCTTCACCATTTCAGATCCATGATTATATGAAAGGGAATAAAGAAAAATGCCTTTACTGTTAACCACAATAAAACATACTGGACACTCTGAGATAGCAAACAGTCTCGTTAAACTATACAGAGAGAGAAAATATTAAGAAACAAACCCCTCTAGACATCTTTAGGAGCAAAGGTAACATAGTATATGTAAAACAGAAAACTTTTTCAAATATAGGGTAGCAAAAGTATGTCCTTAGTGGTCTGAACTAGTGGCACCAAATCCCACAACTAACTGATCATAATGTCCTTCAAAAACTTTGGTGTGAAAAGCATTCAAGCATTTCAGACAGTGCTGTGACTCCACATGCTCGTGCTTCGCCACGGAACAGTCTGATCCCTGTGCTGACATAGCAAGAGTGCAAATCCCAGATGGAAAATTAATCTCACAATGTAGCCAGATTGAGTTTCCAATTCTCCAGTGCATAACTTGAAGGTTGTTCTGCTCAGCGACTGAAGAGGTGAGGGCAGAGAGACTTTAACTTGTTTGACATCCCAAACATCATTTAAGCAAGACATGCTCTGAAAAGGACCTTCTTGGCTACTGACAGTTACAAAAGATCCATGGTACCCTCCTTTGTTCTCATCCTTCCTATAAAATATTGCTATCACACTTTTCCCTGCTTAAATGGCCTGGACAGAAGGGGAGTCCAAGGTCCAAATGACTTCAGCTGTGTCTCTGAGTACATGGATAAAATTGGTCCTTAAAATAGAAAGGAGAAGGATCACAGTACACTTTTAAGAAAGTATCTATCTACTATAAAGACACATTTATGGTTTCCTCATATTTATGGTTTTCCTCAAGAAAAGACAGGGTCAGCAAGCTGGAAAAACTCTAAGGTTGTGATATTATTAAACTTCTACAAGCTGATCTTAATCTTACTCTTCTTGAAAAAAAAAAATCAGCTAATTGTACATCTCCTCAGACAAACTCCACTGTGGTCATTTCATGGTTTGTTACAAAAATATGCAGCAGCAGAAGCTGAACTATTCCAGGCAGCATTTTTTCTCCTGCTTGCCAGGTCCTGGGCTTACTGACAGATGAGAAAAATACCATTGGTTTAATAAGAGTCTCAACTTGTGCAGATTAACAAAACACTACATCTTATTCTTTGCCAGCATCAGCTGATGGGAGTCTTTAAAAAGCTGAAAGACATGACAATGTAAGTGTTAATCCTACAGACACAGGAGGTTATATTCACATACATGTGGCTGTTTCTAACACAGTAATTCAGGGTGTGAAAGAACTAGGGAGACTCCCAGAACTAGGGAGAAGTCAGTGGAGCTGTGCCACTGTACAAAGCCAGCTACATTTTCAGCATAAAGACAGATTAAACAGATTTCTTTTGTCATGCTTCCCTCCAAGAGGTCTTCATTACCTTTTCAGTTCATCCTCGTAAATGTGAAAAATATGTAATAAAATCTTTATCACCAGTCTCAGCCAGAATCAATAAACAGGGAAGTCACATTGATATCCCAACACACGGTGCCCCAACTCCTTCCACCAATGCCCAAATGAAAGGCCATGTTTTATTTCATTAGTGTGGCATTTCATGCTTATTTCTGCTTTCAGAGCAATAACAAGGCCACATCCCTAAGTACTGGACTGCTGAGGTTGCTGCCTCCAGTGTCAGAAGAGCTGTGCCAAACACTCAGCTACTGTAAATGGGCAGTTCTGTTATAGCTGATATATCATACAGACTCACTGCAGCTGCCTTTCCCTGTCATGAAAGAGTTACTGAGAAATTCCAAATCTGAACATTCGTGTACTGTGTGACATTTCAAATGCAGCATGCTGAGCTTCCACAGAAAGGACAGCACTTAACAAAAGACACAGCCTTTGTATCCCGTTACCTGTGGCATCCACAACTTGTTCCTGAAGGAGCAATAACACAAACAACTGCAAGAGCTCTAATCACCTTTATCATCTCAAGATGTGTCATCTCCAGTGAACTGTGTCAGATTCCTGTTTGGGCTCTGATCCAGTAAAGTACTTCAGCACATGGGCAGTCCTGCTTGTCTTCAGCTGAGCTTCTTGCCTACTTGAAAGTCAGATGATGCACCCCAGTGCTTGGCTGGATTGGGGCACTGGAGTAAACTGGTGTCACTCCTTTGGAATCCTGGAGCAACACTGATTAACATTAACTGGGAATGCTGCGTTAGGATTGTGGACTAAGATCATCTGTCACTCCAGCAGCTACACGACCTGCTAGGACAAACTTTGACATTTACTTAGACAAGTTTTTACCTGTAATAATTTCAAGTGATATAAACCGACCACAAATCATCTGCTGTGACAATGAACTAAACACTACTGCACAGCATGTACTGATCTGATAATACATCAAATGTATGACAACATATAGCAGCAGACATTGCACTCCCCCAAGAACATTTCACAGCAACAGAATTATTTCTCTCCACTCCAGTTTAAAAGGCAGCCAGCAGGATGATATCAAATGATGGCAGCTCTGCTTCTCATAAAAGGACCTTGGGGACTGCAAGGAGATTTGTGTATCTGCACTTCAGCAGCACAGCAATGTGGAAATGTTAAAGTTAGTAAAGCAAACAGACCTCAAATGAGAAGGGCAACAGATGTCAACCAGTATCACATGTCAGTAAACAGCAACAAGGCAGAGGGTACTTTTCTAAGCACTTTCGTGAAAGCATCGTGCGAGCAGCTACAGCCACATCTCAGCTGTGTGATCTCTACATTGGTGGTGTTTGTGTGTGTGATTTAACTCCCACCAAGAGAGGAACTCCAGCCACATGGAAATGCTGTCCACTGGAGTCAGCTGAAAGAAAGTAGAAAGGTTTCTATATATTTATTGTGGCTTGGAAAGTGAAAAAAGTCACACTCCCAAACTGATGGAAAGCTCATTCTGTGCTTGGCAGAGACAAACCAGCATTTATATTTCTCAGCTTTAATACAGAAGGATCATCCTTAGGGCAAAGGAGTAGTAGTGATTCATCTGCTTTTTACCCTCACTGCAAAGACTTCTGACAGTAAGGCCAAAATATGCTAACTAAAAAGGCACTCTTTGTACCATAAACACTAGGCCACAAGGAACTGGACAGTGGCCATCAAATCACTGCCTTTTCATTTCTCTCTCTCATCTATATTTCTCTCAAGATTTCTGGTAAGGAGGCAGCTGACTCTATACAAAAGCCAGAGGCATTGCCAGTATCTTGGTGGTTTCATGCATGCCATATTGAATCTAACTTTATTACACAAGGGAAAAAAAACACTCTCAACTAGGGAAAGCCATCTTTCAGTGTCAAAACACCAAGGAAAGAGGTAAAGGGATGGAGTTCTGCTGCCAAGTCACTGCCCTGAGCCCAGGCCTGGTTAGATGTGAATATTTTCCCCAGCCATTGAACATCTTACATGAAAGAGTTTGGTTCTCAAAGTCACTTAGAAGAAGAGGCCACACCAGCCAATGCCTACCTAGGAGAGCAAGAGCTTTTTATTTTTTGCCCAAGGATGGTCTCCACTAAACTTTGGGCTCAAACTCTACATGCCCAGATTTGGAGTTCTTGAAGGAAAGGAAGGCAAGGTCACAGCACCTTAACACACTCCCTGTGTCCACCACGGTGCCTAAGAACAGCCATCTCCTTCTGCCTTTCCAAAACCCTCTGATTAAGGGAACGGGAGAAAAAAAACAACATGGCAGGAAGGCCTTTGCTAAAAGGTGCATTAATTAGGTGAGGCAAGCGAACGAAATGATTAATTTGCTGTTCTCCTTCAATATTATGTTTACACAAGTTGATTACAGCACTTAATTACTAATTCACCCTGCTCAAAAACAAGAGTGCTTTAAATTTTTAATGAGATGAGGGAAGGCAACATTCCCGAACTCAACAGGGAGAAGTCATTTTATTTCCTCTTTTGATTTCCCAAGTTATTACCATTTCTAAGGAAAAACTTATCCCTTCCCTGATCTTCCACTCAGTCCTTGCTTTTGAACATATGGAAATCACACGACGCTTGCATGAATTGCAATCCATGGCCTGACAGGTAATGCTTTGGAAGAGGAATAGAGGATCAGATCATCAACTGCAGTGCATCCACTGAAGCGAGCGGAACAAAATTACACCAGAAACAGCCTGATGCAGAAATGGAAATGGCCTAACCCCCTCCAGTTCTGTCAGCACAAAAGCTGAACATGTCCCAGTACTATTTATGGGTGTTCTTTTGAAATGTTGTCTCTTCCCCATTGCCAGTTGGTCCGTCACCAAGGTTGTGGGCTAATTGTACTCAGGAACTTCTTTACATTCATGACTGTCTGTAACACTTTAATTGTTACAAGGCAAACACTCCATGTATCCTATGTTCTTCCTGGCTGATCTTTATGGAACTTGTGCTATCCGTGGGGTTTGTCATTTGATTTTTCCCTCTGTGCTCTTCCACCCAATGTCATCCTGAGACAACTGAGAGGAGATGTCCATTAAATGAAGCAAAACCCAACAGGGCACAAACAAAACTCTTCCAGGCTCCTTTAGGACAGAGTTGTGAGTGAATTACTGCCCTGGACCACCTTAACTGCAACTCCCACCTGCAATACAGCCCACAGGCTCTGAGCCAGGGGACCACGATCCCCACGGCTCCTGGGGCTGCTTCTAGGGGTGCAGACTGGACCCAGGGGGTCCTTCACCTGCTCAACTGATGCTAAATAATTTGCCTAATCTACGTGAGATAATTACCTAACACCTCTTCCTATAGAATCCAGCTCATTTTTACACACCTCTGACCTGCTTTACAGAAACAATGAAAAAGTTTTTCCCCATCTTTTTGCAGGATATGCCATCAACTTGCATAACAACCAAAACCAACAAAGGAAAGACTAAACCTCCCTTAAAAGTCAATTTGATACCTGAAAAATCTTGTAGTCATGTAGATTCTAAATTTTAGCTCAGTGTTTCACAGCAAAAATGTTCACAGAAAGCTGATTGCAGAGAGTTACCAACAAAATGCATTCTAGAAAATCACAGTTTCTTCTCTCCTGTGCTGGCTGGTAACAATGTTCCACGTGAACGCAGCATATCCAAAATAAATCTGGTAATCTGGTTCCATACAGGTAATTTTATTAATTGCTTTTAATATGCAATTAAGGAATAGTCAGTGGGCTGCAGGGTTTTATAAGGCAATAATCCTGTTCCCTGGTGTACAGCTTTGTCCCAAAGAGTGGGCTATCCAAAAAAAAAAATTAGCTGGATGACTGCCAAATCAAACAGCACCTTCTTCCCATTTTCAATTACGTCCGAGTGAGGCAGAGTAACGAGGATATACTGGAAACTTTGACATTTATTTATTGAACATTTTTACTGAGAAGGAATTGCTGGCTGGCTAAACCGGAAACTATATTTTTACTATAGAAACAATCCCACAGAAAAGCAGGATCCTGCTGCTCAGCATGAAAAGGAATGGCTAGAAACAATAAATTGACCCATCTAAGCCAGCAATGTTAAGGTTATTTCATTCAATGCAGCATGTATTTCAAAAATCCAAACCCCAAAAATACAGCCTGTATTTCAAAGATCTTTATGTCACACTGTTTCACACAGCACTGTCTGCTGGGGCCCAGCCAGGCTGTGTTAGAGCTCCCACAAAACCACTCAGAGAAAAAGTGTGCAGCATTTGTAGGGGCAAATCAAAAGATAAACCGAGAAGAAATTCAGAGGATTTTCTCCCCTTTCTGGAGTTTCTAGAGACTAAATAACCAAGAGATGAAATGGGGAAGAACTCACCACACTGCGTGCTTTTTTTTTACTTTTTGGACAGACCAATTGTTTTACCACAGAACAGAAAAATGCAGGGAGAGTAAATGAAGAGGAAAATAGGGAAGTCAACATTCTTTGAAGCAACAACATATGGTGACCAGGCCTGAGAGATGGAGGTTGTAA
Organism: Cnemophilus loriae; assembly: GCA_013397755.1. NCBI lineage: Eukaryota > Metazoa > Chordata > Aves > Passeriformes > Corvidae > Cnemophilus > Cnemophilus loriae. The sequence goes on from VZTF01008876.1 coordinate 1,527,901, forward strand.
ATCTTCCCTTGATAGAATTACCTAAAGATGAAATTGCAGCTTCAAGGGGCTTGAACTTTTCAATCCACACTAGGAGCTTGCAAATTAACCTGTTTGGTCACAGCTTTTGCATTAGCCTTCATTTCCAAGGCTTCTCTGTAAAGGCTCAGCATATTGAGAATTTTAGTGCTAATGTGGGCAGTAGAAAGCATGAAAATCTTTGCACAAATCACTTGAAATATGAAGAAAAATATTTGAAAATTAAGAATTAGAGCAAAATGCTGAATTGTTCAAAGAGCTGTAGCATGGGAAGGGAGAAGAGACAGGAGGCATGCTGCTGCTTGTTTCTTTTCGAGAATAAACTTATTTAGGGATGCCAAAGGATAAAGGAAAAGCTCTTTAGTGTTCCAGCCACTAAGACCCACTGCCCAAGACAGGTCAGGGTGAGGCTCCCGCTGTCCCACGTGTGCTTCTGGCTGGGTGCAGCAACAGCCACGTGTGGTGAGTGACTGCCTGTCCTTGGAAAAACCATCCTCTGAAGCAGCTGCTTCCCCTTCTGCAAACCCCACTGATGGAACACCACGGGGTAAGTGCAGGAGGATGAGAGTTCCAGCAACCACCACAGCCACAGACCTATCCTAGGAAATACCACCTAATTCCAATGCGTTTCTTACCCGTTAAGTTAAATAAAGCCTAGCTCTGACTACTCCACAAGGTTACCATAGAGTTGGCTCTTCTCTACACGACCCACCTTGTCTTTCCTCTCCTGAAAAGGATGTCCTGGGAGATTCTGAGGATCTTGCCTTTGTGTCCAGATTCTGAGTGAGGCAGCTGCTCTGACCTGGCTGCCCCGTGCCCCAAATCCCCACAGGATGCACGTTCCATCAGATTCAGCATCCCTGGTGGGCAGCAGCCAATGCTCCTGTCAGCAGAGCATGGTAAAGCTGGACTAAGATTAGCAGAAGTGATTCTGAAGGATCCAGATTTGGGTGCTACTTTCAAGCTGTCCAAAAAATGCTTGAGTTTTAGAAAGTGGAGAACAGCCAACCCATAAAAACCAGGGAGCTTTTAAACGTTTTGATCCTGACATTGAGTGGACATGTCCAAAAATTGTTCTGAGAAATGTGACCAGTGACTGGGAAAAATACAGTAAAAAATCCCCTTCGAAAAACCATAGACATAAGGAGAGAGGTTATTGTGAAAAACCCACAGTTTTCCCTTTTACTATTACACTGAGCAAACAAAGAGCTTTGGAAAGCACAGTAATTATGCACAAACCATCTATTAGAGGAGAGGTAATAACCTGTATTTGCAAAGTCTACAAAGATGCTGAATGTTTGCAGCAGCACCTCTAAGAAAGGGCTGTTTTGGAAGATGTGTTACAAAAATAAATGTCAGGGAGGTTATTGAACTGCAGTGGTAGATGCACATTTACACTTCCTTGTCCCTAAAATAAACGTATTCAGTTTCTCCTTTTGTAATCCACGTAGCTAAATTCTTTTAAAAATATTAATATCAGTTCTGACATTACTGGATATTCTTCTGAAATATTTTTATATATACCGGCAGGGTTAAAAACTAAAGGTAAGTGGATACACAAAAATTGTATAAAACACAACACAGAAAACTTCACAGCGTTAGGTTTTTCTAATGCTGATAAAAACAGACTTAGCAAAACCAGTTTTGAGATGTTCAGTTATTGTACAGTAGTGGAAAACATCCTAGACTTGGAATGAAATATGTGTTTGAAGGCAGAAGATTAACAGAAGAGTAAGAATTAAATATGAAGTCACGTCACCGAAAGTTGCTACTGAAATTACATTTATCAAAACAAGGTCTCCTTACAAGCACTAAAATTATGACACACAGACATATATGTTGCACTATGGATTTGCTGCAATGGGATTCATTTTAATGGAAACATTCTTATGAAAGGAAACTGCTCTTCCTGCTAACCTACATAGCACTGTAGAATATTCCCTTCTGGAGAAGTGCCAAGCACAGCCCAGCTCCTCAGCTTATCTTGAGCTGTTTACTGATTCCAGTGGAACTGCACCAATTTAACCAGGTCGAGGAGCTGACCTCCCTATTCACAAAATATCTCCAGATAAGCTTTGGTGCAAAATTTCATCTACAAATATCTGTGCCTGATGTTATAAAGACAAATGCAACAAATATATTAGGGACCATGCTGGTAAATCATTTTGTCCAACTGAATGCATCGTGCTGTTCAGTGTCCTTGTGCAGCACGAGGAGAGGACATGGGATTGCCAGGTGGGAAAACAGGCATGATTTGGGACAGTCAGACCCTTCTTTGGGTTTCTGATGCCACTGTTGTTCATACAAATGCAGCTAAGCCATGCTTTGACTGATCCACTGAAAATAAAAGCCTCACTGCTACTTTTGCAGCTCTTAATGGACTGAAATAACATGAATGAACATGAAGTTCCATCCTCGTTATTAACTCTGCATTCACTGGGGGCAAGACAAGAGCTAAGATGTGTTATTTTTTACTGCATAAATAATGCTATGTTGCTTCTTATGTTTAATATTCCTCAAGATGAAGGAAGGAAAGTAGGACAAATGTAACTGAGATGAAAGTGTGGCCTTCCTGCAGGATCAGAGCCTTGCCAAATTCCCTGCTTTGTCTGTAAAATTACATGGCCTAACTTCATACACAGCAGCTTCTGTGCATGTCCCCACAGTCCAAAGACAAATGAATCCTCAATGCACCTAAATAACATCTGGAGTTGAGCAGAGGGTGGAGAGAAAGCAGTGCTGGCTCTTGTCTGGCTCTGCAGAAGGGACAAACTTTTCCACTTGGATTAAGGTCTGTGCGTGGTGCCAAAAGCCAAGGTGTAAAACACATCAAAGCTGAACAAAAAATGACATAAAATCAGGTGCTGCATACCTGGATGGATGCAAAATCCCCAGAAGCACAAGCTCCAAGAATAGCAGCACCCACCAAAACAGACTCCACTTCTTTGGACAGCACAACGGGCTTGCCTGCAGAGGGAAGAGCCAGGCCTCTGTTAGGGAACACAGCAGTGCTGCACCAGCAGCTCCACAAATAATTAAAACCAAAAAAGACAAACAAAAAAAGGAATCAAAAAGGGCATGAAAACCATTACTCAAAACCCCATTCAGAGCTAAGTCCTGCTGTAGGTTTATGTAAATCTCTCTGCTCTGTGGTTCCAGGCTCCAAGAAAAGTGCGGCATTTAAATAAAATCATTTTAGCAAAATATTAATGCAGAACATAAAGCACACAAAAACATCCCCCCAGATCTTTGACACAGGCTATTTATCCCACTCAAAGGGCTTGGTATAAACCTGTTACCCACACCCTCCAAACCCACGTGCCTATTAAAAGTTGACCTGGAGGGGAAAACAAGGCGGTCTCCTTCTTGTTTCTTTTGCAACAAACAAAAAAAGATTGTTTGTGTTTGGTTTTGAAAACACAGCCAGCAAAGCCAGTCTGGTTTTGCTGGAAGACATGAAAATATGAGTAGTAAACTTTCTCAAGCTATGTATGAAATAATAAGAGAAATCTTGTCTTCCAAATTGTTCAAGATACCCAAAACCAAAATTAAAACACTGGAAAAACAAGCAAACAATATATATTCTGAAGTAGAATTAAATATTAGTGTTTCATCACCCATGGGTACTATCGTGAACATACTTTCCCTTGGTTTATGCAGAATTTTCTGAGACCTGTTTCACTAGTGTAAAGAAAAGCAGGAAAAGGCTAAAAAAAACCAAATAAAAATTAGCCTGCTTTCTTAATTCTCCTGAAAAATCTAAACAAAGAGCATAAATCTAAATGCTTTTCTAGTTGCACTTCAGATGCTTATCCTCACTAAGCCAAAAAATTTAATATTCCTGCAGTACTTGGCATGTGTCTGCATTTCCAGTCCTGAGATAATGTCATTCAGTGAATGATGATGCAAACACAGGGGCAGGAGCAGGGATTCCTGCTCAGAACAGTCTCCAGGATATTATGCCCCAAAAAATGCTGCTCCTGAGAGCCAGCTGTAAGATTAGAAGGAGCAGAAATTTGGGTGAAGACCTAAAGTCAGCCACGAAGAACTCCTACAGAGGAAAAAGGCAAATGCACACTTTGCGAAATGAGAAATAAAATTATTAATATAAAAAGCAACTACTGACACAAAGCAAATTCACCTCGCAGCAGGCATCCAGTTACGTGATGCAAAGCTTGCCCTGTCACCTGAGCATTCCTCCAGTTCAGCTGAAGCACAGCTCAGGACTTGGGTCAGCTTGGAAAAGCAGATCCAAAGCCCAAGCTCAAAGCTCCGTGGCTCTTTGCCAGGCGTCAGTGAGCAATTTTCAGCGTGCTCTAAAATTTACTGCCCATTTCCCTCGTGGTCAGAATGAATACGGAATTCTTACCAGGCAAACAAAAAGATCAAGATACTTTTTAAGTGGCCTGTGGAATTATCTATTGGATGTCTGCATGGCTGAGTCATGGGCATTTGGAGCTAACAATAATATATTCAGATTTTTTTCTTTTCAGGAAAGAATGGGGGATTGATCCTGGAATGCTAGTTATTTTATCTGATAGGCTCTAATGAGTTCAACATAACCAAGAGCATTTCAGTCAGATGAACTCTGACATCCCTTGTCAGTCACTGATTTTACAAACGGGGGAGAACTCCAGACTGCAAAAAGGCCTTTTTGTACTGAATTGTACTTGGCCATTAGTTACAGTCAAAGAACTTGTGATTACATTTTAATCAGAATACCTTTTCACAGATCTTTTCTTTTACACGTCACGACCCAGCAGCCCAACTCTACATGCAGCTGAAATTCACCTAAAATATTTGAGCTTTTGAAGGAAAGGCCAGGACTTAACATGATTTTTCACAAAGCATCACTTTGACTACAATATATTTAGTGAATTTTAAGGTCAACAGCCATTATGTTTTTTGCTTGTCCATCTCTATTTTCCTCTCAGTTAAGTACATAAAGCACATTTTCACCTTCTTTCCTGCATCAGGGTTATAAAGTGTGGTTTGATGTTAGGGCAAGTCAGATCTCCAGACCAAACGCTCCAAATTTGGGCCTTAAACTTCATTCATGACAGCTTAACTGACCTTAATTTGAAATAAACCCAAAACACACATCATTCAGTGTTTCTCGGAAGTCCTTTACACTAAATTCTGTTATTTTTTCCACATTTTCTGAAGTATATTCAACTGACTTGCAGGTGTGCAGAGATGTCCAGGCTGAAGGGAGACCAAAAATACCACGGAGGCCTGAGAGCTCCTCTCGTAGTGAAACACACACCCAGGGCCTTCCACCCACCAGGAATTCTACAGACCCAAGTGTGACACCTGGCAGGAGCAAGGATCCAGACACTGTCCCCTAAACCACATCAGTGACACAGGCATGGAAGCAATTCAGGAAAGAACTGTTCTACAGAATGGATACAATGCCCAGCATGAGCAGGAAGTGTCACAAGTCAAATAGGATGAAGCCAATAGAAGGGACATTTCATCCCACACTTTTGTGGCCACGCAGCAAAATACAGCTCTATACAAAGAAATTCTTTGTTTTTCCAAAGACAAAGTACTGAGACACCTTAAATAAAAGTATTTACACTCCTTTCCCTGCATTTCCCCACACTTACCAGTAATGTCAGCGTGCATCTGCACAAAGAGAGGGTTCTTGCTCAGCCCACCACACAGAAACAGCGTGGTGATGTCATGTCCTGCAGCCTGCATCGCCTCCAAAATATGTCTTGTTCCTAACTTCAAAAAGGGGGGAAGAAACAGAACCAGATGAGCACAGGGGAGCAGCCACAGGAACAGAACTACACCTGCATGGCAAAGACATCCCCACCAAAACCTTCTCTTTCCTTTGTACAACAGCATCTGAAAATCCAGCTCAGTAAAGAGGTTTCAATTCTGAAGCCAAATAGCAAAACAGAACAAAAAGAGAACAGCAAATAAAAAACTGTGTTTTCTGTCTTTTCAGCAAAAAGAAAAACCTGAAGAATTTTGTATTGGCTTAACTATTTCTCTTGGCCTTTGCCTTATGAAAAATAAAATGTTCCACTTCATGGCTGGATTAATTGAAGCATCTCGAATGCAGGCATATTTTAAACTTTTCATTTACAGTCTCTATTCTGAGAAACTCAAATCAGAATGACAGAAGCAAATGCTTTGCCATTTTTAAAAAAAATCTTTTCTCTTTTTGTTTGCTTTGCTTCCCTCCTCAGTGAAGTCAACCTTCTCCCTATTTCCCTTTTGCAAGAATATTTTCCATTTCTTTGACAAACTATTTGACCAAAAGTAATTCCCAGCTCTTTATAATACCTTGGAAGTTAAGTTTGAAGCTCAGACTTGACAAAATGTCAAATTCAAGGCGAAATGTTGCCCAGGCTGACTCTTTGTAGGCAGATTCCCCACAAAACACAACCTGGTCAGAGTTTTCATAAACTGTTATTTAATTTTTCTTTAGTTCATTAAGAGGGCTGCAGCTGCAACAAACCCCTCTTCAAATAAAAGCTACTGAAAACTGAAGTTGCAGGATTCCACCAGGCTGGAGACATCCACAGTGAATGCCCAGCACTATTCTGGACCGGCCTTCAAATGTATTTTGATTTTCAGACAAGCAGTTCAGAGGAACCTGAGCAGCCCCAGCTGACTAAATCCATCGCTTCCCTATTGACACAGAGGGCTGATTTCCAAATCACACAGCCACGATTTTAATTATGGAAAAATAAACTGCTCCAAAAGGAGTCTGTCTGCTCAGAACAGGCTGGACGGCCACAATTACATCTCTGATCGTGTTCTCATCTGTCCAACTGTTGCACTGCATTTTGCAGTGAATAGTTAAAAGGAGATTCTCTTTCACTGCTTCTGAAATTCAAATTTATTAACAACTTCTCTCACAACATATACACGTCAAAGACCCTGAGAAAGAACATGCTGTGAAAATTATTTTGTGTTTACCTGCCTGGAAAATTGTATTCACACGGCAATTTAAATTAAAGCCAGACTTATTTCACTGTGGGTGGGGGGGGAACTAATTTAATCCTGGATTGGAGAAAATGCAAATTGAGGGGCTTCAAATGCAAATTTTATATAAAAAGGAAAAAGCATCTCCTGCTGAAAAGAAAACTAGAGATTAACATTCTGTGGGCAGGCCTACACTTTGTACAAGATTTTTACATGGGTTTAAAGTTTATCCTGCACCCATTGAAGACAGCTAATGGTACAGGATTACTACAACTGTTTCCTTCAATAAAAGTGAAGCTAAAATTGAGAGTGAAAATTTAATTTCCTAGGTATCCCATTAGCAATTAGTAAATATATCGAGTCAAAACCAACGTTCTCTGCCTACTTTTTAGTTACTGTTTCAATAATGCTTTGGGGAAAAAATAATTTGCCTTAACATATAGTGAAAAGAAAACAACGATATGGCCTTTTTATATTAAATCAGCCCAATCAGCTCTCCAAAAGATATGCAGCTGCTGAATTTACTGCTCAAGACAGTATTTGTGTTTTACAATAAAGTTTGAGCTTATCATATGTGGAGATAATAGGTGACTTTCCCAGGATTTCCAGCAGAGAAGGTTTCCACTTCGTTAGCACGAGATAATCACAGGGCACCTGTTCCAGACTGGGAAGTTCCTTTCAGGGGCAGGATCAGTCCCTGGCATTGTTTAACCTCTCCTCCACATTCTTGTTTCAATGGTGGGATTATACTGAAGCATCAGGTATAACCCAGCTACATTCATCTGCAAAAGGCTCCCAGCTCACAACAAGGAATCCCAGGCTGAGGTTAAGTTCTCGTTATTTGCTGAAGAGGGAGGGTTAACACATAAGATGTACAATTCCCAGTAAATTTACAGCAGCCGCCCACCCTCTCCATCCCAGATGGCTGACCCAGCCTAGAAAAGTTGTTGTTTAACCAGAAGAGGAGTTTGGAAGTTTTCCAACTGAACAGAGTTTTGTCAGGAAAACTCCCCAATTCATCAGACTGTCCATGTTTTGCAAAAACACCTCAAGTTCAACAAACTTTAAAAAAAATAAAAATAAAAAATTGACAGAAAAGTTGTTAAAGAAATGTGGATTTCGGTCACCAGAGGGCTGGGGACAGCATGTCCCACTGGAAACACCCTGAGCCAGGCTTTCCAAACCACTTCCGTGAGCCAGGGTTTCACCTCAAAACAGAACTTCTCGTGAACTGGAAATCCTGGGTTCGAGAGAAAATCAGGGCAGAAAAGACAAGTATTCCGATAAAATTCTCCATCCCTGCGTGCTGGCAAACACGAGGGGCATTTCCCAGCCTCCCTGCCCTGCCTGCTTGTCCAGCCATGCCCACGGGCTGGGACTGCTCCCCTCGGGGCAGGGACACGAGGGGGGAAGATGAGCCCTGGTGGGTCTGAACCACAGCCCTGCTCAGCCTGGCACGGAGCTCTGCCTCACCCACGGGGCAAGCGGGGCAAATCCACGGACATGGGAACAATCTGAGGCTGAGGCTTCTCAGGGCAGCACAGAGCCCTTTGTACAATTGCCAAAGTTTTTCTCCCCCTCTCTCAGCCTCCCTCTAGACAGCTGGGATGTTAACACTGCTCCATGTACTGTCAGCCTCCTCCCTCACATCTGCACCAGAGGCAAAAGCTCCCCTTACAGAATCCCCACAAGGACAAGATTTTTTAGGGGAACATCTTCCCCACAGTCTGTTGATTATCCTGCAGCTGGGAGTGGTCCCCAGTGTGGGTGAACAGTATCTTGCTCCTTTAAGAAGCCCATGAAGTGAATTCGTGTATTATTAGAAATCTGGTTAGCAGAAGGGAATGATCAGTCTGCCACAGAACACGAGACAATTTTCTTTTATGCACTAAAAATGTCTTACAGCAATGGCTTGGATCGTGGCCAAGTAGATAAGGGCAAGTTCATCCAGACCCCGAGACAATGTTAGTCCAACAACCTGTGCAAAGATCAAAAAGAAGATGTAAAAATCCAGCCAAAGCAAAACCCTATTATTCTCTATGGCTTCTTGTTGTAACAAGTTTTAAGTGCTAATTCCAAGCCTTACTCCTGTGAGCTGTACACATAATGTTATGTTAAACATGTTATTCCTGATCTGGGGAAGAACCACATAAATTATCCTTGCCCTTGTGAAGAAATAAAGAACAAACAGCATATTGTATGGGATTAGAGATAGATTAACTCTGACAGTTTTATGTTATGACTCAGATATTGCTCGTGAATGTATTTAATGTAATAATATGAAAATTCTATTACATAAAAATAACTTTTTAAAAGCATTTCTCCCCCTCCCTCCCAAGCACCCTAACACTGAAACACAATTAATAATTAAATACTATATCTTAACCTCCTTTACTCTGACATAAATCAATACTGCACTGTAGTTACTCTGGATTAATATCAGGCGAGACCTGAACGCAGACAGAATTGTGACAGAAAAAATGGGTCGTTATTACCAGTATTTGCATACAGCCATCATAGCAAGGAAATTCTGATTCTGCTGCAGCATATAATTCTTTCATAAAATAATAGAGGCATTATTAGGACCCAAAAATATATAAATATATAGGCGCTTTTTTTTTTTCTTTTTTTAATGTTTCCCTCATTTGTGGTTTAAAACATGCTGCAGTGCTTATGCCTTTCCTATCTCAGCCTTAAATACAGCAGATTTTGGTGCTGGTGAGTAGCTTGAGAGGCTCACTTCAAGGACAGTTTCCCATTTTGAAGGAGATTTTTGCATTAATCACCAGGTACTTTGATATCACCCTTAGGACACCCTTCTGTTACAGTTCTGCACAGCCCTGGCTTCTGCACAGAGCTGACCTACCACTGTAAATTCAATGAGGAGGAACACCCAAACCCTGAAAGATGGGATGAAAAGCTGTTTAAATCAAGCAACCTCTTGTCAGAATATTTAATTCCTTTCCCAGACAGGTTCACCCAAATTACTCTTGAAATTCATTGCAACAAGTGGCAAGGTTTGGTACACAGGTGAGATAACAACAGCAAGAGCTGTGGAATGTGACTTCTAGGAAAGGTACCTGGACACACACAACATTCCTGAAGTTTTTAGAAAGTTAATGTGGCTGTAGTGATATCTCAAGTACAATATTTCTGGTTTTCCACTGAAACATCAGCAATTCAGCAAGAAACCCAAATCCTTTGGGACTGTGTAAATAGCTAAGGAGGAGTACGTTCAAAATTGAAGAAAAGCTCCTTCCAAACTGCCTTTTTTTTTTTTTTTTACCCTGTATTGACCTTTTTGCAAAGACAGGCTGTTTCTTACCATGCCCTTTAGTGTCAGATCTGTTAAGGGAGATCTGTTACCATGGAAATCTGGCCAAACATGTAAATCAACAGTGAGGAAACCCACAGGCAAAGACTTCTTAATCAGATCCAGGTGACTGTTCAAGTACGTATATATACTGTGAGCACTGCAAGAAAAACAAGTTGGAAAAAGAGGGGGGAGGTTATTCATCAAACATAAAACATTTGTACTACCAGCAAATGCAGAAACCCCATCAAAGCACGGCAAAACCCCAGTGCCTGCCAAGGCCGTGGCACTGCGGGGATGTCTCTGTGCACGTGTGCTCAACAGGCCATCGGAATTCCTTCATTTCCCGGGATGAGGGGAGATAATGGGACCTTGAGTTTGTCCCCTGACTCCTGAGGGTCCCCAGAGCTGTTGGAGATTTGGGGGCTGCTGCTGCTCCTCTCCCACAGCTGAGAGGGAGGAGTAAGGAGGATTCCAGACAGAAATGAAAACCAAATTCCTGTGCAAATGTTTGAAAATTTCTCTGATTAATCAATAGTGCTGGATGTACAGCTTTCCTTTTTTAAACCATAATTATTTCAGTGTGTGTTATGATTAAAATGCAGCACTAAGGGTGGAGGAGAGAAAGTGAGTGGCTGCTATTTTAGGGAGGAGCCCAACATGGGCCTAAATATGATTGTATCTAAGTTCAGCTGCTACACCCAACTCCACAATATCCAACAGAATTTTTTCCTGGACTTAGGACTAATGGTGAATTCTCTAGTGCCTTGGCTTGCAATGACTCTGGTGACATTCCATTTAAAAAATGTTGCAATTACGCTCAGAATATTTTTTTTCCAGCACTCATCCTATCGCAAACAAACCCATATATATTTTCCAACTCCTTGGAAATCTCCAAGTGGGGTATTTAATTCTAGACATGTGGGTCAATAATAGCATCTAACCCTAATTACAATTGATTAGTCATTGTCTCATCCACTGCAGACCCAAACAGTGATATTCATTTAGCCTCTACATGTATATTCAATCATGCACTAATGAGATCCCTAAGGGAATTTGGCATATGCTTTACTAGTTTGACTTCTGACCCACTAGCAGCTGTATATTTATACTTTGCATTCAGCCATTCAGCTGCATGTTTTTTCAATTATACCTTACCATGTGTACACTATCAGAAGATATCATTCAAAATGAAGTACACTTGGAAGACATTAAAATAACTAATTTACATCATTATTTACGTCCTTTAAAATGTACTTTATGTGTCTTTCTGGACCTGAATTATGATAATTTGGAGGTCACCATCGCTTTTTTCCCGTTGTTGTAAAAGTGGCCCTGTTTTCTCCATCCCTAAAGACTCCACTACAAGCAGTACATGCTGAGGATAAAGTCACTTTAATTCCAGTCTCAGTCATGGCTTGACTGTTGGGAAGGATAAAAAAAGGAAAGCTTCACTCAACCACAGACCCACCAGACATCCCAGCTTCTCTCTCCTCTCCATCCTGGTTGATTGCTCTCACAAGGATTAGCCATTTGTGCAGCTCTGTCAGAACACGACTGAACAAAAGGAGGCTGAAGTTGAGCCAAATACGCTTAAGATCCACATAACCTCGGAATTACACTTTTCCCCACACCTTTTCACTTTTTTTCCCCTACATATAGATGGGGAAATGGCACTGAGATCTATAGAAAAGGGAATTCTGCCCTAAAACAGCACTTTGCCAAGTGCCACAGGACATACAAACTTTGCTATGAATTAGACACTTTTGTTCTCCAGACATTAGAAATGGTCGTCCTAGAAAACAGAATTATTTAAACTTAAAAGCATAAATGATCATATTATTTAATTTTTTTAAAATTTCCTGCTCTAATCTACCTGTACAGGATTTAACAGAGCAGTGATGACTAAATGTCAGACCAACACAATATGTAGGATGAAGAGCAAAAGTGATACGTCACAGCAATTTCTGCAACTCACTGAACTGCCTGAAAAAAACCAGGTTTTGGTGCTCACAGATTGTGCCCATCAGATAGACCAAATGCTAAATTTAAATTGTCCAGAAAATCCTCGTGTAATTCAACCCTCTCCACTTCCAGTAAAAGAAGGGTAAAAAAGAACCCAGGAATAGGACTGGGAGGGTTGCACAAGCCTGGCCTTCAGCAGCAGTGGTCAGATCTGGTTGTCTGAGCCTCTCATGCCCTTACAAGTCACCACAAATCTCTGCACCGGTGCTAAACACAGCTGGAAATCTGCTCTGCTGTGGGCAAAGGAGAGTTTGCACAGGGAAACTCCCCAGATCAGCTGCTCAGCAGGGACCTGCCACTCCAAACCTGCCTCCTAGCAGCATCAGGAGTAAGGGAGGACAGGTCTGGGGAGGCAGAAGGAGGTGATAGGCAGCAGCAAGCAAGAGGCATGGATTTGTGACCTCTGATGTTCTTTTATTAATGATCCAGATGTGCCTGTGCTTAGATCTTCACTGCACTGCACCCAGCACGGGAAGTAAAGGCAATATGGAACTGCACACCAAAGTATGGAATTCTCATTTGGTTTCCCTTCCATGGCTATTTGCAATGGCTGAACTGATTCAAATTCCTACAGCCACACAGAGAATATCCTTAAACACAATAAACCAAATTCTTTGAACTATTCTGCTGAAAATTCCAGTGAAATAATTTATCATCACCAATAATCCTCCAAAACAAGATACCGTGTTTGAAGGGAGCCTACAAGAAAGATGGGGAGAGACAATTACAAGGGATGGAGGGACAGGACACAGGGAATGGCTTCAAACTGCCAGAGGGCAGGGATGGATGGGATATTGGGATGGAATTCCTCCCTGTGAGGGTGAGGACACCCTGGCACATGTTGCTCAGAGAAGCTGTGGCTGCCCTTGGATCCCTGGAAGTGTCCAAGGCCAGGTTGGACAGGGCTTGGAGCAACCTGGGATAGTGGGAGGTGTCCCTGCCCATGGCAGGAGGTTGGAATGAGATGAGCTTTAAAATCCCTCCCAACTCACACCATTCTGGGATTCTTATTATTCTGTGTATATGACTTAATGTAGGTAAACACATAATCCAGCTTTGGGCCAACAGCAGCTGCTGCTTGTACCCATGATAAGGCTGAAGTTTGGGGAATCATGGAAAAATAGAAAGGAAAACATAAGGAGAAAAAAATAAGTTCAAATTTCAAAGTTCCTGATTTTTGTTTGTTCAAATTAAATTCTTCAAATTTAACAAATATTTGAGAAGGACAAGAAGAAAGAGGATGAGAGAATTACTATGAGACTTCTTTAGTAAATTTATAGCTATACCAATGTTTCATTAGGAGAGTGATATCTGGAAAGCATTACAAAAATACCATTGAGCAAATTAACTTAATAAAATATTATCGCTCTTTTCATAAAATATTACAACTCTTACTATTAGTGCTATTCTCCATTTTACTAACTGCAGGAGACTCAAATCCAAAGCTGTGGCACCATATCCTTGGATAATACGGGGTTCCACTCCCACCATTCTGTGTTTAGTGTCCTGTTCACATCACAGTCTCGGTTTTTGCACTGTGGCATTAGCTGTGGTCAGTCAGTTCAGTATCAGACCCAGCAGACACAAGCAGGCTACTCCATAGGCATTTTTCCAGCACAAAAAAAAAAAATGGTTTATCCTGGCATTACAGACTAAACCGTTTGTCTTATGCTTGTGCTTCAAATGGGGGCACTGGAAAAATGGCCTGGAAGCCAGAATTTTGAAAAAGACCCAGTTCAGTCTTTATTCCAAACATACACAGATGCATTTATTTCCTGATTTCCTTTTCCAGAGAACAACAAAGAGAATTCTAGGAAGCATGAATCTGTTTCATATTGAATGAGGTCCAATACATTTCTGGGAATCCTGGTCAAGTTCTTAACAAACAAAGTAAGGCAGTGGGCCCTGCAAGGCAAGGAAGGGTCATCCAGAGAAACCAGGTAGAGCTTTATCTCCCCAGGGAGGACTGAAAATAACTCTGTAACTGCACGTGCTTAATGCATCTATCAGGACTGACCCTGCCTCTCAGACCAGAGGGAGAGACTGAAGGGAAAATGCCAAGTTTGCTGTTTTTTTTTCCTTAATCTAAGGAGGAAAAAGACATTAAAAGAGAATCACATTTTCATCCAACGTGCCCAACTGTTCAGCTAAGACCTCTCTGGGAGTGATGTGAACCATCTTAGAATGAATCCAAGCCAAAAAAGCTTGAGGAAGTCCAGGCCTGACAGAAGTGTCTGAACTGTCTTCATCCACTTTAAAACAGAACAAGCTCAAATTCCACATCACACACAGCCTCTGGTTCAAGGAATCCTGCAGTTACCTCCAAGTCACCCCTCCATTTTAAGTTTTATCTGAAAATTCATCCTGTGTTTCTATGTTCTGTTTGTGCTGCCAAGCAGGAGTTTCTCATATGGTGGCTACACCTTCCTTTAGATGACTGTTTCAAAAATACTGAATAACATATTCCTAATTAAGCAACATCCCATCCTTGGAGCTTAATTTTTTCACCTACAAATTAAGACATATTATTAGCCCAAGGCATGAACAGGGCTGGTGCTATGGAATCAAGAAATACCCTGGGCTGGATAGAAAAGCTGAAAAGCAAAAAGTTAATATCATTACTTAGATATGCCAAAGGTATCTGAGGGCAATTTAAACCTTACATTTATGAGCCATCACCTGGCAAGTCTTTGTTAATACTTCCAGCCCACTATCACACAGTTAATTCCCCTGATTCAGAATGAGGACATTGCTGGGAATACAGTGTGCATCAGTTTGTAAGGCAGGTGTGTGATAAAGGAATAAAACAGTGACCTGGCTGCAGCTTTGGCCTCCAATTCCGGGAAGGCGACGTGGCCTCGCACCACATGATCGATCTGAAAAAGAGAAAAGCAACATTTGGGGGATGATTACATCTTAAAAATTCAGTCCTGGAAAAGGGAAAGGCAGTGTCATAGCTCTAAAAGAGATAAGAGAGCTTCTAAATTACTCATGAAGTGTTAAATCCTAGTCCTAGCAAAGCCAATGCCCAAACTCCCACTGACATTCAGGATTTGGCATATAAACAGTACAAAACAACCAACCTTGCACCAAATCCAGGCCAAACGCTAAGCATGCAGCTCCTCAGTCAGGAGAGCAAGGTGAAAGGATGGCTTTTTTCCTGTCCAACACCACCTGAGAGCATGTCCTCTAGTCTCTCCCGTTCTTCATGGGTATCCTCATTGGAATTCTACCAGAAGCACCTTCTTGGCCCAAATCCCTACATCTTTCTCTATCACACTGTTACGATGAAACACGAGGTGTGTTGTCATCCTGATAGATGCTTCATGCCTTCATTGCAGCAAACAAAATGTATACCCTGAGAAGCAATTATTGCTACAAAAGAAGATCAATATAAGCTCTGTCTTATACTGAATTTATAAATCAGCTTGTCCTTTCACTCCAGAGTGGCTACCATTACTCACAAAACAAAGTATCAGGTAGAATAATATGGGCTTTTAAGACAATAATTCAGCAGGTTTTGTGGCCTCTTGGTAATATCCCATCAGAGGTGACAGTAAAAGCTCAGGAGGAAAAACTAGAGCTTCTCAAGAGCACTGAGTATATTTGGCAGCACTTATTGACAGCAAATCACCTCAGTATTTAATCTTTAACAGCATGAGTCTAGTCCTGAACCACATAATGAAGCATACACATGTGAACACAGCAAAGAAAATAATGCATGACTGCTCTCCCTGAGATCAGCATCAAAGACAGAATTCAAATGTGTGCATGCAGCAGAAACACAGCTCAGGCCTGAATTCTGCAATCCTGCAGAATCCTCTTCACAACTCAGGGGCAGCTCATAAATTCAGAAATAAATCTATAAATAAACATCACATACACGTGTGTGCTGTGAAAACACTGCTACACAAAACTGTTACAGGAGTTATGAAATTTGATATCTAAACGCCCTTAATTCAAGCAATGGCCACATGAGGGATGCATCTAGAAACCTTTTCTGCTATTTTTTATTTCACAGTTTGTAAAGATGTCATGCCATCCTTTGTCTCCATTGTGCAATATCTTTCTTCTTATAAATTTTGAAAATACAGTGTAAAACTCCATTGAATATACAACTAAACAAGGTTTTTCAGAACGAGGGACTTCTTAATTCTTCATTTGGACTCTAAAACAGTTTTCAAAATCCAACCGATTTCTTTTGCTTTAATTTAGAGCTTTTTAAAGGTATCAGTTTTACTTTTAAGAAGTTTGATCAGACTGTTCAAATTTTATGGAAATAATTTACCTTGGGGTATTGATCAAGGAATGGAAAGAATCCCTAAACATGTCCTGTTTGTTTGTTTGTTTCTTTCTTTGTTTTCAGAAAGCTTTAGGTGGGAGGAAGCAGGAGCTTTGAAATGACAGAGATAATAAATGTACCCTGCACAGTGCACATGCCACTGTCTCTTCCTGTGGCTCCTTATGTGTTTTCTGTTCATGCCACCTCAAGAAAACCACATGGGATATTCCAAGAGGGTTTTAATAAGACACTTTCCCTAATATTCCTAACAGTACTTCAAGCTGACTTTTGCTATGGGTCCTAACAAGACCGTTCGTTTTTTTCCAGTAATTTCTTTAATGATTCAGGAACGTCTCGTTCTCTGGTACAAGAAAGGAAAGGATTTTTAAAATCATCTTTTTGAAACGCCTTAACTCTCATTGTACATTTAACAGTGGAACCACTGTGAGCCAGCCAATAAAAACTACTGACTGGCTGTATCCTGTCTGGAGCTCAGATATGTGTATTTACCTGCTTGGGGTTAAGCACAGAGAAACTTCTCTCTCAAAAGTGTTCTTGCAAAGCAACACTCAAGATTTGCCATTTTCCTTTTAAATGGTGGTGTTATGAGCATACATTTATTATTTTATATAGATATTACTTAGTTTTATGTCTGGTTGTAGCAGGTATTTGTAAAATGGGACACTTTTTGATCCTAGCCCAATCTTGGCCTGAAGAATTTGAAGCCCACATATCCCATCAGCTTGGAAAAGCAGTTTTCAGCCACAAGGCTAAGGATGGGCTGGAGGTGGGATGGGAAGCCAGGCTGCAGGAGGAGGAATGACTGTGCCACTGAAGCTGTGACACAGGGGAACGTCAGGTTGACGTGGCCAAGGAGAGAGCACAGGAGGGATCCCCAGGCACAGCTCAGCTTGGGGTGTGTCCGGGCTTCCCGATCCAGGAGGATTTCTGCTTCTCATCCAGTGACTGTTCCATCTGGAATGTACAAATGCAGAGATGCCCCAACGCATTTCCTGGCCATGTACTCCCATCTCCAGGCTTTTAAAGAGGTGGGTGGTGCTGAGTCAGGGAGCAATTACAGCTGCAGTTTGTGACAGACCAAACCCACCTGCACTGGGGGCTTTCCAGGGGACACCCACAGGCCTGGGCCTGTCTCCTGAAGCATCTCCAGAGGCCCCTGCAGCTCAGCCCTGAGGGCAGCCAGTGTTTCCACAGGCTGGGCAAGATGGCACAGGGAGCCCCAGAAGCTCCAGGGTTAAGCAGTCAGTAAGGTCTTGCTGACACTTTTGGACTCAAGCCTATATAATGTTGTGTACATGTAGCCTTTCTTTAAATTGAATATCAGTGTTTTAGTTCTGACTGCCTCCCCATAAATAAGAAAATTCATTTTTTAGTGAACCCTGCTTGGCTTTAATTTTTATTGGTAAATTAAATTAACCTAATACTGTTAGATTCTTTGTATTCAGGGAAAGAACCTAGGTGATGGAATAATATGTTACTCTATTACTATTCTGTCCATACATCTTTCATTTCTGCCCATCAATGAACACAACTGATCTATATAATCCAATATGTATCATTGTCTTCATCTCAAAGTCTGTTTCAGCCTCCTGCTAAAGTAAAGAATGAAGCCTATTTGCCTGTAAGATAATTACAGTAGTCATCACCACCACCATAAAAGGAAGACATGCCCCATATATAATCCCCTATCTCTGTGCAAATTAGTATTATGTAAGAGACATAACACTTATCTAATTGTTAATTGCTTCCAGCAGCCTGGTACATGTCATGATGTTATGGAGGTGTTTCAGGTCTGAATTGCCAGTGAATACCCCCAGTCACAGCAGTCGTGGAGCCTGTCCACGTCTCCAAACACTCACCAGTTTTCCTGTAGCACTCTGGCCTCCCTCATTCAACCACAATCCAGGTACCATTGCAGAGAAATACGGTCCCCAAACACCAGGCACAAAGATGGGGGTTTCACTCACCTGGAAAAGCAAAAGAAAGCTCTCGTTAATCAAAGTGCTTGTCAAAGTAGAACTTCACAACTAAAGCTTGGCAGCTATCAGAGTCCAATACTGAGACAATTCCTGCTCCTCCACTGGAATTACCAATGGAAGTAGAGATGTACAGGCAGAAATTTACTCTAAAAAATGTGGAGAAATGTGTTCCTCCATTTACATAATTTTTAGATGACAAGACACAGTTGCCCCCACTCATCTCCACTGACAGAACAGCTGGGCCTGGTCAAAGAGAAAGCAAGAAATTTCAGGAATAGAAGCTGTATTTTACAGAGAGAGGGAAACTGCCTCATTTCTCCAGAAAAAGGCCTTATTTAGAGGGATACAATGCTCTGCTCGACTGTCATCAGCAAACACAGCCACTGTAATCGGCCACAGGAGTTCCAGAGCACCCATCCTGTACATTTGGAGAGCTCAGAATCAGGAGGGAATCCTGCTGATAGAGGACAGTGATATTCCCTCAAGATCTCCCACCAGCTCCCGAGGCCAGCAGTGGAACCCCAAGCTCCAGTGCCCTCACAGCACTGGCAGGAGAGTCGGGTGCCTCGGGTGGAAGCTGCAAACCTGGGCTGGCATCTGCTTGGGTTCAACAGGAAATGTGCCTGGCTAAACACCAGATTTTGCCCTTTACTTAGGCTTAGCTTTACACAAAGCACTCCTTCCTTCACACCTGTGAGGGCAGATCAGGCAGGTACCTGAGCACTGTCCCCCGGGCACGGAGCTGAGCCGTACTCCACCACTTGCACACAAATATCCCCCAGCACAGTGACAGCCTGGCCCCTGCACTCCCTCCTTTCGTGGTTAGACCACGCAGGATGTGGGAGACACTGGGTCATTTCCTTTCTCTCCTTCAGAAGATGCAAATTACCAGTTTACAAGGGTGGAGGGCATTTTCCTTCCTCTTAAAAGTGGTTTCACTTTCAATAGACCAGACAGACTTTCTAGACTTTCCTTCTGGTTCAGCAGAAGGTAACACTGTCCAGTCTAGCAAGTAAAGCCCAGCACACACCAGGAACTGGGATGGTGGGACGTGGATCCCAGTACTTGCTCCAAAGCCTACCTGTGAATTCCCCACTGGCTGAACATGGAATTCTTACAGCAGGGGCTGGAGGACACAGGCCATCCATGCCCTGCCAGGTTTCTTTTGGAAGCAGGATCCATGTTTTCTCTTCCAGGACCACACAAATACACCCAAGTTAGACACAGCCGTGATTTCACCGGGAAAAGAGAACAGCAGTGCAGTCCTACACCATCCCGTGATTTATGCTGCACTTCCCACTGATGATGGCTAAATCTGCAACTGTTGTTTTCTAGAGGGTGGGAACTACCAGCAGAGCAGGATACAAGAGAATTAATTCCCTAACAAAATCAGTCTGTTTCCAATGCTGAAGAGCAAAAAGAGAGGTCTTAGTCAATGGGACAATGGGGTTTTTTTGTATTTAGACCTCACTCCTTAATAGCAAAGTTCTAGACCCATTGAAGGATGCTCAAGGTTTGCTGTTGAATTCAATAAAGCCTGGACTTCAGATCAAAACAGTTTTGAGAATAATTAAAAATTCAGGCCTGTTCCTGTTAAACTTGATGCACATTCTCTCTATATTTAAACAGGCTGAACTTTAAAAGCAGTTTTTACTAGCAACTAGGGAATATGCTCCAAGATGCAGTTTACTGGCATTTGTGCATCACACATGTTTAGTAAATACAGCAGCAGGGAGGTTTCTGCACAAACAATAGTCTGCTCAAACCATAAACTTACAGTACAGCTGATTCTTGTCAGGAAGTTAAGTAGGAAAACAAAACAACAAAAATTTGTTTTTCAAAATACATCACCACAGTGTCAAGAAATGCTGATTTCTCTCAGGAACGCATCTAACAAATCTGGGAGTCCTGCTTGGTTCTCCCTTATCAGCTCTAATGCCCTGACTTACTCTCCCTACAGATGTACGTGCACACGTGCCTGAGTGTCTGTGCAAGATTTTGGCTGGCTAAACCCTTGAAAGAGCAAGAATAGCTGCACTGAATTTACAAAGGCATTTATGACTCCAAGTGGACGAAGCTACGTCAAAAACATTGCAAAGACATTTGGTTTTGTTTTGTTTTCTCTTAAAACTACAAATTTATACAGCTTTGAGTTTTCACCACCTCAATGGGGCAAGCCTTCTTTTACGATTTCAATAACAAAATGAAATGCAACAAAAAGCAAATCCTAAAACAAGCTGATTTTTAGACCAATTCCACTTCACTGACCTTACTGAGAGCACAGCATGCGGTTAAAGTTACCAGTCAGTATCTGCTCTGAACTGGTGATGGAAGCATGGGGAGAACCCAAACATTCCATCTCATTCCCATCCTATAGCAATGGACACAGCACAGTGTCCCAGTAGGTGACAAGCAACATTTAGGGCAGAAGGGGCCTGGGGTTTTGAAGTCTTATCTCAAAATATTTGTGATGCAGCCAACTTTGCAGTGTTCTGCGGTCTGCTGAAGGGAAAATCTGGTTACACCAAAGGGATCAAGCTTAAAATCCAACTGCTGTGTCATCTGAAAAAAACAAGTAGCCAAAGGACATTAAAGGCATCGAGATACTTTATGAAATCAGGAGAAAGTCTAAACATCAAGAAGGACAACAGAGTTTATAAAATAAAAAACAAAACCCACACCTTTTCTTTGTCACTAGTCCACAATTTACCAAATTGTCCTGTAAGTCTGACGACACCAAAATGTTTTGATTAATTAAAAGACCCAGTTCTCCCTGCAGCCAGTACTTCTGGCCTAGTGTTTTGGACACTCATAGGAATGTAGGACAGGATATTTTCATGCTGGCTCTTCTCACATTACGCTGAGACCTTCCTATCCTCTTACTACTGAAGGACCATTTGTACACATTCCAGCAAACTTTCAACACATGAACAGAGCAAACGAGGGCGTTGGGAATTGCCACACTGATGAATAAAGCCAGCAGGGCACTTGGTTATCAGCTTTGCTGCTGTGGGAACTTTTAACTGGAATAAAGAACACTGGCTGTCATGCTGGGCTTTACTGATGATAGGGCATCATCAGATTTCCCATTTTCCCCTTTCACTAAAGGAGTTTAATTCACATTTTGCAGACTCTGGGCTTTGATGCACATGGAAAGGAGGAAAATTGGGAATAACAAACTCCCCAAAACAGACACACGATCTTTGAGAAGCAACAGGATGAGCATCCTCCTGTAGCTATATGCATCAGAAACAGCAAATGGTTTCCATTTCCCCTCCTTCAAATATTTGGACGGTGATTAAATCTCTCAAGCCACGCAGCAGCTGGCATTTGTATTTTCATAATAAAAAGTCCTAATTCTGACTGAGTATACATCCCACCCAATTCCACTAAAACACATGACTAGACAGAGGCATAAGGTTGGAGAAACAGTGCAAAGTTTGCTGCAGAACCCAGAAGAAAAGAAAAGCACAATTTGCCAGATTCAGGGCTATTTTGGTTAAACTAACACCATGTCTCTTTTACAGCTTTCAATTGCCTTCAGACATTCTTATGGTGATATAGGAGGATCAGTGTCATTATTTTTTTTTCCTTTAATGAGCTTAAGAAAATCCTTAATCTTTTTAGTAGAAAAACAACATGTGTTTCAGATTTATGGGCAATTGATTTTTATTTTTAAAGCAAATAAGAGATGTCATCCTTCTCTGGAAGTTAAAATACGAATTCAAAGCCTAAGATTTTCTGCCTTCCATTTAACTGAAATTCCTCCTGTGACACACTCCCACTGTGAGACATAGTAACAGTTATTATCTTTTATATAGAGTGAAACTGAAACATAGGATATCCTGTGCTAGAGGTGAGAGTGATCTCTGCACAATTAATGCAGCAGGAATTTGAAGACAGAAGATGAGAGGAATCTGAACCTGTTCAGACTTTGAGTCATAAGCTGCATCTATAAATATTCCAGCTGAACGTGTTCACACGGAGACTGTTGCCCTCATGGGTGATGATGCCAGTTCACACAAGGATTACACCCGAACATGCAATTCCACCTCCCAGTTACTCTGTCTGGGGATGGGGGAGAATCTTTTTGTGCAAGGAAATGTCACCTTCCCCTGTCTCCCCAACACACACATTCCTGCTTGCTCAGCGCCATCGTTTTTGGATGAAACAAGCATCAAGCAGTTCCAAGATTCCTGCTCATTTGACAGGAAAAAAAGAGTTCCACACCTTCTGAAAGGGAGAAGAAGGGAAATAAACTTCTCTCTGGGCGGGTTTAACCTCAGCGTGTGCTTTATAAAAGATCATACTAATATGTAAGATATGTAAACATTATAGAGCAATCAGAAACAAATGAAAGGATGAATTCAGTTTAACAATATTCAGCTGTGGTGCAACTGCCAGAAGGCACTTTTTGTTATGAATAGATCATTTGGATGAGTTACAGGCCAGACTTGAACCCTGGCGCGCGCTGGGAAAATCAATGTCAAAGTACCTAAGATCAGAAGGTATCAGCAGCACATCTGGCAGCCCACAGAAATGAAAAATGTTTTAAAAATATAAAAGGCTATATAGAACTAAGGTAATTTAAGAAAGGACCTGTATGAGATCTGTAATGTATTTAATTTAGATTAGTCCTTCCCACTTGCCTCTCCCTTTAAAACAAAGGCAGGCAAAAAATCCACTTCTGTTATAAAAGTCTACCTGGAAAAAAGCAGGAGAGGCTAATTCACAGCTCAGGGGAGTCGGTGCCTTTAACCCAAGTTCAGCTTTGAGGACTGTCCCAGGATTCAAGGACAGGACAGAACACAGACCTTCACAGACAAGCATCACCTGGGCATCCAGCCACGCCATCAAGTGAGCAAGCGGCACTGTTAGATTTGTTCTGCTTAGCTTTGTTTTCCTGGACCAGCCATAATGATCAGGCACATGCCTGTGTTTCCTCCTCAGCTTTATGTAAATGTTACGGCAATCAGAGACAAGATAAAATAAAGCACACCACGCTGGAGAGAGCAGTTTTGTGGAAGCATGGATTTCAGCAGAATTTGCTTCCCTAGTTGACACCATCTGTTGCTGGTGTAGGCTTTCACAAACTCCTTCAGTAACACTGACAGAGAATTTGGAGAATTTGGCTATTACCTGAAAAGCAAATCTTTATATTAATAAGGTATACTGCTATATCCATCTTCTGCCATTTTAATTTCTGCTTTCTAATATCGAGCTTCTGATATGTGGCAGCATTCTGCTATTGCTATCAGATTCTCTATTTACTTGCAATATGCCACAGAGACAGGAAATCATTTCTGTGCGACTATTCTTGACCCACACTCACTCCCATGAAAGCAAATTTAAGCCTTTATTCTACTTTTAGAGTAGAGTCATATGAGAGTCAAAACTTTTCAAGGTAATTATTTGCTAAGGAGAAGCTAGGTCAGAAAATTTGTTTGAAAATCACCTCACTTATCAGCTTCTACAGCCAGAAATTCAGAATAACAGCTGCTTTTGTTAGGCTAAGACAGGTATGAAGAAAAGATCTAAGATATTAATGGAGAGAGCAGAGAAAGAAACAAGGGAAAGCACCGTATCAGTCACCAACTAATAAATGCTCTTTACAGTTCTGGACTTTGATCATTGACAAGTCAAATACTTTCATTAACTTTTCTGCTGACTTTTAACTTCCAAAGTTTCTGACTGACTGTGGATTGAGAATACTGACAGTTGTTCAATTCAGAGCCTTTACATCGATGCATAAAATCCTCTATTAAGAAAACTGTATCATTTTGCTTCTGCTGACAGATGGGTCTTATAGAGCTACTCGACCCCAACTCTCTGACAAAGAATGAAAGAGATTCATGAAAAAAAAAAGGAAAGAACTCAAAGAGAAACCCAAGAATGCTTCATTTCTAGGTTTCTGGTTCAAACTTAGGTCATAGTAATAGCTACTGAATGTGTGATTTAATAACAGCACTTGCTGGTGGCATATAGATATATATACATATATATGAACTGGGCAGAGATGGGGCATGAAACTGTGTCTTCAGTGAACTGATGCCTACTTTAAAATTGCCCTCCTGGCATTATTTCTCAAGCACTAAATGGGTTTAAAACTAAGCTTCCGCATAACTCTGGAGGCGGTTTTCTAAGTTAAATGTACAGTGCACCAAGTCAACTTCTTAAAATATACCTATTAGTAGGAATTACATACTAAACAAAAAACAGTATTCTAGCTTCAGCCTGATGTAAGAGATATTTAAGAAAATAAGGTCTTAGAACACAAGAAATGTACTTCAGGACACAAAGGAAATTAAAATGTATTAATATTCCAGTTCCTACAGGTCATACACTGCCAGCAATTTATTTGCTTATATTTTAAGCTGAGATCCCCTTGCCATCATGGGTTTGCTATGCAGCTGCATAGCTTGTGGTGGGCAAGTCACCAGCTCTGCTGCACGTGACAGGCTGGCATCCCCTGAGCCATCCTCGGTGACAGATTTACTCTGCAATGATATTAAGACCAGACCACAAAAATCTTTGCACAGAGCTCACTTTATCCCACTGGAAGGATGGAAGTTACACAAGTGACAACAACAACAGGGAGACAACGAGGACTTTGGGGGGTTCTGCCTGAGCACACCCACCCACGGCTGATTTTGGTAACCTGTTTACAGGCAGCTGAAGAATTCTGGCTTAGGGGATACAAAACACTTCCAGGAATGCCTCACTGAACATGCACCTCATCACTTATTGCTAAGGCTATGCCCCAGAGACCTGGAAAATTCAATCCCTGTTTTAATTACCTCCCAGACAAAACTCCCAGTACAACCTAAAACTAGGAGACACAAATGAATTCTTGGGGACTGCTGTTACCTCTTACTCCAAGTAGTAACCTGTGTGAGAAGGGCAGCAAAATGTGAATGACACACATGCAGAGCTATTTCTAATTTTCTGAATTCTCCATAAAACATTAACTGGTCTACAAACTAGAGACCAAACCAGGTATGTGATTAATGTGCAATAAAGAAACCACACTCCCAGAGCAACTTGATTGCTTAATCTCTGAAAATATTTCAGGTGAGTTATACATTGGGACTATATACTGCACAACCTAGCTTTATATCTAACAAGAATTTTGAGTAAAACTTCACTGTGTTTATTAAACACTTGCACAGTTAGATTTTTTTTCAAGGCTAAATAAGGAAAGGTATTTGAAAAAAATTTAAAACTTATGATTTTTAATAAAAGAATAGGTTGACTCACGACAATATTAGTTATTCAACTTGTACTGGGTTTATATTTATTGGTATAAAGAGGAATTCATCTAAACCAGCAGAAGTAGTTTATATTTACTGGTATAAAGAGAAATTCATCTAGAGAAGGAGAAGGAGAAGACGAGGAAGATACCAGCTCTTAAAATAGTTAGAACACGTCAATTAAAATGTTGTTTAAAACTGACAACAAAAAAATCATATTTAGCAAAAAAAAACCCATCTCTGTTTTACTCTGCTGTATTTTAAAAATGCAACAGATCAGGCAGGGAATAAAGGGGTCACAGGCTGCACTTGTATGAGCAGCTTTTCTGGAGATCTGCCACTAAAACCAGTTTGAAGCTGCATTTCTGAGAAAAGTTACTGACAGTGGATGCTCAGGGGCTGAACTAACTCACTGCTGTGACCTCCTGCACCTCCTGAGGCCCATTTTCAGGCAGCAGCCAGGTCCAGCCTCTTCATCTGAGCTGGCTGTGGGTATTTTTTCCAATAGGCTGCATCAATTTTCAGCCCAAGGCATGTTTGGTATTAGAATGTCTTCGGGTACGGCCGCATGAATAAATTATTATGGGCAAAACTTGGAGGTCAGTTGCCCAGCAAAACCACCTCTACTCATCATCTCTCTGTGGTGCATGGTGTGACAGATCCCAGGGACCTGGCACATTCCACAGGAAACCAGGGCCAGGAGTGCTGCTGGGGAGTTGCTGACATGGTACAAATACACACTATAGATTACCCAGTTCATTTCTTCATCTGCCCCTACTCTTATTTCACGATCACACAAAAGGATTTTAAAATATTTTTTTTGCCTTTTTTTTTTTCTTTTTTTTAATAATAGTCTTATGAAAGAAGCTGGCAATGATATCAGCTTCAAACATTAACCAGCCAAGCTGGACAACTGATATTTGTTTTAAATAGAACAATACTTTTCACATTATAAAATCCTGCCATTTTCCCCAGGGGAAAATAGAGAGCAAGACTGGTACCTACCTTTTCTACTGTAAACTTTTGACTTTCTCTCTTTGCACTCAAACCTCTAAATTCAAAAGCAGAATAGAAAACCAGGGGGAAAAAAAAGAAAATTATACTGGAAGCAAAAAATACTCTTCATTTTGTTTGCCTTGTCTAAGTAGAAATGGTGATATGGTAATAAAATATAAGCTGAGAGGGCCATGTCTGAATGTGTCCTGAAGTCCTGTTCCAGTTCTTTGCTGAATTTTACCTGCTGTTTGCAGAAGATGGGAGCTGTAATGGGACATGAGCGTTTGGAAGTTGGCCACTCAAAAGCACAAGCTAGAAGAGGAGCATGGCTTAATGGTAGCTATATCAAGAGCATTAATTAACCACCCTACCAGGCCTCCTGTAGCCACTTTGAGAGAAACAATTAGGGAGGGGAAATATAAAAATCAATTCTGTGGAATAGACACAAAGTTCTGAACCTTCTACGAGATCTTCTGCCAGCGATCTCCTGACCATGACTTTCCCCAACCACTGTGAGCAGCAGACTCCCAGGTTTCCATTCATGTGGGTGCAGTTCACCCAGGAAGCTTCAAAAAGCTCTGAGTCACATCTGTGAATCAGGGTCACGAACCCCACACGTGATGGGAGAGAACAGCAGCTTCGGGTCAGGGAGCTCTGACATCTTGGAAAGCTGGATCCTGAGACTCCTGCCAGAAAGAGGCAAGTCCTGGATCAGCTTGGGATCCAACAGCTAATCTTCTAAAAAATGTCATAACCTAAAAGGGCTCAGAGGTGTAGTGTATGTGTTTGCTTTCTAATGCTGCTGTTTGCTTTGAATTGCTTTGTAGAATCCTGTTGTTCAAGAGGCACTGTCCGATGGTTGAGAGACCGGACTCAGGAACAGGGAACCATTCCCAGAGAGGGGCTGGAGCAGGGGGATCAAACAAGTTCTGTATCAGCACAAGGAGAGCCCAGCAGGGTCAAGGGAGCAGTGTCAGATTATCAGGTCACTCACAGTCATTGATGAGAGGGGTCTCCACGAGAACAGGCAAGTCTGAGCACAGCGTCTGCCTCTGGAACTGTCCCTGGGTTTGCTCTCCCTGGACACGAATAAAACAGTCCTGGTGTCCTCCACAGAAAGTCTGCACCCCTGTGAAGTTTGTGTTCCTTGTGTGTGAGGTTAACCTCCTGTGTTTATTCCAGGAAGCAAACCTGGAATTAAGCCTGGGACAACTTGAGAGTTTCAGCTCTGGAAGAAGTTAAATGGGATTGAATTCAGGGGTAATTATTCCAGAGTCAGTCAACATCCACCATTTCCTTCTGCCCAAATTAGAGATGCAAGAACTTCAAAAGTCTTGTCAGGGACCCTAACTGAATGCTCAGCTTTGCAACAAACCCTTTAAATTAGATGAATTTTAACTATTCCAAGCTTAAATGTTCACATCCATTTACTTCTGCTTTTTATCAGTATCCATTAACACTAAGCTTATTTATGTTTCAGCTTGGGAAAGTACACGATGGACACACAGTAGCCTATGACCCTTTTCTTTGTATTCCCAAAGGTCAAGGTTTCTTTCAGAAATCGGTAAAAAAAGACCTTTAATCTGCTAAATTGTTTTCAAAACCCAAAACTGAAAACAAAAGCCCACATTTGTGATGGATTCAGATGCTTTTTGCTAAGCACTTAAGCACTAGCAGCTCTGCATTGATTTATTTTATTGTTTTATTTAGTGAAATGTCTGGATACAGATGTACACATTAACCTTTTTTTTTTTGCTCATATTTACTGTGTCGCCTTCCTTGAAATGGGAACTACAAGTGCTTTGATAAATGGACTGAAAGGTTGTCTGGTTACCCTATGGCTTCTAGTTGTGTCCTTGCTGAAATGCTGTTCTGGACCCTTCTGCAGCAGTGCTGCTCCGTGACTCACTGCAGTTACTTCTGTGCCTCTCAAAACAATAGTTCACTGGGGATCCAGGGCCTCAAATGAGCTACAACTATTTATCCCACCCATTTATTTTTACTTCTCCTCCAATGATAGATACTCACTGTCACAAAATGCCAGTTTGTGTGAAGGTTATAAATTTTCCAGCACAGACAACTAATTGCAGGCCATTTTAACTTTGCACTTGATGACACTACAATTTGCTGCTATGGTAAGTTAAATCCCGTAAAGCTCATCACAGTATGAACTAACTTGTCTCAAGTTTAAAAAAATAAAATCAAACCCTAAAAGCCATATAGTCCCTTCTAACCTGTTGTTAACAGTGAGCAGTAACAGGTGGCTTAGAGAAGATCATAGGAGCACAGTAAACATACAATAATTCACACAAAAATGTCCTCCCAGCCTCCAGAGAGATGAAGTTCAAGCAAATTTCTGTTCTTACTTTCAACCAACACAAGAAACCAAGTCTTCAGAAGTGACTGAGATTGCAAACAACCCCCAGTTTTCAGTTTTCACGAACAAAAGCTCCACTTGTGCAGTAGAAAATAAATTTACTATAATGACAAGTTAGAGACCAGTGCAAGTCTTTTACAAGAACACTGGACTTTTTTAAGTGTCTCAGAATTATTCCTTTAGCTCACGGCCCTTCAAACTTCAGTTCTGCTTCCTAAACAAACACGTCTCAGATACTTCTTGGAGCAGGATCTTATTTTAGGACACTACTGAGACCTCATCCCAAACTGAAAGGTTGGGAATTGTGCACATGGAACAGCTGTGCCACAAATACCAAAACAAACTGTACCCCTGCATGGTACTTGAGAAGAGCCCTCCAGGACCCCCAGCCAAACTCTGAGGATTCCCAGGCAGGCCCAGTCCTTGTCACTGTGGCTGGATGCCCTTCCCACATACCTTAAGGACTTGCTTATTTATTTATTGCATAATACAGTTCATTTTAAAGATTTTCTTTTTTCACCAAGTGTTCCTTCTACATCAGTGAAAGCCACTACCAACAACAGTATCATGCCTACAGTTCCTCTGCAATACCCCTGGAGTTGGAAGCACATTTACATTATATGGGATATGCATTCACACACTATTTAAAACATATTTTTAAACATTTGAATAAGTAAATGGGTAAATCCTGAGGACCTTACCCGGTGTTTATTCGGCCCTTACTTACTGAGACAAACTCCCAAGGACAGAGTAAACAGTGAGAGAGGACCTCAAGCCTTCACCCACAGCTATAAACAATGAACTCAGCAGAAGCTGGGATTCCCAGCTGACACTGGGAGAAAAGCAGCAGTCAATGCTTCTCCCCACTTTGCTTCCAGAGTGATTCTATGAGAAGAGTTTTACTTTCTCCCTAAAAGAACTTGCCCCGTGCAAGACATTGCCCCATCCACAGCTGGAACAGCAACAAGGAACTTAGATGAAGAACTACTGATTCATGAGACAGTGAAGAGAATTGGAGATGGAGGAAAAGAGCCTTAGCAAGAGGCCTAATGCCCAAAGACTGATGGAATTTGCCTGAGTGGGGGAACTGTTGCTGGTAAGAAGAATAAACAGCACTGCATCTACACCTCCTTGACCATGGAGCCCTTGATACTCAGCACTCCCACACCACACCTCGCACTGGAAAGATGTTTGTCTGCACAGCTTCAGCTTCGTGCTCACAGTACAAGTGAGGGAACTAAGGAAAGGCAATAATTGACAGAATCACAGAGCAAACCAGCTCACTAAACAAAGTATGGGATTTTGACCCCAGTTTTCACAACCCTCACTGCAAATAAGGCTAATTCCAAAATTTTAAAACTAACAGAAAACTCTTAAGTTGTTTTTCATACAATTATTGTATTCCCTTGAAAATTCCATTTCATCGTTCCAGGGCCCAGAAACAACCTAAGAGATGACCAAGAATATACCTTATCATATCTCATTTAATATATGTTTTAGTTGTTCTTCTACAGTTGTTATAAGAAAAAAAGCACAAAATTGAATCCTTTTTGTTCTCCCTGAGATCTAGACACATAGAGCTGTTCAATAAATTCATGCCTACTCACAAAAACAAGAGAGACAAGGGATCTGGAAAGGTCATTCATTATACATTTGTATGCTTGTGATCTGAGAAAAATCCCCTATCAGGCTCTCCTTGGAGCAGAACACTCCAGGAAGACACTCGGGGTTGCTCAAGACTTTGGGCTGCAGGCTAATCCATCCTTCTCTGGGTCACCACTCAGAGAGGAGTGATCAGATTTGGTTACTCTGCAGCCTTGATGGGAGTGTTGCACCTGTCAGATCTGATAGCACCACTTCGAAGAATACAGGAAACGAAAACCAAAAATCTTCTGTTACAATGAAAGGCTGCTGCTGCTGCTGGACTGCCGTGAACAAAAATTAGAATATTGATACTTAAACAACAGATCAAAAGTAAGTTGCTTTGTCCTGTCCCCTACAATGGAGTGATGCTGTCATGAGAACATCAGTGAAAGAAGACAAATTTATAACTTTCCCAGAATCACATAATCCTGAATACAACCTCCTTCCTACAACAGAAGAAGCAGATCCCTCACATCCTATTAAAATATACAGCTGTTACAGTTAAGAAATGAAGGTGCAAGGTGGCTTGAGGGCTTGATCTAATAATAGGTAACCTTCAATTCCACACTGCTTGAAGCAGAGGCCCAAATTAGGCAGCCCAATATTTCCAGCAGCCAGACCAGCTAAATCTTTGTAGTGTCAACATAAGAATGTAAGAAGCTCAGTCTCTCTTGCTCACTCTTTCTAAGGCAAAACATGGGGAAAGGAATGAAGAACAGGAGAGAAGCCCTATCAGCAGTCAGACCTGAAAAGCCCAACACACGGACACTGCAGAAAGAATCATGGAATCATAGAATGGTTTGAGTTGGAGGAGACCTCATCTCATTCCACCCCCTGCCATGGGCAGGGACACCTTCCACTATCCCAGGTTGCTCCAAGACCCGTCCAGCCTGGCTTTGGACATTTCCAGGGATCCAGGGGCAGCCACAGCTTCTCTGGGCAAGTATTCTAAAGGCTCAGTACCCTAAATCCAACACCCTGATCTTCTGTGTCACCCAGGGCAGTTTGCAGTTGACCACAGCATGGAAAGCACCGCGCGTGTTGGAATTTTCAGAGTTTCCGCTGATGCCAGTGAGTCGCCTCTCAAGTATCAGCCTTCATGGTTCTCCAAGCAGAGCATTTTTCAAAGCCTTCTCCCTGCCCACATCTATTCTTTGAGTCTTTGAACTCAACTGATCTGTTCACGAAAGGCAAGGAGAGCTGAATGTACAGTTTTGTGGGAATGTTACTGAGCATTATCTAGTTTATGTACAACAGAGATTAAATTGCTTTCAGATACATTCCCCTGCACAGGTTGATTACCAGCAAAGCACTGGGGTGCAAAACTTTGATGTCTCTGGACGGGCAAATGCTAAATAGGAATGTCCCATTCTCCCCGTCACCAAGGCATACCTGAGCTTTGAATTATGCCAGGCCAGGAACAAAGGAATCTTGCTCATAACAAAAACTTTTAATAACTCGCTGAGAAAACCTCCCTTTCATCTCTGCCAAGCTTTAGGAAAGGCTGGGAGGCAAGCAGAAATAAACACTGTACAGACTCACCACTGCTGGCTCTAAAGTAAACTCTCCAACTTCCTATTTACATTTCAAGATCTTAAGCTTTGTGGTTTACTAGTTCTGCAAGTAAGTGCTTTGGGTTTTGGAGGCTGCCTGCACATGATCTCCCACCACTACTGAAGTCTTCCTAGCTTTTATTAATATAATAGGGAGGTCAGAAAAGCAACAATCTTTTATATGCCCTGCTAGCAGAAATATTTTACTTCTTGCTTTTTAAAAACAAAACAAAGCAAGCAAAGCATACAACGGCAAATTAATGCCAGCAAAGGGGATATTACAGTTGTGTTTGTTTCTTTTTGAAACTGAGGATGCTAGAATGTGCGACGAGAGCGTTTCATTAAAAAGGGTGTGGAGGAGTCCTTTGAGGGTCAAGTAAAAGAAGGTGGCAATTTTATGGATTTATAACCCTTCTAAGGCCATTGGCTGAAAAGGCACCTAAATAGGCTCTGTGACCTTTTCTACATAAGACTAAATCTGCGTACACCAGGGACGGGCAACCTGCAACAACAGTCGTGAAGTAAATGTGGTTTTCATTTCATGCAGCCTTCCCTAAATGTAAAACATCTTCATTAGCTGGGAAGTCCGCACTGTGACTGCTGCCAAATGCAATATAGAAGGCAGCAGAACTGTGCCGAATGAGGACAGAGCAAGGGAGAGGCTCCTGCGACACTCACTTCTTTCTCCCACTCCAAAGACTCTGCAGCTCGTGTGCAGAACAGGCTTTACAGGACAGAGGAATATTTAAAAAGCAAGAGGGCAGCCGCTTATCAATTTCATAAAGCTCACACGGATGATTTCCCAAACTTGCCCAGGCTGCCCCAGCCTCACTAGGTTTGCTTTTGGTTTTATTCTTTCCCTCCTGCATTCCTCCCCCTTCTCCCGCTCGCCCGACCCTCCCAAACCCAGCGCCTTTCCCCTGGTCAGGAGAAGGACAAATCGCTGCCTTTGCTAAAGGCTGGGTGGCAGCCAGCTGGCAGGGGCTGTGCTGCCCTGGGCTGCTGCCCTGTCCCCCCGGAGACCGCACGTTCCGAGTCAGGGATGCCTGAGCGCTGGGAGGGAGCGTGCGAGGCTCCAGCGCTGCTCCGCTCGCTCCCCGAGCACAGCCCGCAGTGCCATCCCACCGGATCGCACGGAGCCGCCAAGGCAGGCACCAGCCTGCTCAGTCCCTGCAAGCTCTCCCCTCATCGCACGTCCCTTCGAGCAGCTGAGGAGTCTCCGAGCAGTGATTACTGCAAAGGCTGCTGCTTTAACAACGTGGCACGTTCTGAAGAGGAGATTCTCGTATCAGAGCCAAAATATACTGAATCCACTTGCTGGTCTGGCTCCCGCTGAGATTAGAGATCAGGCTCCGAGAACACTTTGAGCCAGCATGTCTCTGCTGTCTCCTCTCCAGGATGTACTGCAAAGGACACGTACTGTGCATGCTCTGGGGGTGGAAACGTGCTTTACTCTCTATTTGTGTGAACAAAGCTGGCAGCTCGGGCGGATATTGTGGAGCAAAGAAGCTCTATTGTGTTTGCCAGTCATCACGAGAATCAAATGAACAAATTTAGAATAAGCAAATTGGGCTGGAGTTTCTTTAGCAGAAAACACTCAAAGGCTAGTCAGGCTTAGTGAAAGAGAGTGTGGGATATTCTTCCTCAAATAATCCATAGTAAACATTGGGACAGCAAAATGATCTGCTCATGTTGCTGTTCATGTAGTTGCTCTGTTTTTTAGATCATGTATTAGATCTGAAAAGGTAGAAAATAAATTACTTGTGCCTCTCCAATTGAAAAAATGACTAAATTATACAGTTCAAACCACATGCACATTATCACCCAGGGAAAAAAGAATTGTGCACCAAGCCAGGTGAGTCTGTTCCCAATGCCAAGAGCCACAGAAGTAACAAGAACAGATGCAAAAGAAGAGATTGCATCTAAACTTGAAGAGATTCCTTGACAATCCCCAAAAAGAGGTGTTGAGTACAGAGCGCTGATATGGAAGGAGTGACTGAAGAAGAACACAGACCACATCAGCAAATGAAGGCAGAAAAAAAGCGTATCAGAGACTCTGGAGAGGACAGAACACAAACCTTGAATATTTGGCACTCAAAATACCAGCAAATTCAGACTTCCCCCATCAATAAGCTGAAATTAGGCCAGACCATGTTCCCATTGGAAGCTGCCCTGGCTACTTTTTTCAGCTGGGAATCAAAAAAAAGTGTTGGAGCAAGAACAACAAATATTTTGATGGTTTTGCCCTGCAAAAGCATGCTTGTGTCCAGGACTGGGACATGGGAATACAGAAATCTGTGCCTGAAATCCTCCCGATCACATAAAGGTTTCAGAAGAAAAAAAAATTTTGAAACCTTTAAAATACCCCATAAAACCCTAGGACACTGGCAGGAAGACAGGCTTTTAGGGAAACCAATTACCTTATTCCCAGAAGTTAGGGCACGTCTGTTAGACCCAGGCAAACTACAAGTTAGGAATAACAGACAAACTCCTGTTTCTGTGCCTCAAACCTGCTGTGATTTTGCTGGGAAAAACTACTCACACATTTTGTGTAGTCGCCATGGCTACGCAGGGAAAGGCTCCTAAAAGTTCCAAAGCCAAGTGTGGGTGCTGGAGCTCAGAGCCGCTGCCTGCAAAGCACGATGGCAGTGGCAGCCCACCCAGAAAAGTCAGGGAATACCCCTGAACACAGAGACCAAACCTGCAGGGATGAATCCCAGCCCCAAATCAAGAGACAATCCTTCACAAGTGAAAGAACAGCTTATGTGCCATTCCAAATGCAAATTCTACCCATGACTTTTGCTAGGGCAAAGGAGGCAGCAGAGAATCATGTAAAATGCATAACTGTCCAAAAATATTCAGAAAACCATCTTTTCTTTTCTTTTTCCTCATGGATAATGGATGAGCCCTGAGGTGGCAGTGACTTTCAGCAACCAACAGCTCAGACCTGGGCTGGGGTCAATAACCTAATTACAACATGCATTTTGCTGCTTTCATGAGCCATTCAACAGAAACACAAAATTCTTTGTGTGCGTCTGATTACCCCAAAACGGTCAGTGGTTAATATCCAAAAGCATATCCTCACTTAAAAATGGTAGTTCCACCACAAATTAAACTATTATAGGCATGAGTAAAATTAGGTTCCACATTTGTACTTTCTAAAATATCAAAGGCATGATTAGCAAAGTCTTTTGTTTAAGATCTCTAGAGTCCTGGAGGTAATGAAAACTGGGTCGAGGAGCAGTTTCTCTGAAAGTTTAAAGTAAATGCTGTGTTCAAGCACTACCTGCTCCTGTGACTCATGGAGTGCTTGGTCTAGAGAATGGAACTACTGTACCAACACACAGATACCAAGAGCAGTCCCCCTGCCCTGACCAGAGGAGGAGGAAGGGGTGGAAAAGAAAGGCACTGCAGATGATTTTGAACTGTTTCCTGTTACGGCCCCTTGAAAGAAACCCAGCCGTACTTTCCCCCTGCTTTCTGTTTGCTGAATTTCTCCTGACAGTTGGCTCCTTCGTTTGCCAGAACCACAACAAAGGACGGCCTTGAGTTTCCACACAGGCCATTTTCTCCCTCTCTCGTCTCTGATCATCTCACAAAGGTATTATTGTTGCTGGCTCGCTGGGGCTCAGTGCACCTGAGGCACATCAAAGGCACTTTTTAATGCCTGCCTGACCACACAGGTCTCTCTCCCACTGCATTAAATTAAACTCGATGATTAATCTCTGTAGCCCTCAGGGTCCCTTGGTGCACACAGAGAGAGAAAATATATATTTCTATCAAAACACAAGTATAATATACTTTCATTTTATAGCCCTAATTAAAAAAAGGAACAGCTAATTTCGGCCAAATGCAGCTGCATATAGGTCTCATTAAAACACAAATACAACTGCTCTGTGTGCTCCACGTTCACTTCACGCAGCCTGTGCAGGTAATAGATAAAAGGACAGAAAACTAAAATCCTTTCACAGATTAGATCCAGAGAAGTTTAGAATTTACTGATTGTCTGCTGGCTAGAGACTGTTATACCCCTCCCTGTGCAGATGAGTGAAGGCAGGCAGTTAAGGAAACGATTATAAAATGCTGAGTAGGTAGATTTCAGTAAAAATCTACTTAAATCTAGCAAAAACTGCACAAGCACCTCTTCCCGAGTTTGAACTGAAGTGATTAAAAGCCTTAAAAGGTTCTGCCTCGTGCAGTCTGTGTTCGACTTTGGGGTTGCTTTGATGACAGAACATCGACATGGATTTTATCACATCCTTTTTGCTACATTAGCATATTTAATTGAGCCACAGCTCTCATGGTTGTGGAGAGTGCACACAAAACATGTTAATATTGATGTGCCGTGCTCTAGTTCGGGAAGCCAAACAATCTACAGTTGTGAACTGGGTCTAGGTTAGAACTTCCCAATGTACAAATACTAAAAATTAATAAATAACCATACACATGTCCTCCTCCAGGGCTGGTTGTGCTAAAGGAATGAGCCAGAGCCAGCTGGCCCATGGCCAGCTACCCAACATTGCCCTTAGACCTTTGGGGGAAGCTGCCTGCGAGCTCCTCAGCTCACTGCAGTCCAGTACTATGTCTCTATTAACTTATTTTAATAATTTAAACTAAATCAGCTAAATGAAACAGGTTAGAAAGAGTTCACTCAAACAACTTCTACTGAAAGGGCAGAAACCTCCATCAAAAGGCCTCAAAATAATGAAAGCAGTAGCAGGGCTTGAAGGGTGACTTCTTCCCCCAGGGTGCCCCACCTGCCCTATGACAGACAGGTACCAGTGGAATTCTTCAAAGACAGAGCAAGCCAAGAGTGATGGAGTTTGAAGCTTGAAACTTTTGTTTAGGAAGGAACCAAAATATATTCCAGTTGGTCTACAGGATTTGAGCTCAATGCTCTGCTTCACAATAGTGGGATTATTCACGTCTTTAAATTCAATCATGTGCTAAAATGCTTTGCTGAACGACAATCCATGTGACAAGATCACCATTTATTCATGCTCAAGATCACCATGGATTCATGCTGTTACTACAGAGACAACTTAACTTATTGTTAAGCCTGATGTTTTATTATCAGCCTCCTTTCTTCTCCTTTCCTGGAGCTTTCTCCGTGAAGCATGTCAGTCCTCTCCAACACCTCTAGCACTCTCAGTGCCATTTGCTCCTTTTGGAAAAATCCAAGTTCTAATCAGCCTAAATTTAAGACCAAAATGAGTTTTAAATAAAAAATGTGGCAGAAAAGGGTACTTATCTAAATGGAATGCTCTCAGACTCATACATTTTAAAACAGTATAAATTTCAAAAGCAGACACTAAATTTTAATTGCAATCTCAGAGAAAGCTTTTGTATTAATTCACCGAGAAAAATTAGCAAAGTGAAAACTGCTTTTTGGGGGGGGGGGGTTTTCTTTCTTTTTAGTCATGATATGTCTCATAATTCTATACACCATGGCAATTTTCAGAGGGAGAAGGATT
This sequence comes from Cnemophilus loriae, assembly GCA_013397755.1. Lineage (NCBI taxonomy): Eukaryota > Metazoa > Chordata > Aves > Passeriformes > Corvidae > Cnemophilus > Cnemophilus loriae. Next base: position 1,565,775 of record VZTF01008876.1, read on the forward strand.
TATATTGATTAAGGGAAGAGGTGGGGGAGCGGGGCTGTGACTGAAGACGTGCACTCCTTCTCCAAAGACACTCTTCTGTAACACATTAGTGACAGGCTTGTCACAGATAACTCAGGCTCAGGCTTTGGCTCAGATTTCAGGCTGCTCTTTAAGCCACTCTGGCATCGTGGTTTTTACTTTCCATGTCATTTTTCAGTATTGATTTCTACTACTATTAAAGTTCTTGCTTAATAGCAAATGCACAGTAATTTATAATTAATATCCGAAGATAAAGATAGAGTTACCAGAAAAAAATTCGAGGAAAAAAACAACCGGGTGAGAAGGACAAAGGTCAATTTTCCCTTCAAAAACATAAGTTAGTAAATTCTGCACAAATTAGGATGACACACACAACCTACCCCCATGTGGCACGAAGATGTTCCACAGATCATAGCGACTCGGGATGTAATCGGCTGGTTCTCACATGGAAGGTTATGTCCTTTCACATCTGCTCCAATTACTCCTATTAAAGTAAAATTAAAATTCTCGCTTAATGAAGAACAAGCCACCCCTCACCAAACAGACCTTTTCTGCACTCAAATAATTGCTGAGTATCTCACACCACTGCCACAAATCAAGAGTCAACTTAGCCAATGAAGAAAATAATTTTATCCATCAGATTAAAGTATTTATCCCAGATATAAGGACCCAAGATGATTTCCTCGACGTTCACATCTATCATCATAATTTTTAAGTGTTATTTTACTTAGAACCTGACATTTATTCTCTTAGGTAGCTCACTGACATGCAGAATAAAAGTGCCTTGCTGTACTGGCAGGCTGCAGATGTGTTTATTTGTTCACAGTTTATCATGAACATCCTGGATGATGTGTTTTGTCAGGGGATGAGTTGGAGAAAGGGGCAACTTGGCAGGAGACTGGAAGGCTGCCAGCTTTTCACTGCTGCTGCTGTTCTGTCCATGTCAGAACCATCTAAAGGCAGATTATTCCTCCCCTTCGAGGAACTGAGCTTGGCTCTGAGGAGCCTCTGCGTGCAGGACAGCACAGGATGGGGCACAAAATCAGCACCACTCAGCCTGCAGCAGAAAATACACCCAGGAGATGCCAGGGAGGAGCCAGGCAGACCTACAGCCGAGCCTCAGAACACATCCCATCCTGCCTGATTCACTTCAGGGGAGGCTACAGAGGGAATCTGCCCTCTCCTCCTCCTGTCCCAGGCTGCATCCCGGCACCACGCTGTGCTGCACCCAGCAAAAGGCAGCAGCCAACAAGTAACATTTTTACATTGGTCCTTTTTTTTCTTAAACATCACTTTTCAGCTGGCAAACTGGTCACCAGGCTGTGCATTTGCATCTGCAAAGCTCAATCTGAAGACCAGTTTGTCAATCCTGCTAAAAAAAAACCCTGCCCCTCCCTGAAGAAGGAAAACATTTGCTGGACATGGTGAAAGATGCCAAGTGCTAGGGCTGGTTCATATCCTACATTTCATTAACACCCCCTTGTTTAGATCACCACTGCAATGCTCTGTTATCAAATCAGTCTGTTGGGGTCTGTCTTACTGGGATCACCATGGTTATCCTGGTATTACCATGGCTGGAAGTCATCTAAATAATCAGAAAATTAAGGGCTAAAATTTTAAACTCTTAAGAAATCCATCCTCATGTCGCTTTAACTAAACTGACTTATAACTATGAAGTAGCACAGCTGTCATAAAGAGAGCTAGGAACAACAAAAAGCTGAAAGTAAGGCTTCTACTTCATACTTTATTTTTCACTGCTCCAACATGATGAATGCATACTAAGAATTTTGGATAGGGCTGTCTACAAGGCAAATTCCTGTACTAAGCAACATTGAATTAGATTTTCTTGAGTTAAAAATACTGTTCACACTTGAGAGGGAAGAGATCTATTAAACTAAATAGTCAGCATATGCTGCAAATGTATTTTCATAAACAATATAAAGCTGAAAAGATCTTTTTAATTGCTAAGAAAAAATGCATTCTGCAAAACAGGAATTCTGAGCCTTTTTGGAATTTTCGTCAGTGGCTTCACTAGTGTTTAGCATTGTTAGAGTCTTTCTAGTTGTGATTAATTAAAGTCAGACAGCAAATAAGTCTGGAATATTTGCTAAAAGTTATATAATTGCTGTTATAAGTCCCTTTCACCGTTAGCTTAGATGGAATTTTTCATAGTCTGAGGCAGACTCAAAAGCAGAGGCTGAGAACAAAAAGTCTGTGCACCACACAGAATAGAGGAGAGATTTTTAGGAAGGCAGGCAGTGCTTAGCAATGTGTACTACTGGATCTCTTCCACAGTGACACGGTATTTGAGACACTTCACCATAAATCATCTACTTTTGTTGAAACAAAGCTGATGCCTTTTGAAAAGGTGCAATGTAAACAGTATTTTTATGAGGCCAGTCCCACAAGCCTGGCCTCCCGTACTCACAGTTTTATCTGTACACTCTGGAATTGGTACAGTAGGTCAAAATGTTAGATATAACTTCTTAGATCCTCACTTTTCCATAAGAGGTATCAGATGGACTGATTCAAGCGTCACACATGACCTCCCCAGACATACACACTAAATAATTCTTTATCTCTACCTTCCTGTACTCAAAACTTTGAAGCCTTCATAAACTTCAGGAACTTGCCCAGCCAAACCACACTCCACATCCAGCCAAGAGCAGATCTGAACTGCATCAAAAGTTATTAACACTGAAAATAAGATGTCCACCAGGTCATTCTGGTTTGGCCTGCAGGATATTTTCTTTACATATATTTGCACTCTTCAACTCTCCTTTTGCTCCTGCTGTCACTTTTGCTATCAAAATCTTTTCATTTTTACTGTCCTTTCTACCGAGTTTCCACATCATTTCCAATACATTTATTACCCTTCCCAGATTCAAGGGGGATGAGTTCCACTGTAAATCCTCCTCTTGTCCCAGACTGCACTGAGCTACGGTGTGATTATCATGCAGCTTCTCCCACTGCCTTCCTGACTCTTCCCTCTGCAATGCCCCCCTCTCTCTCTAACAACCTGTGTGTTGTTTTTCTCCTCCTGGCAATCATTCAGGAGTCTGCTGGTGTTTGTGGTGCCATCTGGGAGAACATATTCGGATTAGCAGACTGTCTCCATCCACTGAAGCCCTTCTCTGAGGGATGCCAGTAGCTGAGTATTTCTAATGTCAGAGTTTCTTTACAGAACTCTGGAGCAAGGAACAGACAGGTGCTCTCTATTCTTTTTTAAATTCAATTGATTGATTTTAGCACATGAAAAAATGGGCAAACTTTTTGTGCTCTGGATCCATAATGATGCCAATTAAACAAGGACCCTTCCACTGCCACTTTCACATGCTCTGTGACAACCCAGTTTTGGAGCAAGTTCATTCTTTCAGGTCAGATTATTACTACATCCTTTTCCAAGAACACAGAATTGCCAGGGCACATAGTTTTAAACATGTTTTTATGCAATTAGGATACTAACTGACACATATTTTTAAGTCAGTCACAACACACCTATAAATATGACACTGAAGCTCAGTCTTCCTTTTTGCAGACAGATCTACATCTAAGCCTTCCTTAAGTAGTAAGAAAAGCAATCTCCATGATTACTTAACCTCACCAGAAGCAAAGTAAAGGGATTTAAGCATTAAAAAAGTTTCAGGCCACAGTTCCTAGAAGGACAAATGAGATTTAAAACAGCACAAAAAATTTGAAACAAAACTGTTTGTTTAGCAGCTAATCATATTTCAGTTAGATCTAGAAAAAATCCTCTGATGAGCAATAGATTTCCATTAAAGAGTACTGTTTCAATAACACTGAAACTTCCTGAGGTAAGACTGTTCTCTAACCCAGCAAACTAAAAAACCCTCAACTTCCTGCTGAAAAAGTTACACTGAATCTCTTTGTTATTGACTGTACTTAGATAAGGCCAAACAGCATAGTAAGAAAATGAACTTGTTGGGCCTCATCAAATGTATTTCAAAAAAGACGAACCAGGGCTGGACATCAGAATATTGTGCTGGAAAAGAAAAAAAGTCAAAGCATCAGGCCTTAAAGCTTTGAATCATTAATCACTTCTAAAACTAATAAGAAGCCTAACTATGAACAAGGCTCAAACATGAGGCTTCTCCCTCAGAATGTTTTTTTGGTTTCTTTTTTTCTTGCCTATCTCCAAAGTTTTGAGCAACAGAAGATACACACTCTCAGCATGTTGGCATTCCAACACCATGGTGTTTCAGTCAAAAGTAGAACTAGCAGAAGTTAACAAACAATTTGCAAATCCAGCTGAAAAGACATATAACAGTGATATATCCCCTTTCTAGAAACAGATCTGCAGTATTAGTAGTTATTGTGATGATTTTGGGTTTTTTTAAGAGTAGCATCAGAGCAAATGGCTGGATAAAAACAGGCTGTGAGAAAAATGACTTTTTACAATTAATTCAACAATTCCTGTCTCCAAGAACAGTAAATCCATGAGTGAGTACCTAGTCCTCCAGCATGTGCATCAATGAGAGATGCTGCCACTGCAATCCCCTTGGGGAGACCGAGATCTTCTGCAGCTTCTGGCGTTAGACCTTTCCCGACAGCCTCTCCAGGAGACAAGACGTGGTTTCCTGGGCAGACACAAGACAAACCAAGCACCTGTCAATTTACTAAACAGAAAAACAAACGCATACGTTATTGCAAGAGCTCCCTTGCTCTCCCTGCAGTTAAGCCCGGATCTATAAAACAAAGATGTGCATCAAAGAACTCTGTGTGATGAAGTATCTTTCATTATCTGTCTGCAGATTAAACACAACCGAGCCAGATCAGGCCGTCCCGTGGCAATTTAGAAGTTCAAAAGCATTCAGTGTCCTATCTAGCCACCGAGAAAGATTTCACCACAAGCGATTCAATTCCGCTTGGCATCTTTCCAGGAGATATGAAATGCAGAAATCCCAGGTTCTCGTGGAAGCTGCTGCCTGCAGGCATCCTCTGGGCACGGAAGGAGATCCAGCTCGGTCCGTGCTCACAAATGAACACTGCACCTGTTGCACAAGGAATGCACAGGGAACTGGCCAATTTTTTTTCCATTTCCATCCTTTCCAGCAGTTACTGCTAGGACTGAGGTGGCTATAGCAACAGAAAGTCTGAAAAAGAAACTGGCTTAAGCAGCAAATTCCTCCTGTTGCAGCTGTATTTCCTCACAGACTTAAATAATCCCTTTCTGAGCCTTCTCTGGCCTTGTGCAGTATGCAGAAGACAAGAACACAACCCCTCCCTCCCTGCCCTGTCACAGGGAGCCCAGGGGCAGGTCCTGCCATAACACACACCCAATTTTGCCTTGTGAAAAGACTGTTTAGATAACTAAATCAAGGTGAAAGAGTCTGCTCTGAGCTTAGAAGAACAAATCTAGATTCTTTCAATTACCAGAATTTAGGGACAACCCTGAGAGCCTCCTCTCAGCCTCCCACAGCTGGAGCAGTGAGACTGAGCTCCCGGGACTGCACACACTTCCACATTTATCCAAAGGTTTGGGGGTGAGAGGAAGTAAAAGCGAAGTGAGAGCTCCCACAGACCTCCCTGCCAACGCCAGGGCTTTTACCCACCTGGAGTGTCAACTAAATTCAACAAATCTAGGCAGAGTTGGCAGAACTCCTTTTTAAAATAAAACAAGACTATTTTCACAGTCAATTTTATTGAGAATGTTACACCTGAAGCATGTTCTGATATGCAGAATGGACATAAAACATCCTCCACGACAGGCATTAATTAAGAGGAATAGCCAATCATAAAATATCAGGAATACACTAATGCCCATGAGCATAAACTTCTGAAAATGCAGTTATACGACTTTACTGTTTGATGAAAAGAAGGTTCTGATATTAAATTCACAGCTCTTCGATTTTAGATATCACTTAGATCTTAGCTGTAAATTATGTTGGTTCTCCATTTTTAGAAGTTACATTCTCCTCCTGCCCACTTCCTGATGGATGCAGTGTATGGAGCATTTTGGGATCAGCACACAACTTCACAGTGCTCATTTCTCCAAGAGTTTCTGTTCTATTGACAGCCACGCATTGCTGGCCCTGAAATTCCAGGCTGAACCTCACAATGGAAATTTAAAACAAGTCTGTGTAGCCAAAACTTTTGCACTTGACATTGGGTTTATCTTCAATATTGAGGACAGAATAAACAAACCTCACCAGTAAGCTTTATACAGAAGGATGTGATGACAATAAATCATCTCCTCACAGGAAAAAAAAAATCTGTATTTTACTATTTCTTTATTTTATTAGTTACTTACTGTAAAGTGAAAACGATGTGCTGCCTTTCTTAAGAGGTGTATCTTTTGCATTTTTCCCCCCTAAGCTGGAGTGCAGGCTGTTCCTCTTTAAGAGATTTTTGTATTAACATTTCTGGTTTTTTAAGACACTGGAGAAAAATACCAAAGCTTTCTGCTTCTCCTGACATTCAAAGACCTTGCAGGTGGAAGGAAGTTCAAAAGAGTTCATGCAGCTAAACCACGTTTTTCTTCAGAATCAATTGCCTGGCCTGAAAGCACAAACATGGTGTACATACAGCATGAGATGAAATTCGTCTGAAATAAAACCTCTTTCCAGGCATGCCATTCCATGCTTGGCTAGTTCCTATCAGTCATACCAGCCAAACACTTTAGTGTGTAATTATTACGTAGTTATACTCCATTTTAGAGATCAGGGCTACTATCAGATAAAATCTTTTCCTACCAGCTTCTCAATTACTGTATTTCTAGTTAATAAGCACTAAGGGAAAAATTTCAGAGATAAGGATAATCCTCTCCTCTACAGCAGCAGAAGAAAATGACCCTGTAATTCCTTTGGTGCTGGTTATTTATCAGAATGACCAGCAGCACTGCCACCCCCATGGGCAGAAAGTGTGTGAGGATGTGCAGGGATGGGCCTCTTGTCATTTGGAGAGGCAGCATAATCACCCTGTATTTTAAACAAAATAATTAACAGAAGTCTGTCCCATATGTTTTAGAAGTCAAAAGTATGCCTGAACAAATATTCCTTGACTGAAAGCACTTCCCCACAACTGGGAAGGGGGAGCAGTCAGAAGTCACCCACGGCAGGGATTGCAAAGGGGAATTCTTGGGTCACGCAGCAGCCAGGGAGTGCAGGAGAGAGAAACCGAGGGCACAAGGAGAGGACTCTCACTCTGCCCCTCTCCTCCACCCTCCCAGCTCTACAGATCAAGGAAAGCTCTGCCAGACCCATAGGAAATGTTCCCAAGGAGCTTTGGGAAAGGGATGGAGCAGGGCCTGCATGGGCACTCCTTCTGTCATGGGGAAATTCCCTCCCCACCTACACAAGTGTGAGTCAGCGTGGAAGGGACAGAGCCTTTGCTGAACCACATGGGCACAGACCTGCAAAGGGAATTATCATGCTCACAGTTTAATCTTCATCAAAAAACTAGAAAACTCAGCCAAGCATCAGCACGCTTAGAATCTGTAAGTGTTACGCTATTAAATGATAAAATAAAAAACACAAAAAACAACCCATAAGGACACACAATTAAAAATGAAGTGTTTGAAACAGATTGTATTCCAGTACTAGACTGGGAGGGAGCGGATTCTTACTTGAGCAAAACGCAGCAGCTTTAGAAATTCAGGGGCAGCTACTCTGAACATAAAGGTATTCTAGAGCTACACAGCAGCAATTCAGCAGCAGGTGCTGCCACCCCTAAATCCGACCTGTCAGGGGGAAAGAAGCTGTCGGAGGGGAGGGAGAGGAGGGAGGGGAGGGAGAGCTGCCTGCACACAGGCGCGCAGTGAGAGCAGGACAGGCGCTGCATAAAGGAGGCAGTGAATGGCCCGAGACTCCTCACGGCTCCTGCCAAAGTCAATGTATCGAGTCTTTTGTTTACAGTAGTCTCCTGTGCAAGTCATTTACCTTTGCTATAATGACTTCCAAAATTAGACCTAACCAAACAAACCCATAGTGGCTGAAGCTGGAGGACTTTCTGTTTCACATTGGTGCAGCTGTTTCACTCATGCAGTGCCTTAATCCACAACCTTTCATTTGGGACGAGACAGGCTATTTCCAGCTATTTTATCCCCTATAAAGCACAGAGTTTACAAAAGGAAAAAGCTGTCTGAATCTCTTCCTTCTCTTTTATCCTTCTTCGAAGACTGATGTTAGAGTTTGCTGCGATCAAGCTTTGTTTAAAGAATTTCTGTGCTACCAAATACCCTCTACCTTTTTAGGTGCTTCCCACAGGAACCAGCTATTTACCAGACACAACACATGAGGCAGACAATGCATCTTCAGTCAACTTTAGTGATCCAAATTCACTGTATTGGCTTACTAATATTTAACAGAACGAGGTAGTTTAGGCTGTAGCCCCTTTTCAAACAACAAAGCTGAGAGCAGCCGGGGCCCAGCTGACTCCAGCACAGCTTTTCATCTCTCACGCAGAACGGGGCTGCACTTCCTATATTTGGCTGTATAAGTGCATAAAAATATGAAAGGAAGAAAATCCAAAGGAGATGTCCCTTCACTGAGACCCAAACAAACTTGAATTTGTATATAACAATCCCTTGCTGAAATCCCAGAAGCCTCACAAAGAAACACAACCCAAGGGTACATCCCGTCCCCATTTCACAGCCCCACCCAAACTGAACAATTAAACTGCTTTCTGATTTAAAAGACAACACAGAAAACAGATATCCTGTTAAATAAGTGATAGAGAACATGCACTGAAGAAGTTATCTCGTTAAACAAAACAGTGCTGAATAGGCATCAAAGGAAACAGGACTTTAGTAAAAAAAAGCACTGTCCATCCAAATGTAATAACAAATGTAAGGGATTCTCCTCCTTCGTGTTCATTACAAAGCATGCAGACAATCTCCATTTTATGTGTTTCATAATAATTCTCACAATGCCAAAAGCCTGGGATATGCAAGGAATCTCAGTAAATACTATACATTGTCCCAACCCTGTCTCACACACAATACATTATCAAATATCCCTCTCAATTACAGACAATACTCACATTTAACTGAGATGTGTATGGCTGATTTTTCTACAATTTTTACCCCAGCTGAGTAGCCAAAATAGCACAAAGATCAGAAGGAAGCAGAACAATGATGCTGACTGTAAAATTGTAATACTCATTTTTTCTTAGGACTGAATGCATGGTGGTTAAAAGATGTTAGGAACAGTGAGATTTGGGGCTTTTTTAACCTCCAAATAACCTCCATAAAACTTCCTGGTTGGCAGTTAAACACTGCAGAATTTTCATTGAGGAAAACCAAAACAAATTGTGATATTATATGCCAGCTTATTTAAAAGTGAGGAAAATGGTTAAACAAAATCACTTTGGCTTTCCTCAGTTCAAAATTCATCTCTGTCTACACGAGCTGCCACAGTAGCTTGAGGCAAATCTAATTTGGGGCCTTTCCATCCCACTCTCCCATAGAGCCCTTGGCTGAACTACATCTCAACTACCTAACGTGTAAATACTCCAGGCAGACATATTAGGCTGCTAAATACTGGCAAAATCAAATCAGGCAGATCCTGGTTCATTAAGCTCAGCAGCAAATTGGTCAGCAAACCATAGGTGCCTACTTCAACAAAGACTGCTTGGCCTTCTTGGCCCAAGGAATGAGAGCTACTCCACGTATAAATTAAAAGCTTTCCTGGTGAAAGGTCAAAAGGAAAAAGAAATTCTGCATCATTGGATCAACAGGCACGTTACGATGGGTGGGACTGAGTTTTCTGTGCTAGACTGCAGTGAAACAGTGCAGAATGAACGTGTCCTGCCACGTGTGGTTCACTACTCACTGCTGAACTGCATCTGGGTGTAAAACACGGACACTTGATGCCTTACTAAAGGTATAGAATGCAGTATCATGATGCCTTACTAAGTAATTAGAGGGAATGCATTTCCATCCAAATTCGGCTACCTGAGCTCAAGTTTGCGCCTGCAAACAATAATTTCACTAGGCTGAAAACTGACATTTCTGGCACTTTACAGCACAATATTCCTCAGAGTCTCTCTAGATACAAAAATCAGTGCAGATGGCAGGACTATCGCTCTACTTTCAGAGTTGCTCTGCTTTGGTACAGTACATTGCTAAGACTGTAAAGGCAATTCAGCTTGTATTAATCCTGGATTATTACTTAACAGATTTTTTTTTTTTACTGGATGTTTTTTGCCAACTCACATGATAACAACTCCTCTTAGAATAAATAATTATCCCTTTTTCAGAACTGAAATAAATGACAGACCAAAGCTAATCTCATCAGTTACTGAAAGGATACTTTTAAATCTTTCAGCCAGGCTTACTCCCCACCACGTTCACACAGTATCCAGGTCTAATATCCATACTGAGAAGGTACTGATGCACTGTAAACGCTTCAGAAATGAGCCAGGAAAACAATTACAAGGATTGAGAAGTATGACAGTTCACCTAAGAGTTTTGTTTTCCTTGATCATAGGAAATTTCAGTCTGTGCAGGTCAAGCGTGTCCCTACGGTCTGCCAGGCAGGAGTAGGAAGTTAAACCAGATGAAAAAGCAAGTGTGTTCTTTAATTAATTCATTAATTTTGAGACATGACAGCAACTAACAATCAACAACCTTTAAGTCTGAAGTGGGCTCTCCATCACAGGAAATTATAAAATCAAGATTGGTTCTAAGATACACTTTAAACTACTTGAGCATTAATTTTAAGGAGTCCAACAGCCTCTGACTTGAAGGAAGTCAGCAAATTGTTTGAAATAGTCCTTCTGATTTTGTGAATCCTGACTCATAAAGCAGACAGCACTGTTTTAAAAGTTATCTCAGCAGGAGTCTGAAGCCAAAAAAAAAAAGATGAATAACAAATCAAGACCAGGGAGAGGAAGAGTCAGGTAAAAAGAAGGAATGACCCAGAACTATTCTGAGAAATGTCTCTTTTTCTTTTCTTTTTTTAGAACAGTATGAAAAATAAGAAAGGAGGATAATATCTCAGAAATTTAAATACTGAACAACCACAGCAGGCCCAAGTCTACTCAAAGTTCCTGTGACATTTAAATCCAGAAATTCAATGAAAAAGCTCCTAGTTTTCCTACTAGACAGTTCCCAAGTCCCCAGTGTTGCCAGAGTAGAAGCAAATACAATTCCCCAGACAGGCAGCGACCGAGACCAGAACTCTACAAGTGGACAGTGGAATATTTCTTTACTACTATTTTTTAAAAGATCTAAACTTTTACAAGAGTTGCCTAAGCTATGAGGGATGAAGCACACAGCACTCCTCACTTCTTGCAGCAGAGAGGAGCAGAAGTGGAAAGGAACCACCTGCCAGCAGGACTCAAGCTGATGATAAGCAGGGTGAATGATGGTTCCTTTCCTTGCAGTGGAAGAGGAACGGAAAATGTCACCCAGGAAACATCCCGGAGACACTTGAGCTACCCCAGTTCAGCTCAGCCTATTAAAGAACAGTTATTGGAAAGACGAAGAGTATCTCAGACTAGACAGCAAGGAGAAGGCTTGGAGGTGGTGAGGGCAGATTCTATCCATGTGTTTATCAATATCTGACGGGAGGGAGGGAGGGAGTAAAGATGAGGGAGCAGGACCCTTCTCAGTGGCCCCCTGTGACACTACAAGTGTGACAAGCACAAACTGAAATATAGGAAATCACATTTAAACCAAACATTTTTTGTTGTTTATTGGAGAGAAGTGGTCAAGACACTGGAAGAGGTTGCCCAGACAGATTTCAGAATCTCCACCTTCAGAAATACTTAAAACTCAACCAGACACAGCCCTGAACAACCTTCTGCAGGTGACCCTGCTCTGATCATTTCAAGATGGCCCTTCTAATCCCAATGATTCGTGTGATTCAGTGATCTCAAGACAAAGAAAGCATAAAATAAAATGGAAATCACAGGAGTGTGGAGCTTTACTGAGTAAAAGCCCAACTACTTCCTGCTGAATCATGTATTAGGAAATAATGCCTCGAGCTCTCAGGAAGGAGACACCCGAAAACCTCTTTGCACTGTGCCAGTTTCAGCTCCTTTGCAGTTGCTACAGCTCTTGGACAGACTGAAATGACAGGAAGCCAGAAAAATGTTAGCATATTTGGAACACTATTCACTTGGAAATTCCATGGATTTTGACAGCACGTAAGTGTAAATATCCTCTGATTCATCCTTTTAATTTTGTTTGAAATTGCACTGTGTTGTAATTTATTGGAGATAGCAAAAGACCAGGGAAAGCCAGATAAAGGCATCCCATACTTCAGAGAATCCCCTTACTTATTATTCTCTACCATTTAAAAAGTGCAGTGTTTAAAGCTTGTTGCTGCAATCCAGCTTTACGAAGAACTGGCAGCTACAAGCTGACCTGAAAAAAAAATTTTAAATCACCATCCCTTTCTCTCAGCCTTCAAGGAAATCCCTCATATGCTCCAGAGCATCTGGCATCAAAGGCCTTGGAAGAGACAGGGAGAATTGGCAGAACAAATGGATTGACCATTCCCTTCACAGCTGCTGTAGCATTAAGTCAATATTGACAATATTCTCCCACTCTGCCCTTAATCTCCCATTTTCAGCCTGAATGTAAATAAATTCAGAGAACATCCAAGTATTAGAGTTAACTACTGACAAAACAGAGAACCTAAGCAGACTCTATTTAAAGTGTAAAAAGGGAGATATTCAATGTCTTTATTAGCTTTGTACATGGAAGGATTCAGTGGCACATGCAGGAATGTAACTATTGATATAAAAACAGGTTTTCCGTATTATCGATTTATTATTAAGAACTTCAAATGAAAGAGCATTAGAAAAGAACACCCAGTCTTCCAATTATACAGATCCATCTCTTCAGGACATTCAAAAATGGCATATGCAAGTGCCCAGGTCCATGAAAACATCAAGCCTGCAGTCCCCAAAGTCCTGGAATTAAGGAGAGAGTTAAAAATGGGGTTGCAAAGTGCTGGGGCTGTACACCAAAGCACAGGTAGAGTGTTGGAACAGGGAGGGTGGCACTGGTGAACTGATGGAGGGGAGTAAAGGCCACTAACCAGAAACGCACTTTAGAGTCAAGTCAAACCCTTCATAATTGAAAACACAGTGCCAAAATTAAAAAAAATAAATAAATAAAAATAAGCAGAAATGCTACTGGAGGAGGATAGGGCCAATCTGTGGAAAATGGGAAGCATTCTTCTAGAAGGTAGTTAAGAAGGATGGGTGAGAAAAAGACCAAGAATGGGATTTACCTAAAGAGAAGGACAAAGGAGCAAAGGCTGATCTTCCTTATGCCACCATCACCCCCAAAATCACACATGAAAGAATTCTGCCTGTCGTACTCTAAAGCAAATTATGCGAAACTACAGCTACTTCATTTATATCAGTTTGCTGCTCTAGCACAGATGAAAGAAGGTGACAAACCGCCCTTTACAAAAGCTACAAAACCTGTAAGATCAGTAGAACCTACTCTGCAGTACCTACAATGCTCTCTCACACAAAGCCACCATCTTCAACCCAAAAAAGACCCGGTGTGAAATATTACCATTCAATAAAAAAATCATTATTTGGTCCCTTAAGTAGGCCCTGAAGTAGAAGGCTGTGGTGAAAATTTATCAGGCATTTTCCTCCAAATGGAATATATGCTCCAGTACCCTAGGAGCTCTATAGTACATGAAATTTTAACAGAATTGTTAATGTCTTTCTAGGTTTTATAATACCACAAAGAGATACTCATCATGTGCTTTTACCACAGCAGATAAATGCTAATGCCTGTAGCACACAACACTTTCACAGTGGTTTGAATACGAGTCATCTTCCACTCTCCTGGTGAGCAAATTAATGTGATCAATAAATTTTTGAGTATCTCCAGAAAAGACTCTCTACCTCCACAAGCCTGATCAGTAAATTCATAATGTACTGAAGGGACCACAAACAACTTGTTATGTGCATTCCCTGAAAGGTTAGTCTGCTCTGAGAAACAGAAAATGTCAAAGGCCAGGGAGTTTTCAGATGTGAACCCACGCCCTGATGTGGGAAAGGTTTGTGGAAGATCCTAAAGGTCAGATGTGAAGGTTTCCCTTATCAACAAGGTCATATGTTAAGTTAAACTGAAACCAAGAGGAGTGTACTCCCTGGAACCACAGCACTCTGATTACAGTAAATGTGTTTTTAAAGGGCAAGTAGTTTTAAAAGTGATGCTTAAAAGTGTATTTACCAGAATAAAGAAATACGTACATTAAAGAAGTTGTTCTCAGGTAATTTCCATAAGTGTTTCCAGTGGCATGAAAGTTCAAGCTACTTTCAAACAAAAAAAAAAATCTATTTGTAACTATTCATCTATGGTTCCCTCTGATTGGAAACAATAATGATTTCAGTAGAGATTGAAAAAAAAAAAAACCAAAACAAACATAGCTTTTCTGTGTAATTTAAACTGGTAAACTTTGTATTTACTTTTGTTACACTAAGAAAAGTTTGCTAATTTTATCTTGTGATATTTTGCTTTGGTTAAAAGAAATCATGATTCAGAGTCTGCTAATCTTTTAGGAGAGATACATGAGAAAAAGGCCATTATCTCCCTTTACAAGGGGAACGTGCAGGCACTAAAATACATCCTTGTCTTTGAGCTAAACAAACCTCGAGCAGACAGACACGGGCTTAGAGAAGCTTGAGAACAGAAGAGGAAATTCCACCAGAATTACTTCAGCCCTGTCAGGTTTTTGGTTTTGTTTTCATTTTGGGAGGAGGTTTTGAGCATGTACAACCTCCCTTCAACCTCCTCCTGCCTGGGTTATCTGACAAGTTCGAGCTCCTTAATCGGCAGGGCAGCTCAGTGCCCTGCTTCCCATCCTTCCCTGTCAGCCGTGGCAGGCTCTGATGTTCCTCCTGGAAGCACACAGTGCCAGGGAGGGCCTTCCCTTGGGATAACGGGATGCACTTCCAGCAGCTGAGGCTGTTCCCCTGTGGGCAGCACCCTGAAGCACTGTTGTAAACCCAGCTTGAGCTGAGTTGGTGCAAGGTGTGACCCCGGGCTGTTTTGGGGCTCCTGGCAGATGGTGCCTCGCCACCGGTGCTGACACCACGGGATGTGTAGGATGGAATCTCCCAAGAACCAGGACCATTGCAGCTGCAGTTTGCTCAGTGGCTGAGCATCACCTTCCTGGTAGGTGGATCTACACTGTCCCGATGAATTTGAGGAAAGCTGAGCTGATTCAGAGTGCTCCTGCTGAGTCCAGCAACACTGAAGCCTCATTAAAACAAGGAAATCCCCGAACTCCCATTGCAACAATGTTCCCATTCCCATTCCCCCATGCTCAGGGACACTGATAAGATTCAGGGTGGCAGAAAGCAAAGCACTTCCCCAGGACACACCACCATGGAGCAGCTCCTGGGCAGGGTGAGGTGCTTTGTTTTGTCTCCTTCCGAAGCTACACCCTTCCAGGAGACTCCAAGAGGTGCAGGGTAGGAGAGAAACTCAAAGGAACGGAGTGCTGGCTATCTGGGTTCCACACCGGCGCAGCGAGCTCCTCGCTCCCTCTGCACAGACACAGCAATGAAGGACGCTCTCCTGCTTTTCGTGATGGTATCACACTGCTGAATAGAACAAAAGCAACACCTGCCTTTGTAAAAAAGGCAAGGTTAGACAAATGGTCAGGGAAATAAGCTCAAATTCTACCTACGGCCAGGTTTCAGCATTATTATGCAAATAGAAATTGTCTTATGCTTTGGATTCACCTGAGGGAATCAGCCCCAGAATCCAAAAACCAAAGGATTTCTCAAGGTGAGCACAAGCTGCAAGTCCTGGCCTAAGGTTTGGTGCAGTTTTGGAGGTCAGGCTGTGCTTCTCCAGCTCCAGCCAAAACCCACCCAGGGATTCTATGGTTCATTTCTTGAAAATGGAGCACAGTTTTCCACAGAACGAGACACTTCCACCAGTAACTCACAGAAACACTTTTGCCCTGCAAGAAACATATCAGCAGAAGATAACTCACTGATTTATTTTGTAAACGTTGTGTTTTAACAACCATGGAAGCCTGATACTGGGAATTGATGATTTCTCTCTTAATGAATGTTGAGCCATATATAGGTCAGTGTTATGAGGCTCCCATCACAACAAAAGGCCCCTTTTATTAATGGCTACTTTATCATTTAAAGCATGCATGTTGTTACTTAAAATGGCAAATTGCTTTGCACTGTCCTTGAAGTGCATTGCATAAATATTGTATTCAAGCCTTAGCTTACACTTCATAAATAATTTATTTTTAAAATACCCTTCCATGAGACCACCAGCTGGCAAGATGTTCAGTTTTCTGGTAAAAATATGTATTTATTGCAAGTCTTATTTTAACTTGTTGAAGATTTGCTAAAAGCCACATGTGACAGATGTTGTAAGAACTGTATTCAACCCAAAACCCAGGAAGCCAAAAGCCTCATTCTCCCGGTAGGTTTTGTACCTCTGCATAAGCAGTTTCCTTTGCAGGGCAAAAGCTGAAATCTATTCAATGAAGCTTTCAAGCACTATTTTCTGATAACCCAAAAATGACTGATAGCAGATTATGTGATGATCAGAAAAGTTTATAGATTTCATTACACTTCTTTTCACTACAATCCTTCCTCCACTATTTCCATTTCATGTTGCTGCATTTAAAATGCTGTACAAACTTGTTCAAAGTGCTCAGCATTAAAAAAAAAATCAAAGGAAATTTCAGATAATTAACTTTGATGAATGAGCATATTTTAATTCATGTCTGGTAATATTCTTGTTAATGACATGTCTGCTTAGGACATCCATTAAAAGTCCATTAACTTAACAGGGAAAGTCTAATAAAGTTATCCTGGAAATTTTCTGGTATATTAACGTTATGGACTTTTAATGAATATCTGCTGTAGGAACTGCTATTAGCAAGGCTACTATTCTAATTAAACTTGGGCTCTGAGAGTGAAAGAAAATGTATAAAGATAACAACAAGCAGAAGTAGCATTTTTTTTGAAAACGACTGTAAGGGAGATGGGTACAGGTCAGAAATCATGCTATCATTACAGCTATAAATTACTATATTGTAGCTTTTTTTGTAGCCTGCCATCCAATCTACCCATATCGAGTGTGTCCTTCATGCCATCAATTGCTGGGTCTCCTTTTTACTCCTCTATTGTTGAGACAGAGCAGTACAGAAAGGCCTTCCAGGCCTTTCTGAAGGGTAGGAGATAAAAAATTTAAACACAGTTTCTCACAACAATGCAAAGTAAAAATGCACTTAGGAAGCCTGTTCCCTATGGGCATCTCAGCAACCCATTTGAAGCTGCTGACATTCGCAATAAGACAGCAAAATATCTTTTTATATGTATGTATCTTTTATTCATAGAATCAGAGAATGGGTTGGGTTGGGAGGGGCCTTAAAGCTCATCTCATTCCACCCCCTGCCATGGGGCAGGGACACTTTGCACTAGACCAGGTTGCTCCAAGCCCCATCTCTCTCTATATATATCTTTTTATATATACACACATAAAGCTTTCTATTAACATGAATATATATGTATATTAAAACCCAACCCTGATATACCTATTTTTTCATACTTATCCTTCACCAAATCTTCCAAACCAATCATTTTCCAGAAACTGTCGTCCCAACCTCTATCTGCCGTGTATGTCCACTTGCACACTACTGTACAGAGGGACCTAGAAAAGAGACAATAGAGGCACAGAGTCAGGCAAATGAAGGTGTTTGGGTTTAAACTTGTGACTAGAAACAAGTTCCTGCAAAAGGATCTCTTCTCCACCGGTCAAAAACTCCAGCAGAATGCTCACATTAAAAAAAATCTGGTTACTGTTTGGAGTGCACGTCTTGAGGACCTTAAAAGGACCTTGTGTTTAAGATTCTTCTCTGCTGAAACAACTCCTGGTCTGGCCACTTCGCTGCATAAATCAGTCAAATAACAGGCTGTGCATGTGCCTGGGGGAGAGCAGAGCAGGAACACAACAGCTCTGGAGCAGGCAGCTCAGAGTGCTGCCCTTCCAGGCTAAATGGCTGCTTTGCACACAGCTTGTCCTTAGGAAAACTTTGTATTACTTCTGTTACAACTGAGTTACAACTTCCAGGAGATCCGCATGATGGGGTCACAGGCACAAGTCTCATTCCTGAGAAACTGATGTTAAACTCTGCTGTGCCAGGACAGCACCACAGAGCACAGGCAGGAGCAGAATATACACAGAGGACAAGAACATCTGCAGGAAAGTCCATCCTAACACACAGAATGGTTTTTATCAACATCCCCAATCTCATTCCTCCCCAAAACACAAACAATGTTCCTGAAGATTTAGTATTACATAGACTGCTTCCTGCCTGAACACTAAGAATCACCTCAAAAAATCAGTATTAAATTGTGCTGGAAAAGGCAGTCAACTAAAAGGTATTAAAAATGCTAAATACCACTGAAAACTGCAGCTCTGTGTAGTCCTGAGAATGCCACAGCACCAGCAAGTGCAAGACAGCTCAGAGGCATCTCAGGGAAACACAACATCAGAACTGTTCTCAAAGAGAAATCCTGCCCAGAGGTGGATTTTCTTTGATGTTTTACAAGACAGCTTATTTGTGACTCATGTTTAGCCAAGGTGAGCTTACACAGACATATTCTCTTTATTAGGATGGTACAATTTGAACGTGTATCTTCAAAGCAAACTCAGTTTTACTGAAGCATTTGACTTTTTCTTGCAGTTTTGCACAAGTAAAAACCAAATAAAATTTCTCTCTACAAAATTTTTTTTTGGAGTAAAAGGAAATCTTCCCTTTCATCCAAGAAAACTACCCAGGGACTGAAATATGAATCACAGAATGGGTTGGGTTGGGAGGGACCTTAAAGCTCATCTCATTCCAAGCCCCTGCCATGGGCAGGGACACCTTCCATTAGCCCAGGCTGCTCCAAGCCCCATCCAGCCTGGCCTGGAACAGAAAAAGAGAAGCTATTTTTGTTTCCTATCTGCAAATCAAAGTTAGAGCTTATAGCCACTGATTCTGCAAACAGAGTAAAACCAAATAAGAACAGAAGAGCCTTTCCACACAGCTGGAAAACTATCTGGGACTCGTATTCCATGTTTTGGGGAGGTTACAACAAGAAGCAACATCCTCTCAAGTGACACTGAGCAGAAGATGGGATGGTTACATAGACTCTTCTGAACTCCCACTTTCTCCTCTGGGATAGAAATGTGTATTTTAAATGCTTTATGTTTCCTGTTCTACTGGAGTGACCATGTTTTTACAACCAGAGCACAGGGGATGGTCATTTGCATCCCACTGCTTGTAACGGTGTGTTGGTTGCTCTTTGCTACAAGAGAATAATTAACATTACATATTTTGGGGAGGAAAAAAAGACATTAGTTAACTATTTATACACCTATAAATAAATGCAGTAAATAAATGCAGAGATTATTTCAGGACTACTCTTAAAACACTTCTGACGCCCCCACCCCCTTTTTTTTTCCTTCTTAATAGTTTAAGAATAGATCACACAATCACAACTCAGTGTCTGGTTTGAAAACAGAAAAAGCACATGACCTGTAACTACAGCAATGACAATGTTGATATAAGAAATTCCAATTTCCAAGGATTTAAAAGCCAGACACAGAAATCTAATTAGGACCTTTGACAAAAACTGGGTGAATAAATAAATTCTAGGCTGAAGAAAATACTGGGAAAAAATAAACATTTTCCCCCAATTGGTTCAAACCTCTCATTAAAAGGACAAATAATGACAGGGTATTTGAAATAAAAAGCACTTCATCACTTTAGGAAAAATTTAGACATAAAGAGTGAAACAATAATGCATCAAATTTTCCCAAATATGGGAAATACCAAATCATAACAAATTATCATCAAAACCGAATACGTCTTTTTCTAATTAGATTGAAGCTCTGAACTAATGCCACACCCTGAAAAAGGCTCCAAAGAACATGTTTTAAACAGGAGCCTGCTGTCCCACACAGCTCCCTCTGTGGAACACCACACCACACACACAGGCCCATGGAATCACCCGTTGCCAATCCACAGAATTCCAGCAGATCGGAGCTCTCTGGCAGGACACGGCTGCACTGAACATACCCCGCAGCTTTATAAATGCAAAGTGCTCACAGAACGAGGATAAACACTGGAGTTTTGGTTGAATTTTTAACGCAGTGTGGAAAATGAACTGGGAAGGACAACTCTTCCCAAATGAACTGACTGGCAGATCTCTAAGTGGAAGGTTCTGGTGTGAAAGCCAACCTCGGATCTGAGCTAAAACACTAACACATTCTGTTGGCAGGTTTTTGTTTTCATGGCCACAGCAAGAAACTCAAAATGCTTGTTTTAAACACAGTCTGAGCGTTTACACGTCTCTGGGATTCAATCTCCTTCTTCCACTCTTGCTGCCCCTCAAAAGGCAGGTGTTCAATGGAACAATATGGCTTCGTACAAATCCTTAATATCAAGAGAAAGTGTTATACTGCAGAAAGGCATTCTGCTCTCTCAGATAACAGCTCAAGAGGAAAGGATTTCTTTGGGATGGCCATGATGGATTAACATCACCACGTGCTTCAAAAGCAGCTGGACGGGTTGAACTCAAACCCCTGCCCCTCACCTGATGAGGTGCTCAGTTTGTATGTCCTAGAGAGCTCTGTGCACATGCAGAGAGAGCAGTTCACTCATGGCTTGTCACTGCTGAGGTCAATAGTACAGAGGTATATTATATATATAATATTTATTTATATTTTATATATATATTAACTTCATAGGAAATCATTGAGAAATTCTCCTCCAGAGAATCACCCTGAAAAGGGGATAGCACAGCTCCTAACTTGGGAAAACTGTATCCAGAAAGACACTATGGGAAAGAGCCACCTGAGGAACCAAATCGTTACACCTACAAAGAAAGCCTCAGCTATGAGGAAATTTTATATTCCACAGAACTCCTAAGTTTGATGAGATGAAGGGCAGACATTAAACAGAAACAGCACTGATATCTGCTGTGGTATATTCCATTTTTCCTATTTGGCAGCGTTGCCTCAATTATTTGGTCATAAACAGCAGACTTGTGCTGGCTGAAGCTGGATGAACCAGATGGGTAGAAGCAAATGCTCCTCTCACTTTACTCCCAGGATCAGCTGGGTTCAAAGGTGCAGAGAACAGGCAATCCCAGAGGCAACAGTCCTCTCCCAAGTGCCTAATCCACCACAGGATTTGAGGAGCCATACATGGAACCCCTCAGTAGCACGAGCCATATGTAGCCAGTCTGAAATACCGTGAGTTTGGAGATTCTTTTCCTCAAGCATATTCCCAGCACAATGAAATGAAAGATTTCCTTCCTCTGTTCAGAACAAAAAGTTTTGCTTAGAATACTCCTACTGAAAAAAAACCCCAACCGTCGTGCATGGAAAATTTTTATTTCATTTAAACCAGATTGTCAACAGGAAAATTATTATGTTTAGAGTTTCTTACAAGTTTCTTGCTGAGGACTGACTGGATGTGCTGAAGTCCTGCATGACCAGAACCTCAGCAGTCTTAAAAACACAGAGAGTCTGTGAACACACACTTTTAATTCCCAAAATGCCATCTGGAAGCAACTAACCTGTGAAAGGATCCAGGGAAACGGGACTTGTGATCACTCATGTGATCAAAGTTTGTTTCCATGTGGCTCTTCCCACATTATCTGCCCATTCTGAGTATTTTCTCTCACTCTGTTGTACTTTTTGGAGAGAAGGAAATCAGCTACATTCATTGAAAATGGGAATTACTGCATGCTCTAAGTTATCTGCATAAAAATGCATCTAAAAGATAAAAGCCACAAAAAAAACTTCTCCACAACCACTTAAGAGTCACCAGAGCTTCAAACTTTGGTCCGTTCTTTGCTGACACATCGCCCACACTCCAAAAGGGATGAAGCAGGCATGGACACGACTCCCAACTCTGCAGAGATCCTGCCCTGCCTGGGAGAACACCTGCTAGGAAAATACTCCTGACCTGAAGTTGTCTTGTGGAAGTCACCCCTATTTTGAGTATAGGTTGATAGGTGAGTCCTATCAACTAAAAGTTACCAAAAGAAACAGGTTTTTTCCTGAAAAGTGACCCCGTAAAGCATTTCCACATGACCTTCCATTCCAGAGGGTTGGTACAAGATTAGTTAGCCTGGAAAATGAGTCAGTCACCATCTTGAAAGGCAGAGAACCCCTGGCTGGGGCATCCTGAGGTGAATGGCAGCTTTGTTGTCTATTCCAAAGCAAAAGGATCTGCTTCATTCATCCCAGCTGCTCAGAAATGAACCCAAAACTCATAAAGTTAATTAATTTTGTAGGCATCATTAACAGCGCAGCGGTTCAATCACCGGATCACTGAACTAAAGCCAGCTGCACCTGCTGAGGGCTGTGCCAAAGCTAAATCCTACAGAAGCAAGGAGAGGGTACAGTTAGACCCCAAAAGGAATAGCGTGCAGTAGGATAAAGTAACTCTCTGCGGTCTGTTGGGCAGATTTATTTAAAGCTACAAAGAATCAAAAGCTGAGAAAGCTTTATGACGTTGTGAACGCAAGAAGGAGACCTGAAACAATGGAGTGTGACTGCCACAACATCAAATGCTTTTTCTTTTGTTCTACAAAGTTTAAATTTAAAGCAGATTTTGAATTCGAATTGTAAACCAGGGCGTAGATTCTGCTCAAGTGAATGTCTCCACATATTGACATCTGGGCCAGGCTGCCAATGTCCTCCCAAATTATGCACCCCACAGTCTCAAGGCTTTTCACAAAAGCAAGCAATTTACAGCTCTAACACAGTCACAGATCTGACTGTGGTTTGTGCAAAAATGTTCCAGGCAAAAAAATTTAATACCCAGCACACATACTCCCAGCATCCAAGACCAGAACTGGGCACTGCTGCTGCAAGAGCCTGAAATACAGTGGAGGTTATCACAGAGCAGTAGGAAACATGTAATTACTCTCTGCTCTCTTATGGTAATGCCATATTCATTAATCCATGGCCTTTGAAACAGAACCAGACTGCTGGATCCACATCCACCACTGGCATTTAGGAAAATGCCTCTGCCTGCTTGGTGCGCTTGGCTGCTTGGGGGAAATAGGGAAAATTTGTCCTAAGGGAATATTTCTCAAGAAAGAGGAGAAGAAAGGCGACACCTGGTCATTGAGTCTTGAAATGTATGAAGGGTACGAGATGCTGCCCCTGCTGAGTGTTTGCTAAAGGAATCAGGGCAGGGGGTTGAGCTCAGGGTGGAGTAGAAGAGCTGTGCCTGCTGTCCCTCAGCCCATCTCTGGGGCAGGCTGGCTGGAAAGCTCAGGGTGAACGAGTCTGGGTGCGCCCTGGTTCACACGGCCGCCTGCACTCCCCTCCTTTCACCTCTTCAACAGCTCTTTAATTGCAGGTACACACAGCAAAACCTGCCAGGGGCCGCTCCAGCCACCCAGCCATGCAAACCCCAAGTTCCTAACATTTACAACACATTACTTTTCATGATTATTGCCTTTGACCCAAAGCCTATGAAATTCCTGCCTGCCCAAACCCATTGTCTTAGCGAGCAGTGCAATTTGACTCTTGCCTGAAAAGGGTTTTCTTCTTCCAACAAAACATTAAACAGGCCAAACAAGGAAGACAGGTGGGGAAGCCTGTTTGGGACAAGTAGCAGACACATTCCAGTTGCACTCATGGGCCTCGACTTTCAGTCTTTGCATGTCTGAGGACTCAAACCTATTCAATAAAGGTAGCAAGGAAATTACTGTAATCAGTGTTAGCAATTCTACCAGCTTGAGTCTTCCTATGCTCTGCATAACACTTCTATTTATCATAAATAATTAAAAGTAGTCTGGCTGCCATTTAGGTTTTTTGAAGGAAGTTAAATACCACAGCAAAAGCAAAGCTTTCTCCCCACTTTAAAATCTTCACCAAAGCTGCAGAGAAAAAAAATCAATACAAATAAGAATGATCCAATATCATGATGAAAGGCCAATATTTGTTCACACTAAGACCAGCGGCAATTTTGTCCTATTTCATAAGTGAAATAGGATTAAACTCCAGATCTCAAACCTTAATGTTTAAGAAATTACTTGGATTTTTTCTTTTTCCTCACCACGAGGAAAACTGAGTGTCAGAAAATAGCTCTTCAGCTTCAAACAAAAAAAGATTTAGTAGAAAATATTTCTCTTTCCAATAAGTGTGCAACTTCGGTAGAAGACACCAATCCACAATTGCCACCAACCAAAAAGACAGTGAACAGCTCAGGACCTACAAGCTGCATACTTGAAGGAAATGCAGATACTGATATTTGGCTATAAAATACCTTTCCAAACACCTTCAAGCTATTTTTTTTGTTGCTGCAAAAAAATTCTATTAAAGTACTATACGTGGTGTGAAGATTTCACAGCTTTTCTTTCAAAGCTGTGGTTAAAACCTTGGTTTAATGATATACTATTCCCCTCGTTTTCTCCTGAACACTGCTGACTCAGGGAACTTGTTGGGTCCTACCAGACTCCTTCCCAAACAACAAGACTAAATTTGGGGTTAAAAATCTGTGAACTTGCATTCAGCAGCTCTGTTGGCCTCACATCTGGAAAGTCAGAATTCTCACTGGAGTGGTGGCACGGCTTTTATTTAAAAATATAAACCAGGTCTCCTGTCCTCTGCCATAAATCTCCCTGCCAAAGCAGAGCCCACGAAAGAGCAACGCTCTCTTTTAGGTGAGAGAGAGGCCCTTAGGGAATGGCAGCCACACCAGAGCCCCTGGGGGACTGGGATCCACCAAAACTCTCACCAGCTGGCGTAGGCATTACACCAGGACTTCCAAACTCATCCAGACAGAGCTTTCAGGTCTTTTGTTGGGATACAGGGTGTAGGAGTCGTGATTCTCCTGAGCTCACACCACGCTGTGTGCGTGTGGAAGTCACTCAGCCCTCAGTAACAAGCACTTTCAATCAGCAAATCAGAAAGTTAAAACTATTTTTGTAAAGGGGAAAACGTATTAATTAACACAAACCTCACTCTAATATTTGGTGTTCATGCTGTAACAGAGGTTTTTGGCTGGCTTTTTAAATCACAGGATTTTCTGAGCAAGTCTGTTGCTTACTTAAAGGGACAGACTTTATTGTATAAAAAATACAATTCACATTTGCAATTTTCTACACCCACATCTATAATTAATCTCCTCTGAATACAGCCACTCCCTGACAAGATTCCATGTTATATTTAAACTCTGGGTGCCACTTTGAAAGGAAAAAAAAGAAGAACAATAGGATCATTTTCAAAGCCTACATAGCAGCACAAGGTTTCAAAGCAATGAAGTGCTTTAAACTCTGGAATCAACCTTCTGACCACCCAACCAGAGCGAAGAGTGACCTCCAATTGCCACCACAATAAGCACAGAAGTCTCTTGAGAAATGGAAGAGTGTAGATGTTTCCTGTGTTCCAGAGGAGGTATGAGACTGATGTTATATTACATAGATAAATCTCAGACTTACTGAGAAGTTGTTGGGAAAACCCCTTTTGTGACGCTCAGACTCTAAAGATCAATCCACTTCAAGAAAATACTGTGTTGGATGAGGTACCTTAAAATTTAAATTGTGCACATCTTGTTAGAGATGCGGAAGTGTGCATTTGATACAGAAGTACTGTAGGGAAACTGGCTTGTTTTATTTTTTCATAAATACACACACACACATGCGTTTGTAATGTGTACACATGAAGATAATTACTTTGGATTGGGAGAATGTGCCTGTTTGTGTTTGCTGTAATCTATTTAAACCTGTCTTTTAGAAATACAAATAAATGCATCAAACACAGCAAATGCCAGAAAAGTCATCCGACAGAAGGTGAATCACACTGACCACAATGAGATGCTGTTTCTTGTACTATTTGTAAGAGAGTCCAATTCTTTTAGAAGTGCATTTCTCTTTAGAAACACGCTATCAAAAGATGGGAAGACTTAAGAGTCCTGAATTCAGTTTTCCTAGAAGTTATGTCACCAAACCTGTAGGGAACCATCCATCTGAAGTGCAATTTACCGAGTCAGATTAATCCCTTGTGTGCATCTAATAACTTCAGTGGATTCACTTAGCTAAACACGTTGAGTTGGATGAAAAAGTACAAAATAAGACCATTTTATCCACCCACGGACGCCTCACCATGTCATGAGGCAAGGGGAAGCCAACAGTCAGCAGATTGCTGAGTTTTTTTATTAATTTCATTCTGTATTATGTTACAGACACCCAACCACGATTCAAGCCCATTGTCTTCGGCATTGTTGAAAAACTCATAATGAGACACAGTCCTAGACAAAAAAATGTATTGTCTAGACAAATCAGACATAGCATGTTGGGCTGGAAATCTTAATCCATTCCCTTAAAAGATGGCAAACAGAGGCAAAGAAAATGAGGGATTTGGCCAAGGGTCAAAGAGTAAACCTCATTCAGACCCCTGAACTGAATCCTGAACTCCAGAGGCTCAGTCTAGAGACTGAGAGCCAAACAGAAACACACCACTCAGACACTGATGCTGAATGTGTTAAAAAAATCTTTCTATGGACAACTGTAGTTCAAATCTTTAAATATGGGAGGAACAAAAAGCAATATATAAAATTGAATCACCGTTTTAAGTAACCACTGTTTTAAATTTTATAAACTTAATAAGCAGAGGAGAGGTTATTAAAAAAAAATACATCTAAAAATGGCAAGGGAAATGAAAAGCAAAACTGGAAGTAGAGCCCAGGTCTCCAGCCACTGCAGTCCAGCAGCCTTGGAACATTCCTCCTGCCTTCTGCAAAATCAGCAATGCTTCAGTTCAATTTAATCACAAAAATATATTCTTTCAAGCTCAGTATTTTAAGCAAACCACTCTGGAATAGGAAGTCAAATATTTATTTCAATTAAGAGCTTGTATTTAAAAAACACATTTTCTCCTGTTACCTTCTGGCAGTTAAAAATATGACACAATTAAAACTGGAAGTATTGGTACACAGAGCCAGCGAACAGCTTCCTCTGGAAGTCTGAGCTTGAACAAATTTACCACAGCTCAAGGCTTCACCAAACACTCAAGGAAGCTGGTGAAGAGATTAAGCAAAGGCTACAAGTCACTGAGAAAAAGGAAGTTGGGTCTGAGCTCCCTCCCCACCGTGAGGCTTTGGATAGAGCGAGATTATTCCTGTCAGCAACATCAGCTTCTCCCAGAACAACGACGGCAGCACATCCACACGTGCAGCACCCAGTACATCTGCCAGCACCAGGCACTGCCCCAGCCACGGACACACAGCCACGGCATTATTCCAGACCTCCTAATCCCACAGGGGATAACACGGGCAGGCTACGGGAGGACCGCACTTACTGCTCCGTGACCCTGTACCGTTCCTCTGGGTGAGAAGCAAACACAGGACATGCACACCCACCACCCATGTTTAGGGAGCAGAAGGATTTGGGGAATCCTTGACTCTTCCAGAGGTTTGGGAAGTGTGGCAGATGCTGAGGGCGCTGCCTGGACAGCACAATGTGCACCCTGACACTCCAGACACCGACCAGGAACACAAATCTCCACAGGATCAGGGCTACGCTTCATTATGTGGTTTCTGCTGTCTTCATATAATTGAGTAGAATTAGAGTGGTGTGAAAAAACCCCACCCTTACAGCCCTACCAGTGATGTTTTGAGAGAGAGAACTGTTAGTCCGGAAACCTCTTCACACGTTCGCCGTAAAGACACATTTTACTAATTCATGAGTAAATAACGTATACATTCCTAACATCAAACTGTTGATAGTCTAATTTAGCACAGTACTTAAACACATGTGAGAGTATAAAGTCCTGAAGAGCTGTCAGTGGGGTTAATGGGAGTTTTTACCAGCTTAGTCAGACTGTGCTGAACCGGAGCCCCGGCTGTCATGCACTTGTGGCCAGACAAAGCCTAAGTGAAACCAGAACAGAAGCAGGGAAATTGCCAAGAGTACTGCAATAAAAGAAAGTCTTAATAACTGCATTCTGATGGAGGCTGATCCCATTTCACATGCTAAACTCGAATATTGAGCCCTCCTTTATTCAGGGAAACCACCTTCAAGTCTTACTCAAGTCTGGATGACAGGATACAGCTGCCACAGGCACCTGAATCAAAGATGCACATTTGAGATTCCTACTCAGGCAATGAGCTGTGTTGTTACCTCCCACCACAAAAATCAGTTCAGTCAGTGTGAACTCTTAAAATCATAAAGTCATTCCTAAATACTAGATATATTTGGTCAAAATTTACAGTCATTAGAATCGATTTTTGAAAACAGGTTTTGTTAGATTTTAAGGTGATTTAAATCAAAGGAAAAGCAAGATGGCATTTCACATACATCACATATGCACTGTATGCTTGTATTTTAATATTTTAAAGGACAGCAGCAGTGCATCTATTTCTAGAGTATCTTTAATTAATAATAATGGTATGCATTTACAGCCCTTTGTAATTGCATTTATGTAAAAACAGCAAATTTTTGAGCAAATCTCAAAAAAGAAAAGGCATCAACAGTATTATTTAAGCAGCTGTGGGATTTCATAAACCAAACAAAAAAAAAAACCCACCAAGGAGTTCTGAAACAGGTAACAGAAGTGAGTAAAAGAACACATAAATTTCCGTAAGTAAGAATGAAAAAGCATTTCAGCTTATTTACATTAGCAGGGAGAAGAATGGAGATCAATGCAGAAAATAAGGAAGGCTACAGGGTAGATAAATCAGGTGTCATTATTCCTCAGAATGCAGCAATAAAGACATCCAAAGGAAACAAGCAATCATTCTGCAGTTGAACGAGGGTATTGCTGGGACCAAGAGAAAATAAAAACAAAAAGGAGGCTACATTACATGGACATCTAGACTGCTTCCAGTCACAATAATAGAGAGAAATAACATAAGGGAATATAAATGCTCATTAACTGAGCAGGATTTCAAAGCACTGGCCCCAGAAGGATGCTAACATATTGTCAGTTCTAGGATTCCTCTCTCCTTTCCTTTCCTCTGAAAGCATCTCTGCTGCCACTGCCAAAGAGAAGGGACTGCACTAAATAAACTCCACTCTGACTTGTTCTAACAACCAACCAGATCAACCCATGGGCTCTTGGGAGAGCGGCTAAAAGAAAGACGTTGCTCCTCTAATTTCAGATGCTTTAGCCTGTTACACAAGGAGGGTGGACATGATTGGTTTTTACATTCATTTAAATCTTAAAAACAACTTCACCTGGGAATGCACATCCGCAGCTCTCTCAGAGCCAGAGCTCAGCCTCCCAGGTACTGCCTGAGCTTGTCTCGCACCCAGCACTGGGAAAGGTGAGGCTGAACCAGCAGGGTGGAGTTTACCACTGCTCTAAACTCTAATGAATCCTTTAATGCAGCCCTAACGACACTAAAATACTTCTCTTTCCCTTTCTTGGAACTTGAATTACACTGCAATACTTGCAGAAAATACACTCACAAATGCTGCAAGCACAGAGAAGAATGGACTAAAAGTCAATTTTAAATCCCTGTGTTAGACGCCTAAAAAAAGGAATGCTTTATTCCCTCTTTAATGGTTTATACGTTTCTAATGAAAAAAATAATAATTTCCACAATTGTGAGTTTTACCAAATTAAATGATGCAATTAGAAAGATCACTGTTCATAGAGAGCCTGTACATTTTTATTTGAGAGAAATTCAGCATGAAATTTCTAAAGGCAATTTTGTAAACTATTTATTTATGAGCTTGGTCCTAAAGAGACGTGGGTGTGAGTAACTTGACCTGAACAAAAAGGTGTCTCTGACGTCAGCTGGGGCATTTCTGTAAGTCACGTGTCTGCATAAGCAAATGCAGGATTGTGCTTGGTTTATCCCATATGGATCTTCCTTGCTACCTCCACAGTTAGGGCAGCAATATCAGGCTGCACATTCTGCCATTTCCATTGCTGCAAAGTGGTTTGCACCCTCACAAAAAAAAGCACAAACAAAATCAACTCCCTGGTGTCCTAAAATGGGTCTAGAGGTGAAAGGCCAACTTTCACTGCTGCAAGACCCAGGGAGAGATCCTAAGGTGTGAATTTAACTGAGTTCTCCTGCCCTGACTTGCCATGGAGGGCATGGGAATGATGAGGAGGGACAGCACAAGACTTGCTGGCCTGCAGGAATCAGAGATAGGCAACTCTGGCCTGCAGCAATGAGAACCAGAAATAAATAAATAAGCAAATCTGCATACAGATCAAAAAATAACAAGTGCCACCTAAAAGACAGCAGTTACTTAAGGAGAATTTTCTGGATATTAAATCACAGTGAATGAACAGTCTGAAGATGCTTTCTGTCATATGACAAATGCTGTCAGCAAGACAACAGATGAAAACTCTGGCTGGACTGACCTTGACTTTTCCAAATACACTGTTTCTTCATAATCAGTGCCAATTAATCAATAACCTGCTACAGGTTTTGAAGTCATTTTCAAATACCATTTTCAAATTAATTTCTGTGTCATACTGAAAGAACAAATTAAATCTTCTGGGCCATAGGGGGCCAAAACGTTCAGAGAAGGAAAATGAGCAGTGTGAGAAGAACAGTTCCCCAAACATTCCTACAACCAACAGCCTGTTCATACCAACATGCTTGGACAGCAAATAAAGGACCCAGACCAGCAGAGCACTTAAGCACAGGCTTTAACTTTAAGCACGTGCCTAAGTGCTTTGCTGGAAGAGGGCCCAAAGAAAAGAATGAGCACAGTTAACTGAAAAGCCCTTCAGGACTGGCCTGACTGCTTTGTTTGTCCATTCCAGTTGCTAGTAAACACACGTTTGGACTTAACCCATCTCACAAGAACAGTGACCTGGTACAACCAATCTCTGCACTCAGGGAAGTTCCAGGACTGGAAAGGCACTGCAAGACACACTTGGGATTTAGGCTACTTAAAAGGCACAAGTAGAAGTAGCATCTCCACATCTCTCTTGCAGGAAAATCCACATGAGGGCCCAAACCATTAAATACTCTTTTACCTCACAAGCCTGCCTTGCTCTGACTCTTCCACCAGCTTCACAGAAGATATTTTGGAGACCTCATAAAGAGGGCACAAAACGCTGCCACAGGACCAGTGGCTTTTCTTCCTGTCCTCCACTTGAGAAGGAAACCCAAACTTGAGCAGATAATTGCTGACTCTGGGCCTTGGGAATGTGGCAGTCTTTTTTACTACCTCCACGTTGGTCCATTAATAACATTTTTATATGTATCAAATTTACCCCCAAAACCAAAATGAAAACAAAGTTGCCTAGAATATCTTAAGCAATGTGCTTAAGTTAAAAAAAGAACTGGAATCCAAAAATGGAAAGATGATTAGGGAGGTAGGTGAAGTTTGAATGAAACAATAATAAAAAGCCTAAGAACACATCATATATTCATAGTTCTTGAATCATTAAGGCTCTGCATGACAGCTCTCACAAGCACCAGTATGGCAAATTCACTGACTTTTAAGCAGGAGTGAAAGTGGTTAAGCCCTAGGACAAATAATTTGAAAATCTCAGCACAAGTCTGATCTCAGAGAGTTTAAAGGAATGCAGACTGCCCAAAAACACAG
This sequence comes from Cnemophilus loriae, assembly GCA_013397755.1. Classification (NCBI taxonomy): domain Eukaryota; kingdom Metazoa; phylum Chordata; class Aves; order Passeriformes; family Corvidae; genus Cnemophilus; species Cnemophilus loriae. Next base: position 1,597,305 of record VZTF01008876.1, read on the forward strand.
CAGCTGTTTGTTTTTTCTGCCACCTTTCCAAGGTTCATGTCTGGAGTGAGGATAAACAGTTCTGAAAAAAAGTTATGTGGAGTTCAGACTTTAAGAAAATAAAACATCAGACTAGTATTTCTTGCAGAAAGAATAAAAAAAACCCCAAACCTTAAATTATTCAGCCCTGAAAGTTTTCAGGTAGAGCTCTCAGAAGCAGAGGTAGATGGCTTGAGGCTTCAATATATTAAAATGCATTCTCTAAACCAGTCTGCATTTTCAAAACCTTGGCCTGATGTGGTTTTCTTGAGCAATATTCCTCCAAGCAGAGTTTCACATTTAATGAGGTGAAACTGTAGTCCCTACTTTATGCACATGCACACAAATAGAGGCCCTTTCAGATAAACCAAAAAGCAAACGAGATAGTGGATGAAGCCTTCATCAGCCTGAAGTGATTTCCACCAGCACAGCAGGCATCACAGTCACAAGGTTAATTTGTGCTAGTTTGGACATCATTCTTTATATTCTACCTCCTCCTTTCTCTGTTTGTGCCAAAGCAAATGAGCACCTACTTTATTTAATTAATACGTCTCTTGATAGGTTAGGCAATCAGAAATCTCTTAACATTTTAGTAGGTATAAGTTTCCTTTGATCCACATTTAAAGAGACAGCCTGAAAAAAAGAAAGAGGTATCAGGAAATGTACTTGGGTAGATCACCAGTGGAGCTAACTGGTGTGAATAAGGATTGTCTGTGTTGCAGGCAGGTCAGAAACAGCAGGAAATACCAGGCACCATGTTGAGATTCAACATCTGTTTATGAACTGTCCTTATACACAAAATGAAGAGCTGCTACAGCACAAAATATACAAACCCAGAAAGTCTTAAACAAACTGGAAGCCCTCTGGAGAGCCCCCCTGTTAGATTTACACCTGGTGCTACTGGAGCAACAGCATGAGGAATGGTGAGCACTGAAGAACTTTACCTTGTCTTTGTGATACACATTCAAATTTTACATATATATTTATATATATCTATCTCATGGGCAGCATGCCCCAAGATGGCACACGAAAGATGCCATCCGTGAAGGAGATTAAATCCAGACTGCACACGGGCCCACAGAGCTTGGGGGTGGAAGACAGGGCAAGAATGGCACGGGATGGGATGGATATGAAGAACAGGTGCCAACAGTGTATCATGCTCTTACACACTCCCTGTTCTCCCTTCTTTGGAGGGAGATGAAAGCACTCTGAATATTAATCTCCTGTACAGATGCTGTGTACAAGGAATTAAGGACCACACCACACCTACTTTTTCCAAGAAGACAGGAAGAACACTCAATTTGTTTCCTGAGAGTAAAATTGTATCAAGGTATTTCTTTTTCTCCAAAGAGTCTGTTTGAGGTATTTTATATACAATGACAAACCAGCATCAGAAACTCCCAAATAGTTTCATGGAGGGAAGCTCAGAAGATGGAAACCACAGGAAAATAGTTTTCTCCACATTTTGTGATATGTTCTCCCCCTCTTATCAGTTTTAATTAAATATGAAAACACCTTATTGTGCAGATCCAGCTTCATTCCTCAGAAGAATGAGCTCACTTTGGAAAATGAGACTGGAAGGAGAGGAGAGTATCGAAATAGTTTCAAAACTGTTTCAAACCACAGTGACTGAAAGTTGAGGTTATTTCCCTCATCCTAACACCAGGTACTATGGATGGATAAATGCAAGTGGCCTTTGGGGGTGAGGAAAGTTTTGGATATAACAGGCATATCTCTCTGCACATCCTCAAACTCTTCCCAATCACCTACAGCACGAAGGGCTTTCCTACTTTCTTTCCCACTTTGACAAAAATTCCTTGTGCATGGGTACTAGAGGCAATAGCTGGGTGTCCTGGTTCGGGACCTTCCATGAATTCTCTTCTACTCCAACAGTGGCACATGGATCCTGGGAGCGACTCTGACACACCCCAGCCTGCCAGGGAACACAGGGACAGCTCTCTGAGGAATGCCTGTGCTCTCCAATTCCCTCTCAGCAGAGCCCCAGGATACATCCACACTGCAGAACAGCAGCAAAACTCAGGCTGAGAAGTCTGAGACAGAGCACTTGAAATAAAATAAAGTGGACAAACACGGGCTTTAACTGAGATTCCCAGCTCCGGTTTAAAGCTGAGTGTCAGCAAGATGAATCAAATAGATATATATAACCCAAATATTATCTGAAGTTACGTAATAGTAAAATATAAAACATAGAACTTCCAGAACTTCCCCTTCACTTTAAAATTAAACTAACAGCCATGGTGAAATCTGAAATTCCAACTCTCCTGTCCACAAGAGAATTAAGTTTCCTACACATGCAGTGTCCAACAACCAAGAGGCGTAACTCCAGTCATCCCTGCTGGATCACACTGCAATCATTATTGCTTCATCTGCTTCTCTGAAGTCAGACAGTCAGAATCCTACCATCGACATTTAATTAAAGAAGGTAGTAAGAAAATAAACAACCTTTCTTGGAATGTCTTTGATTCCATAAGTACATATACATTTCATCCACTGAAGACTGAATTGCAACCTTTCATCTAATGAACAGCTTAATGGAATGGCACTGGAATAAAGAACGGGGGAAGGCAAAAACAAAGCCTTGGTGATTTCATATAACACATTATATATTTATATAATATTGGGCTGGCTATCTGGCAGCATCAATTTGCAGGCTGCAGTAAAAGTGTTCACCTCAGAGCAAGCAAAAGGCAGAGCCAGGCACTTACACCGAATCAATAACCAGATCCTACTGAGAGTTAAAGCAGCAGATGGACTATCACAATGAAGAAATGACAGAACACATACATAGAGGTGTCTGCTTTCTTCAGACACATTCTTGAAAGCACTGTATCATTGATCTAAGATTATTTTTATAGGCAGATGACAGGTCAAGCATAAAAGTGCTCTGTTTTAAAGGTTACGGAGTTGGCAAGCTTGGTATCACTGCCATGGACAAAGACTCATTTTCTTTTGAAGTCTTCCTTGTCAGGTTATTTACATTTCACAGTTAAAAGGCTCCTCTCTGGAGAACACGAGTTCTAAAACAAATAAGAGAAAAAGTCCTAGGCAAGCTAATGCTACTTTAAAGAGATAATGTAAATCAACCCTGACACCATCAGTGTCATCCTAAAGCACGTTGAGAATTTCCAGTGAAAGTTACTAACATTAAGCAGATCGAGAGAGCCAGCCAAAAAAAATAAAGCAAACCTGTAGGTAAACTGCCCTCCAGGCCAAGACTGTTGTTACAGCCATGTATTATAGTCAGAGGGAGAGGAGGAACACTCCAGTGGTGAAAAGCATTTGTTTGGGAAGTCTGGAGGAAGAACTGGTCCAGAATAAATAATTTATAGTGTGATCTGTGAAAATGCTTATGGAATACAACACCTAATTCTCACTGCAAGTTAGACAGAAAGCTGGATGCCCAGCTAAACACTTAAAGAATGTTACCCTTCAAATTATACGGCTCTTTTCCCAGCTATAAAATAACAATGCCACTTTCTTGCTTAAGAGCACATTTAAGGGCTGAATTTATTAAGGTTCTTTCATATGCAAGGTATTACAGAGGAGTAAAGGCTTCGGGGTTTCAAAAAAAAAAAAAAAAACAAAAATAAACAAAAGAGCACCTTATGGGATAATAAATTTCTGTGAGTTTTAATACTTCTAAGCACTGTATGGACACATACAATGCACAGACTTCATTCTACATAGCTTTCCTTCCCTTCCCTGGATGAGAACGCTCCTGGAATGTTATTGTTTTCAGGGGGGTGGTTTTTAAGAATTTACTGTGAATACATGCATTATATATGTGCACCAAAACACTGCTGGGGCTGTAAATGACCCAGGAGTTCATAAACATGGCTATTTTCTTATCTGGTTCAAATTTATGCAAGGAAGTAATTGTTACACAGCTCTGGCTGAACAGAGACCCAATCTCACACGGCACAAGAGAGCTTTCCATGGAGTTTCACATAAGGAAGAGTTCAAAGGAGATGACAGATTGTTTATTACATCCCTTGTACCGTGAGGGTCTGATCCCTGATGGTGTTCACAGGAGCTAATGCAAAAGAAACACCCAAAACATCCAGCCTGGATCTGAAGAGAACTGAAATGATTGTGAAAAAAAGAAAAAGATTGAGAGAACTGAAAGACAACAAATTCCTCTGTGGTTTCTGTCTCGTTTTTCTTCAGAATTTAAGACTGTAACACCACAACCTCCTTCAATGCTCCCCTCCAGCCCCAGTGAAGCACAGTCATTCAGCCTGACCATTAGTGAGGATGTCAGCAAGAGGAATCTCAGACTCCCAGCCACCTCTTTACCAACTTTATTAAGGGGAGATCGTCATCTCAACCTCACAGAAGTTAACAATTACAGTGTTCATATATCTCCATTGCCTCTGCACAGGACCAACAATGAAATGGTTGTTTAAACACAGTTTCTTTGCTTCGATGGAAAACTGTGTGTGCACCACTCATCAGCTCAAGTAAATGTTAATGACTATTATGGAAAAATAAAAGACATTTTCTGATACACACAGTACAGTTATTTAAGAGTCTTCTTAGGATGCTGGATGTTGCATTTTGAGACTGAAGAAGTAAGACCTTTAACAACAATGAATATATGAACTCTGATTTGTTTTTATGATTATGTTTTTTAAGTGCTGGAGAACATTTTAACCATCACACACACACTCACATACACACACACTCTCAAACTACCACACTAGGCAAGATCAGAGCTTAACAGCCAACAAAACACACATTCAATCCCTGAGATCATTTTCCTGAAATAGAAAACTACATATGTTTCTCAAATTTCACATCAAGCCACTGCACAGCCCGAGCTGCAGGGAAGAACGGAGCCAAGCCTGCCTTTGGGCTTGGGGGAGGAAGGACCTGAAACCAAGATGATTCCTTTCATATCACCACATTTCTCGTTCACAATCTCCACTTAACAAACACCCCCGTTTCACAGCATTTCTAGCTGGGCTTGCTTATCAAGCAGCCTTTGCTTTGTCAAATTAAGACACATTGCCTTGGATTAGTGAGACTCCCTGAGTTCACGATGACTTCATGGTTGGCTCAGTTCAGTGTCTCCATGGCAAACTGCCAGGAATACATCCACTGCCCCCAATCCTTTCTATACTGACCTAGCTGGCTTTTTTTTTTTTTTAGCAGCAAATGAACACAATAGAAAACGAAGGGCTAGATACTGTCACAGCTAATTAACAATGCTAACAACTTAAAAAAAAAATAAAGTAGTAAATATTTGAAGATCTGAATGCAAGCCTCTGCAGTGCAACCTCTCAACGTATGTCCGAAGCTGCTGGAAGGGGGACAGTGCAGTTTTTCTTCACTGGGCAGATACAGTGAGACACTCTGAAGGGCTCCTGTTCTTGTGGAAAACACATTAAGCTTCTTTTGCTAATATTTTGTAAAGGGCACTTGTACAATAACAATAGCTAAAGCTTCCTGTTTGCCTGTGTGCTTCCTGGCTAACGTTAACGAGACCTGCTGACAATTTTCTTCTTCAGCATACAGAACTCTTTCAGATTACCCAGTAGACTCAAGGACATATCGTTTTTAAATTTAAAAAAACAAAATCTAACAGTAATGGCCCACATTGCACCTGCCCTTCACAGTCCTGATAACTTTTCCAGCTACACATTTCCTATTTTCTGGATCAGTCTGTGTGTCACCGGTCTCCAAAGAACATGTTTTGAATTTATTAAAAGCCTGATAGTGGTAGAATTCTCTCATTTGGCAAACATACCATCACAGAGACACTTGCTTTTGGCTCCATGACAAGAAATTCATGGTACTTCGTCCAATCCACAAAAACACCATCCCTCCCCTCCCAACCAGCCTTTCAAGATAATTCTCTCTTCTCCAGAGATTTCTCTAAACAAGTCTGCAAGTCTGAAGTCTTGGGTTTCATTTCATAAACAGGACACAACACCCGAGTGCAATTCAGGATACTGTCACTGTCCCAGGGGCTCAGCACTAATCACAACAGCTTTCTGCAATATTCCCTAGGCCCCTTCTTTCCAGAGACAGGCCTGATTTTTAGACCGGGCATCTTTTGAAGTAGGCACAAAATATGAACATGAATCCAAACGCCAGATCCCAGCCAAAGGGTATCCATTAGTCATGGCAGGGCTAGGAAGGAAGGGAAGGGCAGCTGGCCCCAAAAAGTGGTGTCTGTGCTGCTGCAGTCACCACATTTCACTGAAAGGATTGCCCAATCCTTGAAAAAGACACAGACATCCTTCAGATAATCGTTTAACTCGCACCAGTTTGTTTTTTCAACAGCACCTCTCAACATAAACTCCTCTTCCAAACGCCCTCTCCCTTCTCAGAGTTTCCAGCCTACTCTGGACAACATATTTGGTGAGGGCTCCACTGACACCGCCACGAGAGACCTCACAGCGGCAAAAGTAAGCAACCTCCTAAGAGTGTGTGGATGCATCAGTTTAACAGATGAAGAACAAACGCAGGGGTGAACAAACATCAAATCTCACGTGTATTCAGCTGCCTGAACACCTCCAAAGACACAGATTTAATCCACTTCTCCAAATCACAGAGCAGACACCTGAATCCAGATTCTTGGATTCTAGAGCACACCCCTGGCTTTACTGCTTTATTACAAGCTTCTACTATTCAGCAAGGGACCCGACTCTACTCCTGTTCATCCCAGTGGACTCTGCATCAACTCCGACAATGTCCAGGGAGTTCTCTGAAGTCAATCAGTCCAATGCAGCCATCTCAAACCCTAATTATCAGCAACTCAAACAGGTTATAAATAAACTTTAAGAACTCAATCACTGCTTAATATAAAGAGCCAGCTACTTAAATGTGCCCAAGCCAAGGAACCCATAAATGAAAGAAAACAACTTGTCAAGTATCTTCCTGTTGAAAATGGACTGCATACTAAAAAGAGATCTCCCTCTCTCACAGAGATACAGACAAATATTAGTCATGTGCCTCCCAGAAATGCTTTTTATCAACTACAAGCATTTGCTTTTCACTTTGCAGTCCGTCACTACCATAAACAGTATGAATTTCTTTCTTACAAAACGGAGAAACTCATGATCCTGAGATCTGTTGGAAGGAGATCATTTAGAAAAGTGAAGTATATGAAACATCTGTTCCAGCCTTTCCCATGTCATGATGGCAAGCAGCTGAAGACTGACTGGACAAGTATTTTCACAAGAAAATTATTTGGGTCATATTCATAGATGAGATGAAGTTTCTACAAGATAGCACATTACCTTCCCCAGATATTAACGTATCTAGAGTATAATAATATGAAAAAAACATTCTGCACAAATATTCGATTTGTTACAGCTTTTTTTGGTCATTTTGGGAGGTGGCTTGTAGCACAATGTTGGACACCCTCTATCTCAACAATGTCAGTCTGACATTACTCCTTTCCAAATCCTCCTTCACAGGTCTAATCTCTCTTTCGTTAGAATTCATCTTAAATTCCAGTACACACTTGCTCATTTTGCAGTGAGTGAGTTGCCTATGATTGGAAATAGCCCTGAAGCAGAATTCTGGGTCTAAACACACATGACCTTTGAGAAATTTGTGTGTGGATTCCACACAGTTTAACAGCTCAGCCCTATTCTTATCTGCAACGTAATCCTTCACAAGACTCCAGAAACACACTAAGATTGCAGATGTGCATCTCTGGTAAGAATTGCCCATCCATAACACAGTAGCCTGTAACTAAACCAGAGAGGAGTTTAGATTTTATTAAGATAGCTGTACCCAACGTACCATATAAAGGAGAGGTTACCAGAGGTTCTGGATGGGGGAGGGAGAGCACTGAGTCACACTCACCACGAGCAGAAGCACTGAGCCTCTGAAAAGCACTGCTAAGTGTCTGTCACAGCTCTTCCTCTCCACCACAGCATTTCTGAGAGAAGACAACTGAGTATTCAACTGGCAAAACCAACACTCATTGTTGCAGCCTTGGGGGGCAAAGCTGAGAAGTTCCAGGTTTCAATTTTTTAACTGAAGAGCTGTCAGTAACTTTTTTTTTTAATGCAGGAATAGTCAGCTGCCTGGATCGTTCATGACAAGTCAATGGTCGTTCATCAGCCCAAAGGAGAAACAGTAAAACATAACTTTAATAAACATGGAGCATTACAGGCAACAGCTTTCCAAGAACAACGGGAATCAACAATTTGGAACTCATCCTCTGCAGCTGATGAGTGGATGTTGTTCAGTGAGATACAGAGCAATTTAAAAGCCAGGAGGTAAAAAATCCTAGAAGATGTTTGAGCCTCCACCTCGGAGGTAAGAAACATTTATTGTTTATTGTAGGTCCACTGGAAAAAAAACTTGGCAACAAGGCAGTTCAAGCCAGCAGAATTAAAGGTGAAAGACAAAGGATTTCATACTCAGAAACACACATCAAGAACTGCTTTTCAAATACGTCAAGCTCTGATCTCACACACTACTTAACTTTGTGCACAGTGACCCCACTGAAGGCAAAAAGACTTTACATAATTTCTAAATGTCAAATACATACAAAATGTTTTAGAGCCCCTTAAAAATTTAAAGCAGCAAGGTCTTTGCTATAAAAGTGCCTTCAGAATTGCATTTATTTTGGTAAAATCTCCATCACCAAAACAAATTTAAAAAAAAATAAATCCTTCTTTTATCAGGGCCAAGTTCTGTATGATTCACAGTGACTAACACCGTGTCTTGCCCTGTGAATAGACTCCTTTGTGCTCAAAGGGAGAAACGGCGGTAAGAGGTAAGAACCTCCTACTTGATAAATTCACATTTCCCCTGTATTATGAGTATATGCAGGACAAATTACTTGACTTCACCAACCTACAAGAAAATTCTCAGAAAACAGGTGTGCATGGGGTAAAGCAGAGAAAGGAGAAGAAAACTGGGTTTGATTCCAGCAAAATGCTTCTGGTCCTTATTTTCCTGTCTTTTTCTTCCTTCTTTGTTACCCTACAGGACAATCCACCAGAGCCAAAACAATGGGCTTAGTTTTGAGGAACACATTAAAGGCAGCAATGGAGGATGTACAAGGAGCTATTTCATTCAAAATAGAAGACTCTCAACCAAAGTATGAGGGAAGACTTTATCCAGAGAGTCTTTTCCCAACATTCCTTTCTCCCTTACAACATTCATCAATACAATTAAAAGATTTTGAGTAATCACATTGTCATTGCTAAGGAAATGAACTTGCCAGTCTAAATTCAGGCATCTCAACTTTTGAGTATAATCCTCTGCAACTCTCTTTGGGTTTTTTTTTGAGAGATTCTCTGCTTCATCTCCAGGAAACTGCAGCCAAGAACAGAAAGGCAAAGCCAGGCAGGACCATGGAGCTGTCAGTATCACTGTGCCCTCCCTTTTCAGAGCCTCCTCCACCTCGTGCCCTGACCAAAGGGTGCTCATGCTAAATCAAAGTCCTGAGTACTTTCACAAGATACAGACCCTGGAATATCATCTGGGAGCCTGGGATTTATCCTCTTGAAGGTAGAGTTGGGTCAGGTGACAGGACTGTTTAGATTGCAAGATCTGTGGGGTGGGAGTTCTTCTTATGTTACATAATTCACAGTTAGACAGCAAAATCTGACTGAAAGTCCACAGGAAGAAGATTTAAGATGCCATCTATCAATTATCATCTGGCAAGTCCTTGCACAACTCCTCTTTTTGCCTTTTTTAAGTCAATTATACCATTCCCCTGCTGTATAATGCAAAGAATATATAATATATAACGCTCTAACAATAGCTGTCAATCAGGAAGACTAACTAGGGAGAAATAGAGCACTCAAATAAAAAGGACTGTATCCGACGGGAGGGTATTTTCATTTCCAGAGATACTGAAATTATCCTGTGGCCAGTTCTCATCTGAGACTACATTTTGCACAGATTCCACTCCACAAACTGCAATGGAAATAACTGTGAGCTGCACTGAACTGGGCATGATTTTAAATAAATAATACCGTCCCTCACTTCTCACAAGGATCTGCAAACGCCCTTCGCCTGTGTTGGTCACTTTAATCCAGATTTTTAAGGGGTTCTCTCAGAGGGTTTTGTTCAACTGCTCAGCAAGGACTCCAGGGTGCTTCTGGGGAGCAGCACAGCTGCCATGTTTTACAGTGAAGTGACCATTTAAAATTGGATTTCACCAGATCCCTCCCACACGGCAAAGAAGTGCGTATTTCCAATTCTCAAAAAAGTCAATAAATTTGTCAGCAAAAATAGATTTCAAAGAATTATTTGAAGTGTATTTCACAGGAACTCCAGCAATCATATTTATGCTCCAAAATGACATTTTGCAGCAACATACTGTATCTGTGAATTCCACTGGTCCCAGGAACAATTGTGTTCAGGAATGCACGATGGAGGCAGGAGATAGGTTCAAGATGTTTTGGGGCTGGCTGAATTACAGACAGATGTACATAACAGCAGGTCCAGTCAGAATGAATTAAAGCAGAAATGTACGTAAGAAAATAGACAAAATCATATTGTTATAATTAACATACCTTGCAGTGACACCTGTGGCTTTCCAAGATAAGAAATCTGGAAGATCAAAGAAGTAGCCAACCTTCTCCCATGATTCTGGCAAGTTCTAACAAAAATATGTTTAGAAAGGCAGGTATTAGAGGTCAGGCATGGTTATGTCCTTATTTTAATGCAATTAAAATCCTGATATTTAGGTAAAAACGACAATTTTTTTAAACCCAGCGTTCCAATCATCCAGTCAGTCCTACACTCTGATTTACTGCCTGGAGAACTGAGCCTTTCCCCCACCACAGGCTGATCATAAGCAAAGTTCCCCATGAAGAGTTCATGAAGGCACAAGTTTCAGATCAATAACCTGGGGTGTCTCTGTTCCCCATCAGCTGCTCAATGTCAGAGCAGTTTCAAAGTCAATAACTTCCTCAAAAATTATTTACGTGAAGAATGTTCTGTTTTCTAAAACAAACCATTTAAGATATAAAAATACTTTAAATTTAAGATTTAGAATTTAATATTTGTTAATTATAAGCATAGGAAGAAAACGAAGAGCTCTGTGAGCACACAAACAGAGCTTGCAGATCACGTGGCTTTCTGAAAAGCCACACGACATTCCCAAACCCCTAAAAAACTCTTCTACCAAGACAGATCATTTACAAGGAGTTTCCACCGCTTTCTCTGCTGAGTTGTGATGGTCCAGAAAGCAAGAAGACCATCAGAAAAGGCTGGTCACCACCTGGACCAGGCTCTATTCCTTGTTTCCATCTCCAAAGCTCAGACTGATTTCAGCTTACGTTAGCACTGCATATTCTCAAAATGACTTTTCCACAAACACAATCTCCACACCATCCACAGGTATCAGACCACGATGAATGGGAAGGAAGTTTTCCCAAGAGTAATGTTGTATTCTAGGGTGACACAGACAGTGAGCATCGCTGTCCTGAAAAGCAACCCCAACGGCCGCCTCCGACCTCAGTACATTAAAATAAATAAAGACTATCACAACTAAACAAAAGCCCAGAAGGGTCACAAATGAGACTTCCATGGGTAGATAAGACTGCTTGAAAAACCTCCACAAGGTTCTTAAATAATTGAAAAGTGCAAAGTTCTCTCACTTAAGATCAGCTCCTGCACTAGAAACATAAGTCCTTGCTGAGGTCTTTCTGGAGTAGAAATTAATTCCATGCAGCGTCAAGAACATACAAGCTGAATTAAAAGAGAACACGATTCCATTTTAAGAAATTATATTCGGCTTTTGAAATTCTTCCCTGTGAGGGTGGGGAAGCCCTGGCACAGGCTGCCCAGAGAAGCTGTGGCTGTCTCATCCCTGGAAGTGTCCGAGGCCAGGTTGGACGGGGCTTGGAGCAACCTGGGATAGTGGAAGGTGTCCCTGCCCATGGCAGGGGGTTGGAATCAGATGGGCTTTAAGGTCCCTTCCAACCCAAATCATCCTGTGAATCTATGATTCTATAACTTAATTTAGATACTCTGTGATATCAAACCAAAATTTTACAAGCCTAGAACGTTGCTGAAATGGAATCTACGAATTCAAGAAACTAAGGTAAGCACAAAAAAAGCAAAAATTTGTTTCGTTTTAAGTCATGCCAAGAATCTGTCTTAAATCTTTGAGTTTAGACCTTGAAAAGGTTCTGAAACTTACTGGGCTTCTATTGAGTTCAAAAAAGAAATGCTCTGATCACAAGTTTTCGACATACAACACACAACCTTTGGACGTCTGTTCCTGACCACTCAGGTTTAGCTCACCTCCCAGATATATGTGGTTGCTACTCACATAAATTTAACTTTCTACGTGAATGCCAAGGTACTCCACAGTTCAGCCCAAGGATCATTCAGCCTGATTATTTTGATAATAAAAGCCATTACATGTTGTTACCACACCTGACAGCCTTCAAGAAGGAACAGGAGTAATCTGGCTGTTACTTAAATCAGAAAAGAAACCAGATTAAGAATAACTGTCCTCTTCAAATAAAATCTGTTTCATCAAAGATACCCCTTGGATCCTTATTCTATTACTTCAAGAATTCCCAAAAGCCACATGTTAGTGACACTCAAAATACTTTGTTTCATGAACATCCAAATGATTCATTTTTTGCCGTCTTGATGCTGTGTCATCACTAATTAGTACAGACAAAAAAAATATCATAGCATGCCCTGATGCTTTTTCCAAACAAATTTAAAGTCTCCATGTTTTCGACACTCACTGAAGTTAATTCAAATTTATTTTCACCCAGTCAGGAGTCTGTGACCACATTAAAAGGATGGTGGAAAAGATCCAGGAACGTTCCCAACGCTGTATTCACATCCTGCGACTCACCCTCCAAATTCACTTGCAAAGGAACTCACACAACCTTTCTGTTTTCCAGAGGTACTTATGGGGTGGCATCTCTCTCTTTCTGATTGCTTTGGGTTATTTTAACAGCTACACCTCCACAGAATGATTTTTTGAGATTGTTTTAGATCCCAAATACTTGGGGTCAAAGAGTTTAAGAATTATGTAGTGCAATGTATTTTAGTCTTTCTAGGCAAGTAGAGAAAATGAGGGATTTCTTAACTGGACTGAAAATACACACATAGGGTGTCCTTTTCTAAATCACAGAAAACAAATGCACATGGTGTGAAGAGGAGAAAGGGAACAACGGAATATTTAATGCACACACTCACAGGGATCTAAAAACTCATGTCCCATGCCCTGCTCCAACTCAAAGCAAGGATTTACAACTTGGATCTCCCACATTTCACACTGGATGCCAAGCCCTGTGATAGAGCTATTCTCAGACACCCAAGATAGGCCATGAGCAGAAATTCCATCCTTGCCAGAGCCATGGCTGCAAACTGATCAATTTTGACACAACTTGCACTCTAATTGGTAAAAGATTAACTGACTGAATTATCAGAGTCAGGAATTAGGGCAGGGGAGAGAGAAGGGGCCCAGAAAGTAAACTCTTGGAGTAAAGCTGCTGCTAAAGAGGGAAAAAACTGCCTGCAGCACCCAGACACTGGTGCAGGGATCCTTAAATCCCTGAGGCATCCCAAGCATGGCACCACAGGCAGGCAAGCACCAGAGCCCAGGGCAGAAAGGGCTGCAGAGGGACAGAGCAGGCACATGGAATCAGAGCTGGAGAAGCTGGAACAAGGCAGGGAGGGCAGTGTGTGCCTGCTGGGAGCCTTGTCCCACTGCAGAGGAGAGGAGACACGGAGGGGAGACAGCCCAAGCAGGACATGCTCAGAGGTGCAGGTGCTTCAAACCTCCCAGATAGGAATGCTGTTTCTAAATGGCATTTCTGCCTGATTAGCAACTGCAGCTAAAAGCCAAACCCAGTCCGAAGCACAGCTTATGAATGTGTGTCTGCACTGTGTATGGACCGTGATAACACAGAGTGTTGAAACATTTATAAACAATTCTAAACAAGAGTTCAGTTCCAAACTCAACAGCCTGGAGTCATTCTCATTTAACACAGAATTTATTATTCATTTTAATGGAAAAATATTAAGTCACATTCAGCAAGACAAAAAGCCAGCTGCAAGGACAGCAAGCAGTGAAGAAGACATGCACCAGCAAAAGAGCTGCTGCCAAGATAATGCCACTACATCCACTGTCCTTCCCCCCACTGCCAGGGAAAAAGAGGAATTGTTTCTGCAAATGATCCCACTGGTAGCTGCAAGTCACAGGTGTACAGAAGGAAGAAGGGTGATGGATCAAACAGCAGCTCTAACTGAGGATGTGAACTGTAACACACAGGAAGATCATTGACTGACAGAAAAAAAACTGCTCACAGACTACTGATTTTAGTTATTAATGGCAGAGGAATGATATGCTAAACAGTCACTCCATGGTTTGGGGTTTTTTTTCCTAAAGGGAAGCTCTTCTTTGCTCTTAAACATGACATTAAGAGCAGAGTTGTGAAAACAGAGTATAGAAGAGTGCACTTAATTTGGAGGCAGTTACCAAGCAAATACCTACCCCCAGTCCAACATCCCCCGCCCACTTAGAATAAACAATAAACTGCAGCATCTCTGATTTAATGGGACTAGTATTTTTTAGAAATAGCTGGATTGTAATGTCATTAGTATGAGGAAAACATAACATGCATCCTTTCGTTTTGGTACAAGCTACAATAACATTTTCAGCCAGAAATTAGTAAACAATATTTTTTTTCTTCTGCTATCTCTAGTAAAAAAAAATACTAACAGGCTGATTCTGGAGCTGGACAACCCTTCCCTGCAGTTTTTGCATTGCTGTGTTTGAGCTGTGCTCTCACTGCTCTAACACTGGTTTGCCACAGCATCAATATGTGTACAGTTGTGTTGTACTGACAAACACCTGCAGCAAAATAATTCCCAAGTGAAGGAGTTACGAACTCACATTTTCAGGTCACACACAGGCAGCTACCTCCCAGAACTACCTGTGCACTCAGTCAGGCAGTGAATATCCAATTTTTTCAGCCAAAGTCACCAAAATTACAGAACCTGCTTAGTAAATTGCACAGAAATGTACCTGCAACTACAGAAGTAAAAAACTATTGCAATAATGTTTTGTAAGAAAATTGTAAATAAAGAAATCTAAGGAAATAACGGCAAGAAGAGTGAATTTAATTAGCTATTTTAAAAGAACCAGTAACCAGGAATTACCTTCCTTTTTAGTGAAAGTTATATTCAAACTTACCTTACTGGCTTCAGGAAGACTTTGCCAGAACCATCTTTCAGTTAGTTTCTAACTATTTGTCAAAGGATTCTTTATTCTACCTCCATTAACAGTTGATGTTCTTAATTCAGCAGACCACATTCAAAAGTCAAATGTAGCTGCATCCACAGAAGTGAACTTTATAAAAAATCATGTACTTGTTTTGTTTTGTATTTAACACTGGACTCTATCACCACACATGATCCACACAGGCAGGAAAATACAATGCTGCTCCTAAGCGAGCCAGAGATGTGCACACTTTGACCAGATGGCCCCACAGGCCTCACAGTAGCTGCATTCAGCTGAACATTTACTGCCAACAGCTGTTCCTGACACACAAACTCCACTCGCAGGGATGGCTTTGCCACAGGAACACCTATCTGCAATCACAAACATCAAGACCAACCAATTAACTTCATGGATGCTAACTAAGAGGTGCCAGAGGGTAAAATGATTCAGCCCCAATCAAACTGAACTGAATGAAAGCAAATACAAATCAAACAGAAGATCTCGAAAAGCCTATTACGGCCTTAAAAGTTTAGTTTTTTAATTCAAACTGAAAATGGAATAGAGATGAACAACTGGAAGAAGAGAACACACCCGAAGCCTCCTGTCTCTAGTTACGTCTCTATGCTGTGTAGGGAGATGAAATGTTAAAGAAAAAGCATTATATGGAAAAGAAAGTTAAAAAGAAGCAGGTGAGAGTAACTTGTGACTTGGAAGAAAAACTGCAGCATCCCTCCACAAATAAATACAAGGGGAGAGGAAGAAAAAAGCCACAAGAGATAAGGACCTGTATCTACTTCTTGTACAGTGGTGTCAGCTCATTCCTCTCACTGAGTGAGGTCATCTGCAGCTTCAGTTCTAGGAACAAGGTGATGGAAATGGAAAAGCACAGTTAGGTCATTACTGAATCACAGACTGGTTTGGGTTGGAGGGGATCTTAAAGGCCATCCAGTCCCACTCCCTTCCACTCTCCCAGGTTGCTTCAAGCCCCTCCTGGCCTTGGACACTTTCAGGGCTGGGGCAGCCACAGCTTCTCTGAGCAACCTCTGCCAGTGCCTCACCACTCTCATAGGGAAGAATTTCTTCCCAATATCCCATCTAACCCTGCCCTCTGTCAGTGTGAAACCATCCCCCCTTGTCCTGTCACTCCAGACCCTTGTCCAAAGTCCCTCTCCAATTCTCTTGTAGGTCACCTTAGTCCTTCCCCCTTCTCCTTCCTCTTCATTACGTCCAACCAATCCACAGTAAATTTGTGGTCATATTCTTTAGAAATACTTTTAATTGCTTAGACGAAAATTCTTCAAGCCACAGAAGTTCAAGTCCTTTCTTTGAGAGACACCCTAATCACTCACAACTTCCCAGCACTGCTAATTTGACCCATGTCAGACTCTTCCTCACAGAGGTCAGGTTTGCAAATAGTGTTGTTAGGAGAATCCAGAGCAAAACATGGGACAAGAGTATCTTGTCATCACACATCTCCTAACGTGGCCTTCCAGACCCAGGTGAGCACCATGGAAAGGGAGAGGGAGGCTTTGGTGACAATGTACACACAGTTAACCTCTCGGTGTAACAGCAGACCAACAATCATTTAGTATCAGTACTTTAAATAACTTCCTTCCAAAAGTGCATCTAGTTAAGCTCCTAAGTTTATCTTTTATTTATTTTATCTTTATTATTTAACTTCTATTTTATTATTTCACTTCAGACATAAAGCAGTACTTTTCCTCACTGCACCCTCTCTGCAAAACGCATACGAATGCAAGCAGCTGTGGAATGTGCACAGCACCAATCCCAGACAAAGATGTACAGAGGGGAAACTGCAAAAACATTTAATAGCAGAAACATTAAATTCCTGGTGAGTTCAAAATAAGGTCCAGAGAATTCAAAGCAAAACTCAACAGTGATTCTTCCTATATTAGGGTGTACATGCTGACCTGGAGCATGACTGCACAAAGTGTCTGGCTGTGGGTTTTGTTCTGCTTTGTTTTCTTTACAAACATCCCTGTGTTCAACATGTTGCAGCCATGTCAAGCCTTCTGATCAAAAACTTCCCAGAAATGTGATGCCAACCAAAGGGACAAAAGCCCAAAGTAGCCTCTGGATACACCTTGGTTTAGCCAGTTTTGATTATGGTCAGACATAGAAAAATGTGCCCAATCCACTGTTTTTGTCTTAACTTCCTGGGATACTGTCAGGTATGTGACAACATTAGGGAGGAACACTGAGAAAGGAATAAGGAAGGAAAGGGGAAAAAACATCCATCTCACTACACTCAATAGTCAGGAAAGCTGGAGAGACCAAAGCCATGACCACAGCCAGGCACAGTGTGAGCAGACACTGTGCAAAACTTTCCCAGGCAGTAACCAGGTCAAACCAGGTACAGTGCAGAACACCAGTTATCATAATTAAGTAGAAGCGTAATGGGAATTTCAGTTTCAACTTTGCAAAGCCCTCAGACAGTCTCAGCTGAAAAGGATAGACTAAAACTAAAATGTGTCCTTCTACCTGCTAATCTTGCAGTTCTTCCATGGGATTTGAAAACTAAGCTTCCTTTTTGCCAGCTTGTGTATTATCACTATCTTAAGAAATAATCCTGCAGTCAGAATATAAAGTATTTTTTCCCTGTGGTGTGTGAGCTAGACCAAAATCTCACTCTGCCATGGGAAATACACTAAACACAGAAAATAAAGATTATACAACTCAAAAAACAGGAAGGACACCATTAAATACCATTCTGTAAGTAGTTTTCCTGACCATACCTTTAATATCTGTGCCACAGTTTACTGATCTATCAAATATTGATAACAAAGAATCTGAAGAGACTTCAGTAATTTGTATTTGTAGCCCAGTTCAAGACAGTCCACTGAGAAAAATCAAATGTGCAAACTGCTCTTGTAGGTGCCTGACATTCAAAGTTCATTACGAGATTTGCCTTCCTTGGCAAAAAAAGTGAGGACACTTGCATTACATGAGGCTGAGTTTGAGCTGTCAGAACCCAATATGACCCTCTGCTGTCAGCCCTGATGTCAGGTAAGCCATGGATGCACTACTGTGCCTGGCACTGAAAATAAACCCTCCCTCTTCATTGAATTCCTTTCCCCCTCCTACTTCGCAAAGAGTACAGAAGCAGTAAAACCACTCAATCCTGCACCTCTCCAGAGCTAAAAGGTTTAACCAAATCTCAGCAGATTACAGCCCACTCCAGGATAACTGCTACTGCTCCTCTCAGCAGCTGAGGTGTTGCTGTGGGTGCTGAGGTGCCCGAGCTAAGCAGGGCAAGCTTAAGCAGTTTAATGGTGAGTCATGCCCACACCACTCAGGACGCAGGAATTGTCTCGTGGGCAGCTCAGCAGGCAGACACTGAGGTAAAAAAACCTCTCTTAAGGACAATAATCTCCTTAACTGGGTATGTCAGGTGCTGAAAAGGGACATATGAACAAGCCCTGTTCTGTATCACCCTCCTGCCAGGAAATCCGTGCTGCTGGCTGGCACCTGGGGTCAGGAGAATCCTGTGTCCCACCTGGCTCACGGAGAGAACAAGCCTTGCAATGCTCTCCCCTTTACACCACAGCAATTATGTCACAGGGCTTTGAGGTCACAGCAGAGTCACACCTCCACGTGACCACATTTGGACACCCCATAATCTGGATTTCCTGAGCAGCCAGGTACTGATATCTCACACCTCGCGAAATAAAAATGCTTTAAATGCAAAGGATTCGTTTAATGTTTTCACAGCTTACATTTTATTATTTATTTTATTATTTATAAAATTACTGATGTATGATACTCATAGCTCGAAGAAGGGAAGAACTAGTAGATGGATATTCATATTTCATTATCAACATTCATTACCCTCTATTATCATTAATCTGTCAGTACCTGCTTCTACCAGTTAATTCCTTTGACTTTGCCCAAACTGCAGCTTGTTACAATATAATGTCTCATGTCTGTGAGGACAGGAGAATTTGGCTGCTTGAAACTGGCAGCAAGTAATTTACATTTGGGCTTTGTTAAAATGACAGTGAGCATCACTGAGGCCAAATGTAAAAGCCAGGCTGGAGGAGGTTATAAAAATTTCAAGTGGCAAGTGTCTCTCCTTTTATCTGACAGTTGTTATTAAGAGGCCACATGCCATTGTAACACACCAAATTTAAACACAGGAGACAGAGGTAGAGCTCCACGTTACACACAGGTCACCTCCCCTCTACACATGGTTTACTTCCTGCTGACGGGACAGAACTAAACTGAAGCTGGAAGTGGAGAGTTCCTCTACCAGCAGCCAAAGCCATCACACCCTGCACTGCTGGATGCCTCAAAGGCAGCTCCTCTGGCACTCCGGGCTCCAGCTGGAGCAGGAAATACACCTCCATAACTAAATCCCAGGATACTTCATTTATTACCTGCACCTCTATTTGTATGTATATCTAATCTTAGATAAGGAAGGCATACGGAATGTTTCTCTCAGAGAACACTCCATTTGAATAAAATCAAACATATTTATACGAAACTGAGAGGAAGAAAGAACTCCAAAAGGTTTAAATCACAACTTTAGCCTGGCCTTACTCTGTACACCTTGGGGTTCAACACTAAGGCTGAAGACTTCTGTTTCAGAAATCTCATTCTCAGGAATTAACGGGGGGCACTAACCACTAGCAAAAACGCACCACGACGTTAAACGTACTCACTTCTTTTATCCAGAGCAATTTAGGTGGCTGCATTTCCACAGACATGGCTCCCCCTACGTAGTTCAGAACCCTGTGCTGGGTTGCATTGATGCGCTCAACTTGGCTCACTGCACGATGGTCCATCCACATGATCACATTCCTATGGTTCTGTCCTTGGGGGGGGAAACAGGAAAAAAGAGTATTTTAGCCCTGGTTTAACCCCAGCTCAGTACTGCAAGTTATTGGGCTCTAAACTGCCTCACACTTTCACTTCTACACTGAAAACTCAAATTCTATTTGTGTTAATAATTCACAGTGGGTATCTAAAAATAAAATTTTAGCCCTCTGAGCCAACTTCAGGACATGCTGAGAACTCAGAATGCTGACTGGAACCAATCAGGCTTGTGAGCATCCAACAACTGTGAAACACCATGTTCTCTTCTATTTCATTCAAAGAACCCAAACTTCACAGAAGTTCACGTATTTAGTTAAAAATATAAAGGAACATTTCAGTGACCAAAAACTAAAAATGTGACAAAATCTGAACAATTACGTTGTGAACTGAAATTAACTCAACCAGCTACAGGGATTCTCTTTCCTCTTCTATGGTTATGAGAAGAACTACCCTAATTCCTTTCCAAAATACTGTTTTGACAGGGATAATTTGCTGAAATGCTTTTATTTTGGATGTGCAAGGAAAAAGCATTTGGCAAGTCTGCATTACACACAAATGAGAACACGAGGCAAAGAACATTTGATCCAAATTAACCTCCAGAGGACCTGCCAGACAGAGGGAACAGTAATCCAGGTGACACTGCAGATTCCTCTCTGGCTAAGTACACTGCCCACTCCACAGCACAGCCACTCAAGCATCATCTCGAAAACATAGTCCAAAACAAGGCACAAGTGTGAGGCACATCAATATTTCTAAAATGGATTGAAATATAACTTAGAACTGTGAAACTGCCTGAAACCCCACCACTGCAAGACTCTTCACAGCATTACAGTATTGAGTGAAATCTGGTCTTGTTGTTTAGCACCACCACTGTGTGAACTCCAAGTTCTTGGGGATATCAGAGCACAAAAAATGAGAACTGAATTTGACTCATTAAACCCAAAATAGCCCCAGACATCATTAGGCATCGAACAGATTGTAAGAGACTCTCAAACTGAAAAATAAATAATCTGATCTAAATTTAGAGAAGGACGTTTTGGGGGCAAAGCTGGTTTTTTGAGAAGGATAGGAGAGGATGACAAACACATCTGAGAATAGAAGGGGAACATACACAGAATTATGATTCTGTCTCTGTAACTACTGATATAGCACCCACCTAATCTTAAGTGGGATTCACGGGGGGAAAAAAAGTGCAGCACAGACTTTTTGTGAGCCTTCTGCATCATCTACCCAAAAACTAATAAAACCCCCCAGATTTTTAGAAAAAGGTCACAGACTGTTTCTGAAGTTTAGCACTGTCCTAGAACACCAGTGTAATAAAATACACAAACTGAACCTCTTGCCTGCAGCTCCATGACAGAGCAAGTAGTTAGACTACACTAACATTTTTAACATTCCTTTAGCCAGTGTGGACTATAAAAACCATGATCAGTACAGTCTGAAAAAGAAAGTATGCAGAAAAGAAAAATGAATATAGATTTCCCTAAGAAGCAATTTCTCAGAGTCAAGATGAATGAATGTGATCTTAGGATGTCAAATATTTAACCAAACAGTAATTCTCATCTCAAATTTAATTTTGCAGTAAAATTAAAACAGTAAAACCAGGCAAAAAATCCTCCTGTAAAAAAGAGTTTGTGTCATCTCCATCTCCAAGAGTCAGCCCCACCACCTGGCGTTTGGAGGACATGGAAAGTTCACTCCCATCAGTGGTAAAACACACACAGTAAGACCACGTTTTGTGGGGAGCTCTACCTTCACAGTTGACTGCCAAAGGCTGGAACTGTTTATCCACCACAACAAGGGAACAGGTAGCATCAAACCCGAGCCCTCGGATCTGGCTGGCATCCACTCCACGGACAACTTCCTGAAAATGCACAGAACACACAGGAATACAAATATATCCATACCTGTGCAAGTACCATGTGAACTAGGGAGTACAGAATATGAGTTACAAGTTAGCTCAAACTCTGAAATTTCCTAAACCCAGTATTCTTTAAAACTTTGAATCATAAACACATCAAATTACCAGAAATTCTTTGTGTTTCAAATCTGAATTCAGAGGTCTTTATCCACAGTCCTGGGTAAAAGCAAGAAGCACAAAAATATCAGTAAATAAAGGTAGCAGAAAATCTGCAATGTTAATTTTCTCTCTTTTCTAAAGCTTGGAGTTGAGCTGCATGTGAAATATGGACCAGGACTAGGACCAAGTGTTTCCATCAGTTACTTCACTGCCTTCCTGCCCGTGGAAGCAACGATCTTCCAGAACTTCTTTGGTAATATTGTCTTTGTCTTGCAATACTAAAGGGTCCCAAAACTAAACTTGGTCAAAACCCATAGCCATGATAACAGCTCTGCAATGCACACCTTTACTCAGCTACGAAGACTGTGAATAGCACACTTTTTGGAAGGTTTTCAAAAAAGAAAACCCAAACCATTGCCCCAAAATGCCTGAACTTCATGGCTTCCAGCAGCACTGGAAAAAAAAACACAACACCCACAAGGATTAAGTGCCAAATGAGGTTGCAAGACACCTAAAATGTAGCATGGTAATAAATTGCCACTTCTCGGCAACAATAAAAATATCATTATTTTAATTAGTACTATAAGGAAAGACTTTCAGTAGACTTGCACAGTGCCAGTCTCTTACTGGCTCTGTAAAACTGCACTTTCTGAGACCATTTTATTGCTTAAATATAAGAGGTTGCATTTAAAGAGCTCCAGAGCAAGAACAAAGCCACTCAGACAGAGAAAAATCAAATAAGCAGAGGAAGACTTGCTCTGCTTTAACATCAAGCTGTTCTTCCCTATCACTCCTGTCACTCCCTTCTTTTCCTTCCATCCGCTCACCTCCTCTTCTCCATCTCAGGGCATTTCTGCAGAGCCAAGCTCATTAATGTTTGAAAAGGCTGATCGATAACAAGACAATGGGTGAACAGTCCATCTGCAAATTACCAAGCAGACCATGAATATTTAAAAAGCCAACCTTAGAACATGCAGCAGGCCGGGGCTTTAGTAAGGAAGATGAAATGGCCTCTGTGTGCACTGCAAGCAAGGTCTCTAATTTACCTTTATCTCCAGCAGGTACAGGCAGAGCCCTGGATCAGAGAGTACAAATTTTCCCCTATAATAAAGTCTATTTGAATCTGGTTTTATGCTTGATACTATCCACACACATTTATTATTTATTTTGGTCCTGTAATACTGGATCCTCTTATAATGAGGATCACAAGTGTTACTTTAGGTGCCATCCACAAACCAAATTATAATTTCTGTATAATAAATTCTCCTTTGTGACTCCAGAGAAGCCCAATGCACATCTCTAGATATATGTACTGCCAGGTTCTGAGCAACTTTGACTCCTCCAAGAGCTGTCTCATGGGTAGAGCATACACCAGCTAAACAAAGCTCACAGATGTGAGACCTGAAGGCAGTGGGTACATCCTCGCCCTGCAATAACAGCACAGAGAAAGGCCTTTAATTCTATTTGCAGTTGTAGCATGAGCTTTTTTCCACTCTGGCCTTCAGCTCCTCACCAATAACACAGACATTGTGAGGCTGCATCAGCCTCAAGGTGCCTCTAGTGCACAAGGGTGGCTACAAGTTACACAGCAGGAACAGACCCGAGTGGAAGTGACAGGCCCGGGGACTGCAGGACCGTGAACATTCAGAACCTGCAGAGCCACCTGCAACGCAAATCCTTCATTCTGTCCTTGCCCACCTGTGTGACAGAGCAGCAGGCAGACCAGATGTCTGCAGAGGACTGCTCGTAGTGGTCTGGCCGGGGCTCCCAAACCTGGATGGGTTGTTCTGCGTGTGCCACCACCGTCCCAAACCCGTCCACCAGAGCCGCGCGAACGCTGGCTGAGCCCACGTCAACTCCAACGTAGTATTTCACTGCAGCCTGCTGCTCACTGGGCATTTTTAATAAAACCTCTTGAAGGAAAAGAAAAAAAAAAGGGAGGGTTAAAAGCAGATAAAACGACTGATGGAAAAAGCACGGAGAGCTGCTGCCTCCCATCAAGCCAAACATCCCACCTGTGGTGTGATGCTGATAATTATAAAGTAACTATGTGACAATCAGGTACACGTTACCCAGAGGAAAAAAAGAATAAAGAAAGTGAAGTTTTCAAGAGCTCTCCACCATCAATTCACACCACTTTAACGACTCAGAAAATAAGTTTCTGAAAATGTGTCGAGCCATGAGAGCATGGTGTGAAATCTCTGCCTACTCTTTTACATCCTACAAGAACAAAGTGAGGTTAACTTAATTGATTTAATTATTCACAATGAGTTGCTTATTTCACTATATTAAGTTTAACTATCTGACATTTAATACAGTGACAAATTCACTCTTCTTAATTTCTCACAGTTTGTTCATAATTAATAGTTAACACATTTTAATCAAGCTGTGAGAATGCTAAGTAAGAGCTGATAGAAGTATTTGAAATATCAGATAAGTACCAACTTTAGTGCTTGTATGAACCTCTTACATCTCTGGAACACACGAAACTCAGCTGACACACAGATTCTGATATTCAGAAAATGAATGGATAAATTGGCATTTAATGAACACGTGGTATTTACAGAGCATCAAAACGGCTCTACTTAAAAACAGCCCACTCCTCCCAAAGAAGTGACCTGGATAACTTCTGGATATGGCAGATGGAGTGGCTAGAGGAAGGAGTACAGGCAAAGGGGGAAAGATTTGGAAAGTCCTGATTAACAGAATATGATTATTCACATTTCAAATTAATTTTTTCCCCTTTTTTTAATAATAACATTGAGTACAGGTCAGGATCTACTGGCACAATGTAGGTGGCTGTTCACATTCATGGCTGGCTTGTAACCACTGCTGCTGATGGATATCACAAATCTACAGTCACTGAGGGTTAGAGGCAGGTGAAATAGAGAAGAAAAAAGAGCCCCTTATCTCAGAAAACTCCAATTCTGGATAATAATTAATCAGGACAAAGTTTCATTTGCACTGAAAATGGCATAAAACAACACCTTGGCTGAAAAAACTGACTGAGGCTTCCCCTCCTCCCACCCCTTAAACAGCTCAAGGAAATGTGGTCAGTCTGTGGAGGTCTGTTATCACACAATCATTGTTTCCTGCTTCAATCTGGCACTTCATGCCCAGACCCCACTGCTGGGTCCAGGGCCCATGTTTTTGTTCTTTGCTTGGCCACCACGAGGGAGTTCTGCCCCTGGTACAGACCAAAGCAGTTACACCACATTCTGCTCACACTGTGCAGGGAGTAGTGGCACAGATCACCAGTTTCTAATAACGTCAGAACGTAGAAAAAACTCCAAGCTATAGAGCATATTGTGGTCCTGCTGGAAATCCTGGCTGCTGCCTCCCAGCATGCTGGTTCTGCCCAGCAGATTAGGTGCAACACACTCTAATCTCGTTAAGCAAGGTCATGTGTCCAAGCGATGAGCAATCAGCTAAAAATAATGGTATGCCATGAGTCTAACACCTAGGAATATTGGCAAGAAAGCTGCTTTATTTTCTTGGCCCTGGCTCTGTGACCTGGTCAGAGGAACAAAAGCCAATCCGTCTGCCAGAGAGGACAACTCTGCTGCTATGGGTGATTAATGCTGCATCTGTCACCTGGGGGGTGACAGCACTCAGCTTCTCCCTCTTAGCCCTCGGCTGGAAAAGCAGTTTGAAGACATTCTTTTCAACATGGTATTTACTTCCTAATTTTGCACTCCATCTCCCCAAAGCTCCAAAGGCTGGCTGCAGGTGCTGCAAGTTCCTTGTGAGAAATTTTACTACAAAGACATTGCATAATACTGTTCCTGATACTATCTCACGAATTTCCCTGTTTTTCCCCTATTTCGGCTCTGCCTTTAGCTGCTGACTCATAAAAAGTTGAGAATAAACCACAAGCTGCAAACCAGATTATTTTTTTTTAAACATAGGCAAATCCTTCTTACTTGCTTTTCACAAAATACAAATAGCAAAAGGAGTATTTTATACCCTGCCTCCTGCTCACACACACACAGTATTACTCCAAATTTCTCTTCCTTGTATGGCAGCCTTGATTTTAGCTCATTAAAGTGTTTTTGCTACTTAGAGAACAAGCTTAACAGATGTTAGAGAATTAAGCTCACAGTACCTCCTACTCAGCACTTAAAATTATGGCTTTGCATTGGATTCTTCCCACAAACATTTGAAACCTGGAACCCAATCTGCCCATGTAATGTTTACTTTCCTTTTTTTTCCTTACTAAGCAACCAGGATGTGCCTGTGTGAGTGACTGGGCAGGAAGCAGAGTTTGTTTATGTGCTCGAGCAGTGCATATCAGCCTTTGCACATCCACCACTTTATTGCTGTCGATCAGTGGGAACAGGAAAGAGTTAAGTGACAGTACAAAACCAAGGAACCCAAATTTATTTTAACAGGTCTCTTTCTGAATAAAGCTCACCTAGATTCACAAAGCAGCACTCAATATCTCATTAAAAAAAAGGCTAAAAGTAAATATTAATCTTTTTTCAAGCACAGCAAGCACTAAGGTACAGAGGCTGTTCAAAGTAAAGTGACTCCGCAAAAGGATCTGATCTGCTTGCAAAAACATAATTTGATGCCAAGGGGTTTTTTGGAATACCAAACACTTGGTACACCACCTACTTATCAACCCCATCCACAAAAAGCACTGTCATCTCTAGGTCATAAATGCCAGCACTTATGGACTCTGCCCAAGGGTATTTCTTGAGAACCTAAGAACTCAGCAGAGAAGTTGGTGGAAAATATTTAGCCAAAGTACAGTGATAAGAATTTTAAAGAGGAATGTTGTCATTCTGTTTTGTTTCCAGAAGATTCCTTTGGTACAAGGGGAAGCTCCAAATCAGAGATGAAGGAACTCTTCAGCGGAGATCAGGGGTAGCAGAAGGTCCCAGCACAAGCTTCTTGCTTTGGAATTCGGACACCAACATTCATTGCCATGTGAAAAGAAAACTGTTGTGCAAATAAAACATTGGTTTGGATTTTTTATCTGCTGGATTCTTAGCTTGTGAAGGCAATACAATAATGAGGAAAATTGAACCAGAAAAATGACCGAAATAAAATGTCCTAAAAGTCCAGTCAGACAGGTCAGTTCATCAAGCACAATATTCCTAACATGACACTAAAATACTTTATGCATGGATGATGCATGTTGATGGACTTCCAAGGGGTGGAAGGCAGTGGAGATAGTACCTTCTAAATCCCTGAAGTATCTAACTCAGGGAACCTGGCTCCTTACAGCCAAGAAAAAAGGCCTCCAGGACTTCAATACAGCCTTGTCTGTCCACTGCAGAATTAGGGCCTCATATTTTCAATATATTATTTGAATTTGCCAACAGAAGGAGAGGGGCAGAGAAAAAAAAAACAAAATTAAAAGACATGTCCAGTTTGACCGTGTTAATCCACGAGTATAACTGCTAAGTCAGGACAAGAAGCCAAAATTCCCTCCAAGCACTAAACCAGCAATGCCCTCTTTCTCTGCAAATCACAGCAGGGACAGAATGGCTTTTCAAACAAGCATTTATGATCAAAAGGCTACGGCATATTATAAATATTTATATGGCCCATTAAATAATAGTCTGTATAAATATTATTCAAAATGTGCATGCTGGAAACCACAGACTTCCCAGTTTATCCTTATACAAATGTGTTAGTTTTCCCACATAGGCAATGAAGAAAGAAAAAGGAGGGGTGAAACTCAGTTGCAAAAATATTTCTTTAAAAAAAAAAAAAGAAAATCCTTAACATTATTTACTTTAATTTAAAAGGAATGAGTAAGTAACCAGATGACTTTTTCACGAGCACTGTTAGACTCGTCTGTCCTACTTTACCTCACAGTTATCGAGCTGCCAGGACGTTCCTTTCTGTCAAAGCCACGGTGCAGGAGGGCTGCACTCTCACATCAACACAGGCCCAAGCTCAGCACAAGCTTTCAGCAGCAGCAAGTTTAGGTTTTGTGGTGCTGTGTGCTTAAACACAAGGAATTAGGAAGGACTGGCATGTCTGCTTTAAACTTTGATCTTTGGAACGCTGCGGGCTGCCCAGACCCGGCGATTGTGGATAAACAGTGTGCTTTTAGTAGTGCAGCTGTGCTTTTCTATGGGTTACCAAGAAAAAGATTAACAGGCTCAAATTAGGCTTCATAAGCTTTGTGTGAAAAGATCTAAACGTGCTAAAGAAAAGCTGTAGAAAGGAGATAAACCAAAACAAGCACTTTTGACATTATACTGGAAATTCAGCACTTTGCTGGCTTTCTAGAGTTAAGTAACCAGTGCAAGTGGTGGTGGTAGAGTGGCAGTATCTCCTTGAAGACAGCGAACTCCCTTTCCTCTCCCACCTTCTGTAATTCCTGTTTGAATGTGGAAAGAGAAAGAAGGCACATGGCTGTGTGGGAGAGCAGGAGCAGATGGGGAATTCTAATGCCGTGTTGAAGGGCAGTACTTATATAGCAAATATCCTTAAATGCCCAAGGGACCGTGCTATAACTATCAACAAGCATTTATTGTTCAGCTATCCCACAAGCAAACAAAACAAACACAAGGAACAAAAGCACACCTCAGCTCCCTTTTTCCTCCCTTCCCCAAACAGAAACACGTACATACAGGATCTCTGTCTTAGGAATGTGAAGACTGTGTTAACAGTAACAGTAACAAAACTGGAATAAATAAAAATGGAGATGGGGAAAATATGTTTCTTCATGGAAAACCAAACACCTCTAGATTCTTTCATCAGTTCTCTGGTACATTCTGTGAAGCTTTCTTACATCTTACAAGGAAAAACAGCTTCAAATAGTGGATGATTTCAGTAGCAGGATCTGACCCTGACTCCAGTCCCATAACATTTAGATTGTTCCATCAAAACCTTCCTAACTGCCCCCCCACCATTGTAATTTAGTGTAAATAAATCCCAGCATAGGCAGGACAGAAAATATTCTACTATTTTCTAGTATCTCCTTTTCTCTCTATAAATAATTCACTATGTACTAATTTGCCGTAATGTCTTTCCAGATCTTTTTTCTTCCCCTTGCTTTCAGTGTCCAAGACAAAGTCATTACTTCATTGCTGCCCTCTGCCCTCTAATTCTAACTTTTGGATTTTAAATACTTTCAGGCCAAACTACTTCGACCTGCTCTGATACAAAGCAAGGCATATCCGGGTTTATCCTGGTGTAACCAGTAAGTAGAGAAATGAAAATGACTAAATTATTCCAAGAAATTAGATCCAAAATTTATTTATTTTCCACTTCTACTGCCTACATAGATACCTCACTCGGGAACAGCAGAAAGATGTCAGCATGACCAGTGTCAGTAAATACCAAGCTCTTACATGTACAACAGAGTTGGTTTTCTCTATATTCTGCTCAAGAAGAGATTTGTATTAAACAGAAGAATTATCTTCTCTCGTTCCTGTCTTCAGCTCACACAGGCAGACACAGCTGTCGTGGGTTGACAGGTTTCTAGGTGAATTTCACCTATGGTACTAATGATCAAACAGGAGCAATGGCATTCTGGCCCTTGATTAAAGAGCAGAGCATTGCTGTGCTGGGTCAGATGAAAGGTCCAACTAGCCCAGGATCCTCCACAAACAGCAGAAGCCGTAAGAAAAGCATATGCCTGCCCTTTTCATCCAGCAGTACTTCCCCAGGACACCTTTCCTCCTGCTATCTATAGTAGAGGCACTTCCTGAGCCAGAAATTTTATCTTTAGGATTAGCAGACCTTGAAGGCTTTTTCCTCTCTAAATTTGTTTGTGCTCTTTTTGAATTAGGGAAACTTTTCTAACTGCAAACTACTGTGGTAACGAGTTATAAAGTTCTGTGTAAACAACGCAAGAAAAAGCCCTTTGGTTTGTTCTGAGCGTGCCACCTGCTAGTTTTGTTTAATGTGTCTGAGTTCCTGAGCGAGAGGAGACATTAAGCAATTGCTTTGTATTTACTTTCTCCATGCAGTCACGATTCAATTGCATTCTGTATCATCCCCAAAGGCCTCGCTTGCAGCTATCCACAGACCACGGGTGTTGAGCTGAACTCACAATCTCTACACGGTCAGGTAAGACAAAAAGCATTTTCGTGCTCTCTGACTGCTCATGCATGTGGCAGCAATACAAGTACCATAACACACTGCAGCAGTAAGTACTAACAAACAGTTAGGAATGATGCCAAGACCACTTTGGGCAAGTGGAGATACTGCTCAGAGACGCTACAGCAGGAAAACAATGAGTTGGTGTCAGCTGAAAGGTGCTGCTCAGGAGCACGGAGGTGGCTATGGAAGGCCAGGGATTTCCACCTTCAGGCAGATCCCAAAACACTGGCCTCACCACAGAGGGATCCAGGAGCTCCTCCCAACTACGTGGCTGGAGAAGACTTGGGGCCACTGCTCACCCTGTTTTTCCCTGGCCCTGCTGAGGTTGCTGCACGCCCCGACGGGCTCTGCGTGGCAGCAGCACGAGGCCCACGCCGAGCACACCCGGCTGCCCCGGGTGCTCCCTGGCCTGTAACTCTGCCACACAAAGGAAACAAGTGCAGCTCCCCCTGCTCCAGAGCTCACCTAACCCCGGGAATAGCAGGAAACAGCTGCGGAGAGGAGTTCTCAGGGAAAAGGAAGGCTGAGAAAAGGGCTACGAGAACACACAACATGAGATGAGAAGACACAGCCTCCTGGGGAAAACCAACAGCTCCAATTCCCTCCGGAGCTCTCTGGGCTCTGCTGGGACCGGGCCATCACTTCAAAAGCAGGGTCTGATCCTGCATCCATTAGTGGCAGCCTCCCAGCCATTATCAGGAGCTCAGGATTAAACCCCTGACGCTCGTGAACATCACAGGTGCACTCACACAGCGGCAGGATTTTGAACACTTGCCATAACCTCCAGTTTGTCAAGCAGAGGAAATGTTGATCGGTTAATGCCAGGACACAATTCCCAGGCAGGAAAACCTAAGGAATAAGGGGGGTATATAGCAGCACCCTTTCTTCTCCACAGCCTGGCAACAGCAGTGGATACAACCCATGCACACCACGCTCCTGAGACCCATTCCCTGCTCTGACGCTGCAGCTGCACACATCCCCAGAGCTGTGCCAATGACCTGGCAGACAGACGTGTCCCAAATGACACCGCAGAATGCCTGAAGCCCTGAAAGAAGACACTATCTTGTTTACATTGACTGAGGGGGAAAAAATGCCATCTAATTATTACATAAATTCTGGCTGTAGCAGCTTCATGACTAGTTGAAAAGAGGTAACAGGCTCCAAAATGACTGATGGACCCAAGTGTTTGGATCCACCAGCTTATCAATCTAATGCTAAGGAAGATCTTTCATATCCCTGTGTCTCTATCACTTTAACCTACTCATGATGGACAGAGAGAATAATCTCTGCTGTTAGCCTGTAAAATTGATTCATGTACTGTAACTTTTTTTTATTTTTTTCATTCTATGCTATGATGAAAACAGAGAAAAATATAAAAAACCCCAAACAACCAACAAAACACATGCCACAAAAAAGCAGCATACGGTAAACACAGCCCTAGTACAACAATGTGAATTTGCAAAATATCTCTTTAAGTTATAAAATGTAATTTGGAGAAGAATGCAATTGAAAAGGCACAATTACAGTTCACACAACAGCTTTAAACTGCATTCCTGCAGCAAACCAGCCTTGGCACCAGGAGCTTCCGTGCAGGGTACATGGGTAAATACAGCCACTACACCACTGTGGGTACCACACTAGCCAACCTAGGGTAATGCTGATATTCTAACTTTAATCTCATCTTTAGATTCCGGTGCTACATCACGGTTGAATCTGGCACTAGCCCCGTGATTACGTATCAGCAGATCAGTATAAAAATAATTTGTTCTGAGTTCACAGTTTTACGAAATGATAAAACATCAAAATTAGCATTCTGGCTGAAATCCACTGCGTTTCCCATCAAGGCTTACACATTTAAGCAACATCTGAACCAACCGCCTATAATTACTCCTGGCAGATACTGGAGCACTTAGGCCAGCAGTAGATGCAACAGTGAAATAAATTTTTAAAGACATGCTGCAAACCACTTCTTTCAAGATGCTCAGCCCAGAAGCAAACATGTGTCCATAAGCCGAATCCACGGTTTATTATACAGGATTTGTTCGCTCTTGCATAGTAAAAGCCTGAGAAGAATGACAGCCCCCAGTAATCTGTCAGTTTAAAATTAAACATTTATTTGGGCTGCAATTCCAAAAACACTCACCCTGAAGTTCCTGTCACAACTACTTAAAAGGAAGTGGGGTTGCATATTAGCTTAGGTTAAAAGAAACACTAATTCTGCACAAAACCAGTTATTTATTTATTCAAAAGAACCAACATTTTAAAATTATAATTTAACTTAGAAACACAGAATGGAGTAACAGAAGTGGCTAAGAATGCACATAAAAACTTCCTAGCACAGAACTAGTTTATTTCGTCTCTCCTGACACTATAAATTTATTTCTGCCATGACTCTTGTAGCTGGAAACAGCTGTCCCTACAAGCAACCAATTCTACCTGCGTTCATCCTCCTATTCCAGACACCTTTCCCAGGAAAAAAGAAGTGCCTCTTTTTTTTTCCCATTTGCTTATATACATTCCTGAAGGAAAGGGACCATTAACATTACAGAGCCTTTAAAATGTCATTGTTTTTGGACTACATTTAAGTACATTTAGAAAAAAGTTAACCTCAATTACTTAAGCAAACCGTCTTCCAGAATGAGAAAATACATGAGAATGAAAAACAAGACCACCTTCCCAACAATGTGTCTGCTTATTGCTTTCTAAAAACCTCAGAGATGACCGAGCCCTCTCCTCTACTTCCCTGGAATTTGTTTCGTAAGTGTTCTCCAGAGAAGAGCCCTGGCGCTAAGTTTATTAAACTTCCTAACAAATCCCAGGCACTTCAGCAGAGAAGGAATCTGCCAAGTCACCAGTCCCTGACTGGTGCAGAGCCTGGCACCAGCGAGGAACACGGCCGCGTTGGAGGCGCCGCAGCCAAGCACGAGTAAATTCCAGCAGGTTCCTGGGGTGTGCTCCGTGCCAGCCCAGGAGCCGTTTGGGACCACAGGGGCATGACAAGGAGACAGGGCTGCGAAGGTGCCAGAAAGGGGAGCTGCACGAGGACGAGGGAGGCAGTGGTGGCAGCAGGACGCCAGTGCCAGCAGCATCTGTGCCACAGAGCCGAGACTGGAGACTGCATTTATGGAAATCGCCGGGGATATGGAGGATTAGGCAAGTGTGTGATGTGCACGTCCCACCTGGCCAGGTCAGGTCACCTGAGTGCTGCCATTTCACAGAATCACAGAATAAGCTGAGTTGGGAAAGGATACTCAAGGATCATCGAGTCCAACTCCTGGACCTGCACAGAATCCCAAGAGTCACACCATGTGCCCGAGAGCACTGTCCAAATGCTCCTCTGAGCTCTGGCAGGTTTGGTTCTGTGACCCTTCCAAGGGAGTCTGTTCCAGTGCCCAACCACCCTTTGGGGGAAAACCTCCTCCTAACATCCAGCCTCAACCTCCCCTGACACAAGTTCAGGCCGTTCCCTCGGGTCCTGTCACTGGGCACCACGAAGAAATCCGTGTCTGCCCCTCTTTTTCCCTTCACCAGGAAGCTGTACTTGAAGCACAACGGGAAGGCGGCTGGGATAAGTGTGATCCAACACCACAGGAGCCACGGGGAGGATCCGTGTGCCCACCCCAGCCCTGGGCAGCCTCAAATGCCTCCCTTGGCACTGGGCACCCCCGGGCTGCCTGGGGGCTGTGAAGGGCAGCCCCGCTCCCGCTGAATTACAGTGGGAGTTACGTATGGCCGTGCTGCAGAGAAACGTCAAGAGGAGACAACTTAGGACAGCCAGAAGGACGTAAATGCCACCGGCTACACGAAAAGCAGACTCTGAGCTGATTTGGAGCGACGCGACCGCTCAGCCCACGCACGGCCGGGGCGCGCCGCACGGCTGCGGCGAGGGGCTCCCCGGGGGAGGAGGCGGCGCTGGTGATTAAACAACGACACGAACGCGAGACCTCCTTTTAGCAGCAGGATCCGAGCCCTAACGGAGGACGACGGATTCCTCCGGGCGTCACGGCGGAGAAGGCGCAGGGACGGGGACAGGGACAGGGGCGGGGGCAGGAGCCGCCGCCGCCGCCGCCGCCGCTC
>VZTF01008876.1:1631620-1728504 GCA_013397755.1 Cnemophilus loriae
GGGAAGGGCATCGCCTTTCGCCCGGGGTCTCAACCACGAACAAGGCGGGGGCTTGGCGCGGTTTGGTCAGCGGCTGATAAATCCTATTTCCCGGCGCTGTTGCCCCGTACACGACTGCAAAATATCGCGGGTGGCAGAAGCATTGAAGCGGTGCGAGAAGCCACGTGGAGAGCCCCGGGAAGAATGTTTCCAATATAGAAGAATAAATACATAAAAATACATGGACAGACAAATACATTGAAGAGTAAATAAGCAGGAGTGAGTGTCAGGGCTAAGGAGATCCCCCACCCTGACCCATAAATATGTAATTGCTCCTTAAATAAGTAAAACAGGGCTGCAAGCCATGAGTTTGGTTTTCTGCATGGGGTCACTCTGAGAGTTTTACCTGAAAAGCTGGAAAATTGCTGACGTGAGGAAAAAACTCCTTAGTTAAGGTTTGCTTAAAATGGAGGGAGGACAGGGCGGTGGGGTGCCCTCTAATGCATCCCTGGAAAACAGAGAAATCATGGAATCACAGAATCCATGCGGTTGGAAAAGACCTCTCAGATCATCAAGTCCAACCCATGGGACATCCGTGGCTGAGCACTCCACGGTTTGAGACCAGATCCCACCACACCCCGCCGTGACCCTCCTCAACCCACGAAGGGAGGAGCAGATGGCAGCCCTCACAGTCACATCATGTCCAAACACTTCTGGCCCCAGGGAGCCACCAGGGATTTTTCCCGTTACCCCCCAGATACTCTACAACAGGAAATCTTGTAGCAAAAAAATTCTCTTGCAACATTTCCAGAGTATTCCCACTTCGGCCCCGGCAGAAATGCTGCAGGAACAACCTTGCTCAGGGAAAGATGAGTGTTGTCTCGTGGTTAGAGCACAGGGTTCGTGGTCGCGAGCTGTGGGTTCTCATTCCAGCCTTGCCACTGAATCATTTTGAGAGCTTCGCTAGTCACTTTGTACTAGAACCAGTTGGTAATTTTCCGTTGGGATGATTTTCTGATGGAAAACACTGCTCCTACCAAACTGAAATCTGGGTGAAAATTGATTTTTCCGTTGGGAATACCTTGAGTCTTGGCAGGGTCAGAAAGGACATTAGACCCAAACTGAAATGTTGGGAGGTTTCTTGCATTAGTCCAAATGTTTTGCTTTGAATAGATAGACCAAAAAATAAAATACCCCCTCCTGACTGTAGTTCCAAGTCATCTTATGGCATGGTGTGAATGTGTGCTCTTATGCTCTGCTTTGCTCCCCAGGAGGTCTGCAGTGTAGTGGGATTCAAATTTGTCTTTTCTGAGACGTGCACATCCCGATCTGAGTCAGACCTGGCCCGTGGGGCCAAATCCTAGCATAGGGCCACCCCTGTGACCAGGGAAGCACTCCATGGAGAGAAAGTGTAGAGGTCAGAGACACAAACAAGCTGTTTCACATTAGCTCAGTGGCCTAAAACAAGGCACCGTGACTGGGGAGATACCCAAACGTTTTGTTTGACTGAAAAGCAGTAAAATGAAGCCCAGAGAAATGGACCTGATTCGGTTCCAGAATCCCATTCCTCTGTTCATTAAAAACAAATTTATTTCTGCCCTACATATATAGTCAGACACTGACACTTTTTAGTATAATACTTGTTCCCCTCTCACAAGGTGTTTGTAGACACCACTGAAGTCCCTTATTTGTTTTGCCAAGTTAAATATTAATCATTTCTTTTCGTTCACAACAGCAAGTTGTGGATTATCTAATAGTTTTCTCTGCACTTCTGTCAGTTAGAATTCATCTTTTCTGAGCATGAGTGATCAGTCTGACATACTGTGTAATGTTTAAACTGATGGCTTGCTAGAGACTTGTACAGTGGCAATAATAATTCCCCCTGCACTCTTTTAGTTACAGATAGGGATCAAATTTGCCTTTTTTACACCTATATCACATTAGCACCTGGATTTACCCAGGTCTTTTTGCTCCAATAAATAACAAAAATAAGTACAGACAAATTTATTAACTTTTTCTTAATACATTTTTCCATTTCATCTCACTTCTCTAGTACTCACATGGTTTCTTTCCAAGTGGGTGACGAAGATATTTTCAAGAACAATTATAAGATCTCCAGCTTCCAAAATCAAAGCCCTGGAAATGCTTTTTTGTTTTTTAATTAAAGAATCCAAGTTTAGATTATCACATATTCCCAAAACCACATGAGGTTTAATTCATTGCTCCTTTGAAATATTCTGAAAGCTGAGGGTTAAGTAGTGTTATATTAGTACAGAATAATGATGATTAATTTGTGCTTTGTATCAAATGAAGGAGGAGAAGATACATGTGCAGTGAATCCTCTATAATTCCAAAATCTTTCTATAAACTTCAAAATATTCTGTGGATGTTTGTGCCTTAAATGGAACTCAAGAGCAATTTTTCCTGTTTAGTGTGTGGCTGTTGTAGTTTTCCTTCAGATACCCCCCCCTTTTTTCCAAGATTCTGGACAGATTCACTTAAAATACACCCTTTTGCCTTTTCATTACAGAGTAACTAATGAAAATCTCATTTTAAATGTGCTGTCTGGGAGACAGGGATGTTCTTTTTTTCGTGATTAACCAGAGCCCATA
Organism: Cnemophilus loriae; assembly: GCA_013397755.1. Taxonomy (NCBI): domain Eukaryota; kingdom Metazoa; phylum Chordata; class Aves; order Passeriformes; family Corvidae; genus Cnemophilus; species Cnemophilus loriae. The sequence goes on from VZTF01008876.1 coordinate 1,634,212, forward strand.
TTTCAAGCAGCAGGGATACAGCTCCAGGTAGTGTAAATCAGCATTGCCCGAGATGGCCCTCAGTCCTCTCAACCCCACAGAACAATTTAGTGGGTTTAGATGACAGTTGGCATCTTTGAAATATTCTCTTTTGCAGAACTAGACTAGATGTGACACTTGCTGGAGAAGAAATCTTGCATAAATCTGTCGAAAAAGACTCAATCATATTACTTCACTAGCTGTGGTAACCTTTGGAGGCCAAAGTCCAGACAGGTTGAGAAATGGAGCATGAGTCCATAAAGGTGACAATTCCATTAACTGCAATCAGAGAGAGAGGTGAATGGTGAGATAAAGACAAATGACTTCTTCTGTAAAGAAAAGAAAATATGTGTGTGCAGGGGAAAGAGGCAGAATGAACATTTTCCAGCCTTGTCGAGGAAATAAAGACCCAGCCCCGCTCTGTTGAGATCAACACAAAAACGTCTCTTGAGCTCAGCGGATGCAAGTTTTGCCCCGACATCCCAACTTCCTGGTGAATGTCAAGCAGCAATGGACCTCTGAACACCCAAAAATTCCATTTAGATGTTTATTAGCCTAAAAATAGAAGGGAAAAAATATTTATTAAAGTTGCTGCTCACATCTGTGCTTAGGCAGTTCATACAAGCAGCTGAGGCTGGGTTTTAATCTCATTTGAAGAAGTATAGCACTTCTTCAAGTGTTACAGGAAGCAGAAGCTGGGCAATACTCTGGATGAAATGCTTAGTGGGCCATTAGACTCGGACTATTCATCTAAACAGGGAAATGGGGAAGTAAAAACCAACTGAATTCTCTGCAACAAGAAGGGATTTTTGAGTGTACAATAGGAAAAAAAGGAAATTTCCTTAGGGGTTTTTTTTTCTGGTTTTAACAGAAATATTAAGTTACTCTTGGATACAAGAGCGGCCAAAAAGGGAAATCCCTGTTTTAAGCGCCTCTAAATATAGCTAGAAAAATAATTCAGATTTTATCAATTTGTGACCCATTTCCTCACGTTTTGGGCAGCTCACCTTTTAATGCCAAAGTCAGAAGCTGATACAAACAAGCATACAATATTTCAGGCTCCACCAAAATTCCAGTGTCTTGCCCAGGGCCTGTTCCTGCCTGCCCACTTGGCTGGACACCAATATCCTTTATTCTCAGGGGAGTCAGCCTTCCAAAAAACCACTTGGCACTCGAGTCAGGGCTGCTCTGTTTTCCTAATGTTCGCGGCAGGCAGGATGTTTTCCGACTCTGGTACCCAACAGTTGAGCATTCCAGACAGCACGGGGATTTTTCTTTTGAAACCACACTGCCAGTGCCATAAGAATAAGTGAGGTTCTGTGACACCGTGTGATCCTGGTGGGAAAATAGGATGACATTGCTGTCACACAGCAATACACAAAAGGAAAACGTGCATGCCACCTTTGTAAACTCTCCTTCTGTGGTGTGAATGCTGAGAAAATCCTGGCTTAAAGTCCTGTTTTCATCCACTGGTTCCTCTCTGGGAAGATTGCCAGGAGAAGAAGACCCCCTCCCAAAATTCCTGGCCAGAAAAGCAGCCCACTGGTGCAGTGTGGCAGGGGTGCTCTGTAGTCTGTGCACACAGTGTTTTCAGCAAGTGAAAATGTTGTTGGCTCCCCAGAACACACAGTACAGATACCACTGCAACTTTTTTTGCCTATCTCTTTACACTCCTTGAATTTTAGAAACATGACTTTATCATTAACGTTTATATTCAAGTGATTCCTGAGCTCACTGATGTCTGGGCCAGCTCCAGCTGGGCAGCCTTTCCCTTGTGGAACAGACACTGCACAGGGCAGGACAGGCAGGTGGCAGCTCAGCCAGGACTGGACTCTTCACTGACCAGGAGCAAACAGACTATCCTGACAGGCAGATTGCCAGAGACATCTCCCACCACAGCCTTGTGCCAAAATCCAGATGTGCAAAATCATGAAATCACAATCTGTCGAGCTGGAAATGAATTTCACAAGCCAAGCTGTGAAAATCTCCTCAAATTTCACAATACCTTACATCTCCAGAAAAACAGCAAACAGAGGTTAAATATTTTTTTCTGCAACATCCTTCCAAGACTTTTTCCATAGGATATGACCGGTTTGCATGAAATATTTTGTTACGGTGGTGATGTATCACACAGTGGTGCCAAATCCAGTCGGTGTGAGGAGGACTGAAAAGGCTCAGCCACCCTCCAGGCAGCGTGTCTTGATGCCATTCCTGGCACCTTCCACAAAAGGCAGATCCTGTTTTGCCCTTTGAATTCCAAAACTGGTGAACACAGTCATGGGAGGCAATCAGTCAGGTTCTGTTAATTTGTAAAAAATATAACTGTCTGTTCTCCAAGGGTAAGATTAACTGGGATCTGTATTTCCCAGGTTATAAACAACACGCAGCCTTTCTCCTTAACTCATTGCAAAATGTACAAATGTTCCAATGCCAGCTCTGTAATCTTTTAAAATCTTAAACGGAACAGGGGCTCATTCCATTACATAAAAAGAAGTTTGTAGGATCATGTAGCTACCTGCAAATCACACACAGATAAACCGAACAGCACGAGAAACGGGGATAAAGTCACCTTTTATGTAGCTGGTTCCTATAGCAGTGAGATTGTCGTGCTCTGTATGCAACCCAAAACAAATTGTCTGTTTAGAATTAAAATATGATACTGTTTCCAAAAGTCTTGCCTCCAGGGAGATAATTTTATGCCACAGGGCAGATTCAGCTCTGGTGTAGGATTTCTGATTTTCATGGAATTGCACCAGTAAGGAATTTGGCCCAACATCTTGCCCACACTGATGCAATTCAACTTTTAAGGGACAGCTATGGGGTTTCCTCCTAAGTCAGGCCAAGTTTCTGGAACAAGGGAAGTCTGTAAAAGAAACCGTTGGAGGGATGTTTTAGTCTGGCATTTAGGAACATTCCCATATTAGAAAACGTCACAGGATTTATTTTGTACGTCTTGCACGTTGGAATTTCATGCTTTTTTCCTTACAGAGACATTGTCAGTAGGTGGTCACAGCAAAACTGGATAAACTCCAAAGAAATGTAATGAAATGATTATAGACAGAGTGAGTAGAAAGACATTTGTGGATCCAGTTCATTCTGCCTCATCTTTGTTATATAAACCTATTTTCCATATTTAATGTATTGCCTGAGCTTGCAATATATGATTAACAGAACGTCTGCACCACTCAGGACTCTGGAGAAAAATGTGAGATGTTAATTCACCAACATTTTAGGTAACTTTAAATATTCTGGGCGTGACTGATCTCACGGAGTGCTTTGGATTTATGCTTTGCATGACAGATGGAAATCTGAATACACACACCAATGCTCTCACTGATGTTGAAAACTTCTGTGCAGGAACAAAGAGCTGTAACACTTCCCTGCTCCTGGAGCTAACCTGGTATTTCCTAAAATCATGCAGCTCCACAGGTCATGGCCCAGCAAACAGGAGTTTCCCCAGCTGTTCCTGCCAGCGCTGCACGTACTGGGCACCGTGACGGGGTGGAAATGTGATGCTGTCAAGGGTCTGGGGGAGATCATTGCCTTCCCTCTGCAGTTGTTTGAGCTGCCCAGACAGCATAAAGCAGATGCTCAGGTTCTGAAGGCTTCCTGGGAAAATCAACACTGTTTCAAAACTGTACCAGAACCAAAATTATGTAAAGATTAAACGAGCTTGGGTCAAGAGGGAAGAAGGATGCAATAGCTTGTGACAGCAGTGAGCTGGTAAATGATGTGCCCAGTGCTGAGCTCTCTTATGAATAAGTCAGAATATTCAGTGCATCACATCAAAAACTCCTTTGGACTATTGACATATTTGAAAGAACATGGAAAACCAATAGAACAATCAAGGGTACATTTTAATTTTCCTACTTGCATTCTTACACTAATCTGACAATCATAAGGCCTTAGTATAAATCAAATGGAGCAAATGCTTTCAGTAAATTAAAATATAGAGAGAAATATGTGTAGATTATGTTTTAATGTGTGTACAAGAGCTACAAAAAACTGTGGCGCAGCTGCAGTTCGCACAAGCAGCAGAATGAACCTGCTTTGGGCATTCTTTAAAACCCCGTTCTGCTTTGGTAACCTCTGGGTTTTGCAGCTTGTCTTTCCAAAGCCATGATAAAACTGTCACGGCTTTAATCAACTTTTTGAATCATTGGCCAGTCAGAAAAGCTGAAAGTGAAATAAAAAGCAACAGACAACAAAAATCGGAAATACTGGATATTTTTGTGATTTCTGTCAGCCACAGCTAGGAATGTTGTGATAAAGCAAGATAAGAACTTGAGGAAGGAAATAAGTGGTGACTGCATTCTTATTTTAGAGTATTTTATGTTTGATTGTTTTTCAAAATGAGGAGGAATATGTGACTGGGTACGTAACTCCACCCTCTCCAAGGATTGCTGGGATCATTGTTTATGAGTGTATCCAAACACCAGAACAGTTTCCTTACCTCCAGCCTGTTGAAATCATGGAAATGCCATGGGACGTGCTGGTGGACACCTCGTCCCCATGGTCGCAGCGTACACTGGGAAGTCATCATCTTGGGACTTATGGGACTGGAAAATTAGAATGGCAGATAATTATCCCATTTTTCCTTTCATGGAGTACTGGCCACTGAGGGTCAGCAGCTAAGGAGCAAATCCATGTGCAGGGCACAGCTCCACTGTGGTGGGCACAGGACCTGACGTGCGGTTGCTGAGAGCACAGCTTCATCCTTCTTGACCACCTATCACAGTCACCTTGAATGCCAAGTGCCCTGCTTCGAGTTAACTCTGGGTTTTTTTCCTCCTAACTTTATTGCTTTTTAATGAACTGTCAGCTCAAAGTTTCATCTAAAGCTGTTTCATATGCTTTTCTGCTTTAAAAAAAAGCCCATCTGAGGATTATCTATTCAACACGAAGCTTTAGGAGATCACATTGATCCGGAATAAAAAAAATACCTGTTTGAGTTGTTTTGTTTTAATGTTTGTGGAGGAGACAAAATCCCAGATAGAGCCATGGATGGGACTGTTTGCCATCCTTTGAGAAAATAAATGTTCTAAGTCAGCTCAGTGGTACTTGTGCAACTGAGTTTCCAATGTTGAAAACTGACACCAACACCATGACCTGAATAACTTAAAATTTTGACCCAAGAGTAGTGTCCCCCTGTAAAAGAAAGACCTCCCAAATTAATACTCCAACTGCTCCGTTTTGAGCTATAAAACTATTTTTCCACGCTGCTCCCTGTATGGCTTCAAACCAAAACTGAGTGAATGCAGAGGAGGAAGCCTGATCTACAGCAGTGAAAATATATGGAGGATTTAGGGGGGTTTTGGTACATCAAACCCTTCAAAGTACAACATATTTGCAGTTTGGTATTGGAGGCATTTCCCTTCCCACTGGAAGGTTAATCTGCCATGGAGGAATGCATGGAGGAATATGTTGCTCTCAGACGATATCACAGGCTGGTCATGTCCTTGCTACATTAACTTATTCTCAAGCAGAAGAAAATTAGTGTCACCTGTGATGGGGGGTGCCTTGGTTAGCTTGTTCTCTTTCATTTTACATACTCCTATTAAAGGGAACCAGTTCAGAGGTTAAGAGTGGTATTTTTGGCCTTTTAATCATGGTCCATTCAAGGTAACCCATATTTTGGCAATGGCCCACAATGTTATCTTCATTTGTTACCTGCTGCCAGATTTATTCCATAGAATTTTGCACAGATCCCGGGACCAGGGAGGCTTCTGGCTTCAATTCCTCCCAGCCCAGCTCCCAGCAGTCCATCCCAGCCCTTTGCAGTGTGTTTAGCCTGCAAAATCCCACGTTGGGACTCTGGGTTGAGCAGCAATGTTTGAGATGTCCTCGATGTCCTTAATACTGGGTGGCAGGAGAGCAGGGGATGGAACGAGCCACTGCTTTTGGTTTGCAAGGTCCTGAAGCCCTGAGCTCTGGTTCTAGGGGATCTCTGCTCTTTGACAACACTTCCCACCATGTGTTCCAGCCAGGAAGATGGATGTACCTTAGTTAAAGTGAGTCATTCACTGAACCTGGGCCAAACTTTGAAGCAAATCTGGGCCAGTTTACTGCCTCAGGAGGAAACCTGGTTTTTGCATGAATTAGATGTGAAAATAAGCAGAGCCTGACTGACATCTCCTCCAAATTCCAACTGTAAGGGTAAAACCCAGAGGGCATGAGCCTCAGGCATGACAAAAATGAGGAGGGGAAAATGAGACTTCCTGTCTCCCCTGCAAGAGCCAGAGAGACACATGTTACTCAGGACTTAGGGTAAATTGTTAATGATTTATACCTAATTAAGTAATGTTTATAGAATGGCTTACATATGTAAATGGCTGTAAAGATGCTTACATTTTTCCTGCACTCTCCAATTAAACCAACTTTCATTACAGAGCAAAACAATTCCATCCCAACTTGTTACACCAGTTCTTTAGCCAGCCAGCTTTGCAGCCACTGCTCCCATCTCAAACTGGGCTATTGTGTTTCTCTGAGGAAACTTCTGTGCTGGTTTGTAGTTGTTTTAATTCCATCACAGATCACATTCTCTTTAATGATAATTTGATTTTGCATTGCAAGACCCAGATGTACATTAGGAGGTCACAACCTTTCCATTTATCTCGTAAAGTAACTATTTTTTCCCCGAGTTCCATCAGGTTAAAACAGTTAGCAATTTTTCTCCTTGAAGTGTCCCTTCAGCTTGGCCAAGATATATAATAGATCAGTGTAGCTACAAATGCATTACAACATTAGTCATCAATTAGTTTTAAACCATCGCTGCAATATATCATTTATCCAGCTTGCTGTAGCACTATTGTGAACATTTAATTTTTTAAAGGCATCTTGATTTTTTTAACCTGATGGCTGCATCCCCCTTTTGTCTCCTGTACAGACATCTCCTTAAGGAACAATAAAAATTAGATTTGTTTGACCTGCACTCAGGGTTCGTTTAAGCGAGATGGATTTTAATTGCTCTGCCCAGTCTACCAGACAGCTTTTATGTAATATTCCAGACATTTACGCACTGTCTTTTGCCTTGCTGTAAGCAGGTGTGTGTGCCCACAAATGCCTGTAAAGCAGCTCTTACAATTCATTTCACATCTCTGACAATCCTCTGGGAAATTGCTTTCTCTGAGATACCGCTGGCATCAAATTAAGGCCTCCGGTCATTGCCACTTCTTCCCTCCTAATACCATTTTCTTTTGTCTTTAAGATTCACCTTGTCGTGTGGCTAATTCTAAAAGGACTTTGCTGAGGATTGTGTTCCTTGGGCTTGTGTTGTCATTATATGGCACAGGTGACTCACCCCTGCATCTCCCAGTAGTGAGAATGGCTACAGGGCCTCACCTGTCTCTCCCCAAGTCCAGGATTGTCCTTGCAATAACATCTACAATTTGAAGAGGTTTGGAGTGTAAGGCAGCTCAGCCTGGGAGCAGCCGGTCTGTGCCACAGTGGCTCGGTGTCTTTTAGGATCTCTAACTGCAATTAGGAAGTGACGCGAGGAGGTTATCACAGCACTAACTCAGAGCCCGGAGCATCCCGGCTGCTCTGCCAGCTCGGAGTGGAGGCACAGTGAGCTCACATCTGCCCACGATGAACCTTATTTGCTCCAGCTGCTCCATCAGGGAGAGGAGAACCTCATGTGGAGAGCTCTCTCCCTGCTATCTCTCCCCTTCCATGGGTGATACAATCTGAAGATGAGGTCCTCTTTTTTTCCTCTTCTCCCCATTCCTAAAAAGGAAGATTTGGCTGTCCTGTGAGTTACCAAATCAGCACAAAAAAATGGGCCTCCTAAGCAGTTCTTTGTGCCTACAGCTGGTTCTGGTCTCCTCTCTGTTGGACACACACATGTACTTAATTCCCAGTTGTGCTGGATGCCTATTAAAAGAACAAATCTGCGAGTGAGGAAGGTCTCTTCTGCCATGTCAATGGAAGTGAAATACGTAAATCTCCTGCACGCTGAGGCGAATGAATGCTCAAAGTGCTTGAGAGAACAGCTGAGAAAGAGAATAAGCAGTTTTTATTCTGCTGCAAAGTGTCAGTGATCCAACTCGCTAAGCTGATCCTCATGTGGCACATTGTGCCTGCTCCATGATTCTGCCTACTGCTTCCAGGGGGCTAATTCAAAGTGCTCAGCACTTCAGTCAGCACAGAAAAAGGGACAGACCTGCTTCTCCTACAGTGGTACAACCAGCATGGTGCACAACAGCAAGGGAGCACTGCAGGGGAGAGGACAATTCCAGTCAAGGGCCCTGTGAGGGAGGTGGAGATCATGGTGAGCCACGGAGAAAGCAGTGGAGGAGCAGGGAGATCTGCCTGTCTTGCCAGAAGAGGGTTTGGAATAATCTTCCTCCATGCCACTGCGTGTCCCCCTTTTTATCTGCCAGTGGTAAATCCCAGTCGCTCAGGAGACATCCTGGAGTGAGACTGGTACGTGATGATGGGTGAATCACAAAACACTTAATGATAATGGAGGGTTCTCTAGGAGACTGTGGAAGGAAATCCCGTTTCATTTCCTTGAAACTGAGCAGAATTGCACACTTGACAAAACAACTGCACAGCTCAAGGAATTCACCTTCCACCTGCCCTGCCTGGGCCAGCACCTCAGTCCCACCATAAACACATGGATGGCTTCCCTCTGGACAAGAGAGAGGAGCAGCAGAACATGTTCAATGTTAATTGTGGCATCAGTGGGAGAAATTCAGATGAGGCATTCACTGAGAAGAGCCTTAGAAGACACTTACTTGATGCAGAATTGGTGAACACAGCAGTAACATCAGGAAAGGGATGGGAGGTCCAGCACTTACTTTGCATGTGGACACATAATTCTTAATTTCATATTCTGTGTTTTTTTCCCTGGGGCTTTTATATCCATCAGTAAGCCACACCAATATTTTTTACTTCCCTGACAGAAGCACTGAAAATCAGAACCCATTTATTTATTACCAAACAAATGCAGAAATAAGAGCAGGCTGTAGCACTAGAATACACGTTTGTAACCCTCTGAGGACCAGATGCAGCAGAGCTGGAACACTCAGCAGCTGTAATGTGCACCAAGAAGTCACATTTGTTCAAGAAAAGCCACATTACTTATATTAATTGGATGTGTCCAGCTCATCCTGAGTCCACTTAAGCCTTGGCAAACCTCTAGCTCTGAGCATAACAAAGGTATTAATACTGATATTCCTTTATATTATCCCATTTACATAACAACTCCCACCTTTGCAGCCTAATACTTATTCTTTGGAACACAGAGAACTATTGACTCATATGTGGACTGGTTGCCAAAACCTCCTAAATTTAGAGATGTTTGGAACAAGAAAGAGAGTTTGGTTCAGGCCCATCCACAACAGCAAATTAAACACAAGTCATCATCTGTGCGAGCGACATTTTTGGCATGTCCAGAGCCTGGCGGGAGCTGACATTCCTTCTCCCAGAAAGATTTACAGAATTTGTGCATTGAAAAGCATTGAGGTAAACCCTGGTCTGAGGGCCAAGTGCATAAATTAGACCTGTCCCCTCCCTTCAGTAAATTACAGACGGACACGCCGTAGGTTGGCCCGCTGTGCTCTTGGCAACTCCAACAGCTCTGTGAGTGTGTGTTCACAGAAAGGGAATTTGTGTCATATTCACACATTTACATTTTATTTTCTGAGATTTTGGTGCAAGGAATATGTTGTACATCATTTCTTCCCTCCATTCACATCAGATACTGGGTTAAACAGACTGAGAAAAGAGTAACATTAAAATGTTGGCATGTACTTCACTTCCTCAGCAGAAACTGTGTCGCTTGCACATCACTTTGGTTTAAATGATGTAGGTCAATGTTAGGTCAGCAAGAAGTGCTGGATTAGCATCTGCAAAGACTGAGGTCCTCTCCTCATTCACAGAACAAGTCCAGATCAAGAAACGGCATTAAAGGTTCATGCACAAATCTGCCTTAGAAGACAGTGATATTTCCTCAGGCCGAGTGCTCACCTGTTCCTCAAGGCCTTGGTTTATGTGGAAACAAACTGGCCAGTTGGCAGAGTGACGGGGGTCTGACACTACCAAACTGCTTCTTCAAACACTGTCAAGGTTTTTATGAGCTGCATGTTTGCAGAAGTCCATGTACCTGTGAAATAACTGAATCACTGTCTTCCGTGTGTCAAAATGATGCCATTTCTGGGCTGTTCCATCGTCCTCCCACAGACCTGCCACGTTCTAGGTGGAATGCATGGCCTGAAAACCCAAATACGTGGGGGACCTCAGACGGGCTCTAGAGAAGGGACGCGGTGAATGGTACTGGGAACCCCACGCGGCATCCCAGAGGGAGGCAGTTCACTCCAGGCTTTCAGCCTCCCAAACTGGATTATCTGTGTGAAGGTTTTCTCTATGACCTGAAGAACCAGTAGAATTTCATCGAAGGCTGAAAGCCTCATGTAATCAGACAACGTGAGAATTCGGGTTTCTAAAAAAAAAACCCAGTATTTTGAGCATACTGCAGGAACTGCTGCTACGAAGTTATGCAAATTCCAGATCTTCTGTTTCTGTAAATAAGAATTTTCCAGGGGAGGACATACAGAGGAGACAGTCATGTGCTCTAACCTGAACAGGGATCGGGAAATTCAGGCTCTAGTCCAGCTCCACTCAGACACTTCGGCTTACTGGCTTCGACTTTCCATGGTAAGACCAAAACAATGGTAATAAAAATCACAATGAAAGCAATTGAAAAATATTTGCATAATTATTTAGCATGTGTTTGCATGCTTTGCATGTTAAACAAGGGCTTGTTCCTCATCCCACACTCTCAGGATAGATAGGGAGGTAGAAAGTGTGGAGCAGAATGGGAACAAAACCTAATTCATGTAGAAGTAAATTCAGTTCCGTAGGAAAACAAGCTGAAATGTGTATTTAAGAGAGACTAGATATTAAAAGATTCAGAGCCTGGTGGAAAAAATCAGGGAGTTCACATAGGGAACAAAGGCTGTGACACAGAAAGAAGGATGGAAGTAATTGTGGAAGAAGCTGATGAATGGTAGGCCAGGCTGGAAATACTGGTAGAGCTGAAGGTGGTACAAAGTGACAGGTGAACAAAGGATGATGATGATGATGATGATGATGATGAATCCCTTTTCAGTTCCAACAGTGACAGAACACGAGTCCTGCTGACTCAGGGTGAAACCCAGACGGTGACTGGGAGATTCTGCTGCTGCAGGGCAAGGGCTGCCTCAGAAACCTCAGTTATCTCGGATCTCAGCCGCTTCCAAAGCGCTGCTGAAGCCAGGCACCCACCTGGGGAAGACGTTGCTCCACAGCCCTTTGATATGGCACATTTACCAGCAGGTTCAACCAGTAATTCAGTGAACAAAGCATTCAAGGCAGTGGGACAAACCCATGTGGGAATAAGCCTGAGTCACACTGTGCAGGAGTGGCACCCCTGAGCCAAGCCCAACCCGGAGCTGTTCCCTCTTCATCCATTCAGGGTCTGCCACAGATCGAGTTCTCCATCTGAAATATCAAACTCTCCCTCATGTGGGACAAATTTACTGCCTTGATCTTCAGACTCCACTTTATGTGGACATGCCAAATGAGGTTTCCTGAATCCAGGGAGACGGAAATATCAACAGGAATTAACACAGAGAGATGTCACCTTGGCAGATTTAACTTACTGTGTCCCCTTGGTGCTTTGCCAACTTTCAGCTGAGGCTGGTTGTATGATTTGTTGAACTAAATTAGGGAAAGGCTGATTTGAGAACAAAAAGATGGAGCTGAAGAAGAGCTGGGGGTTCTGTGCTCAAGGAAGTAAAATGATAATCTCCTATCAAAAGACAAATACGTGATACTCTGGCAGTAAAATTCATAAGAGCATCACGAGCTATAAATTAAAAAAAAAAAAGGACAAAGACATAAAGAAGAACAGAGTAATCCAGCCATGGGAGAACAGCAAGAAAAGCAGCTGGTTCAGATATTCATATTGACAAAACTCTGGCTGGATATCAAATATATCCCTTCCCACCCTGAAATCCTGTGGGCTTCAGGGGAGCACAAACATCTCTTATCATTCTACATCATTAACTGCCAGTCCTACTCTGTCCAGCTACCAGAGCACTGACCTCTGAACGCAGATACGAAGTTGTCCTTACCACCCTTCACCCCACAGTACAGTCCTGTGGGTTCATGTGGGGAGAAGCATGACTTGCCATGTGGAACAGATCAGTCAAAGTAAAGTATTTTAATCCTATATAGAGGGCCGTTCACAGTCTCCCACCGGTGTTTGCCATAAAACCAAGACAAAGTGAGGTTGTTTCAGCACTGTCTGGTCTCAGGGAATGTGGATGGATGTCCATCCAAGTTTTACTGCAGTTTGGAATAGAATTTCTTCATGCAAAGGAGCACATTTAGCTGTCTGCAAATTCCAGAGATGTTTTCAGTAGAAGTGCAAGGTTGTGCTACCAAAGGAGAACATGAGCCAAAGATGTTCTATTATCCATATCCTATTAAAGGTCAGCCAGAGCTCTTACCTCAGTGCTATAATGTGACCAGAAACTTAATTGAAAATATACGAAAAGGTTATTAATGAAGAGATGAAACCGTAGTAAATTTAATATAGCCCGCAGAAGGACTCTTGCTAGAAAGAGAAGGTTACATAGACAGATAGATAGGCCTTTAATTAAGGTGTATTGCTGGGTTAAGTGTAAATTTTCCAAGCAAAAATGAAGATAGAAAACTGGTAATTGCTTCCAATTTATATTATAAAAATCAGTCATATTCATTTTACTTCCTATGACAGCCTTACTTAATTCTAAGCTTCGTTCACTTAATTGGAAGGGAGAATTCTTTGAGTAAAAACATAAGGAATTGAGGAAAGAGACAGGCAGATTGCAAGAATTGAATGAACAGCACTTTAAATGAAATCATTAAAACCCCTCATCCAAGATTCTCAGTAGATTCATGTTTGCTGTCCTCAAGGGATATTTATTATCAAGGCTGAGTAGGAAAAGATTGGGAATTATATCAGAAAAAAAAATCTCTAATGGTTTCTTGAAAATTGAATCCGAAGAACTCCCTGTCTCTATTACTGTCATAATTTCTCCATGTCTCAAAGTTAGCGTAGAGTAGAAACTCAGATTCTTCTCTCACTGATGCCTCTCGCAACTCTGGTGTCACATGTAACACAAAGGTTCACGTGCACAGGAACTACGTTTACCTCAGCCAAATTCTCACTTCGTTCACAGCAGAGTTACAGGGGGGAGTACGTTCGAGGAGGGTTTTGTTGTGAGTATTCACACAACTCTCTTTGCACAAATCAGCCTCAGAAAAAAAAAAAAAGCCTTCCTGAAGCGGTGAGTCTTTGTGGGTTTGGGAGTTAACCGATAGTGATTAGGAAACAATCCGTGGTGGCTGAGGTGGCAGATAAGAAGCAGAGATGTGAAGAGCTGACATTTAAAAGTAATAGTCCTGGAGAATACCAGTGATTCACAAGAACAGATATCAGAATCACTTGATGACTACTGTTGAATAATAAATCTACATCTCTTTCCGCAGATAAAAAAAATCGTTGCCTTAACGAAGGCTGAGCTTTGAGGGGGGTTTAGTTCTTCAGGGTGAATATTCACAGAGCTTCATGATCTGTAAGTGCCCCCTCTCCTTCCCCTGACAGACCCCAACACAGGACGACTTCTCCACATTTACTGTTCCTGGACAGGGGATAGAGTTCTGTAATTAGAATCAACCACGGTGCACGGAATTTTAGTCCCTCCGTGAATAAATGAAAATCAGGGCATCACGAATGCATTCCTGGCACGGGCAGTAGGTTCTGCCACAGGCAAATGCATCAGCAGCACCGTTCCCAAGTCTTTCTGGGATCCATTTAAGCAACCACTTGAAAAGGATCCATAGCAGAAAGTGGGGAAAGCTGAGGCTGAAGATACTAAATCTCTCCCTGTCAGAAGTCAAATGATGTTAGAGAAATTACTCAGTGGATGGTTTTGGTCTGCATCTCTGATTTCTGGAGGGAAGTGACAAGGGACATTCTCCATCAAAGGATATAAGAGAAGGTTAAAACATCCAGATGCCAATCTTTCAGAAATATAAAATAATCAGGTTGCAAAAGTAATTAACACTTTTAGTTTTCAAAGAGCTGAGGAAGCTTTAACTAATTAAACAGCAAGGTTAGAGTAATTAAAACTCAGATGTTAGGTTGCTAAGGGGAACAGAATAATAGACTGAATTAATTATCTTAAAGAATTCAAGACTAAAACACCAAAACATTCCTATGTTTATGTGAAAGGAATGAGATCTCAGCATGTCAAGAACATTGAAGGTAGCAACAATAAATTTTTATCTGTCAGCGGGAAGGGAAGATAGAGCTCCAGAAAGCCCAGGGAGGATTAGGGAGAACAGTAGACAATTGACAGTGAAACACAGACAAAGCTGGGAACATAACTATAAAGTGCTTGAGGAAATCCCTAAATCCGCTGGTATTAAAGCATTTACAGTGACTTTTCAATTTCATGGCAGCCTCACTATCAGAGAGTTCTGTCATTTCTGACAGTGGAAGCAGGCTCAGGTCCTCAAGTCCAAAAAGCTTCAGTGAGGTTTGAAGTTATTTCATGAAACAGTTTCGGATGATTTCCCAAGATACAGCCAATAGCTACCAGTGAGCCCAGCCTTAGCTGGGAATACAGAAACAAGTTTTTAAAAGGTAAGACAGAGGATGAAACTGAAGCATTTCAGCTGCTGAGTAGGGAGCACACACTGTCAGGGTTCAGTGATACCTCATCACAACAGCAAGGATTTCCCCGTCCTTTGCTTCTGCCTCTGTGCTACTCTTGCCAAAATTTTTAATTACACCTAGAACTGGATCATTGAAATAACCCAAGAAAATTAAAAATTGAATAAAAGTCAGGGAGTTTGTCTATTTTCTTTAGCCCAGACTATGTCCATGATCTAGTTTAAACTACAGTTCCACACACAGCTGGACTGGCACCAAGAGGAGCCAGGAACCTGCAGCACAAGGGCAGAAATGAAATTCTAGGAGTAGAAGAATTTTGTTATAATGGCTTTAATGCTTTGCTTTTGTATTCAGTAGACATAAAATAATCTGCCTTCAGGAAAAGAGAAGTGAGCTAACTTTCATTCTCCAAGGAGAAAATGAGCATCCAGGCAGTCACCACGAACATGCTGAAATGTTGGGTGTTCACAGCCCACCTTCCCCTTCTCACTGAGAGGCACAGAGCAAGCACATTACTTTGGCACTAAAAGTCAGTTCTGATAAACATTTGTTAAGAAATAAGCCCTGAAAAGAACTTCTCTGATATCCGAGTAGAGTAAGATGTGAAAACCCAGCAAAAACTGAAGAAATATAATGGAAACTCCCTTTGCTGTCAGTAAGAACAGGGTCTAGATAAGCATAAGAAGAAGGGAAAGGGGTTATGTCAGGAAAAAAAGATCCATGGTTCTTGCCCAGAGGGGCAGACCCAGCCATTCTTAACTGGAAGTACGCCCCGTCCCACTCTGTACCAGTTCCTCCAACAAACTCAGAGTTGTTACCCCACAGCTCTGTCATGCAGTGGTTGTGACAGGACACAGCACGTGTAGGGAAATTCAGTCAGATGAACTTCTCACTCCTTTTCCTGCACATGAGACCTCTCTTACTTGATCCTTTTGCCTGTTAGTCTGCTCTGACACAACCACAAAGCTCTGGATCCCAAAGCTCAGCCAGGCCCAGGGGTTACTGCCCACCCAGCTGGTCCAGGCACCCTTTCTCAGCATCTCTCGTTCATCCCCTCTCCTGCCACCTCTCCATCTTTGTGCCTTTACATTTGGACCTTTCTCTTTCATTTTTAAACCTCTACTTCTTCCCACGTGCAGAGTCTTTACCAGTGTGGTGGCACCTTCTCTGTCAGTATTATAATAGGCTGAAGGCAGAAGTGATTTATACAATCACCCCTGTGCTAAGAGATAACACCGTGTAAGTGGTCTGAGCTCCCATGGACAGCACACAGAGCAGGAGAGCAGGAGCCTGAGCTCATCCTGCCCCTGGCACGCAGCTCAGCCTCAGGCCAGTTCCCCAGCCTGATCCCAGCCCTGCTGAAGTCATCACAAAGGGCTGCTGGATGTAACAGCACAGGATGAGCTCCTGCATCTCTCCTCTGCTGTTGTCTCGAGGTGTCTCTAGGGTGAAAGCGTGTGAAGTGTTTTCAAAGATTTAAAGTACTACAGTTGTCATCCCACAATTCTTATTCATCCCTGATAATTTCTGCCTGTGGGAGTAGGCCCGTTGGCTCCATAGTCGTCATTATTTGTAACATTTCTTGTATTATTCACAACACATCTCCTTCTCTGACATACTTTTATTAATTTTAGAAGTGGAACATTTTTAGCAGCAAGCTTTACATATTCAACAGATGCATGATATAATTAACCAAGAAATGTCGTAAGAAACACAAAGAAAATATTCTTCTCATTATATTCAATATTTAATTGCTCACAGTTATTCTCAAGTCAAACCTTCTGCTGCTCAGAGAGAGTTGTCACAGATCACTTACATTGTTTCGTTGGGTGTTTTTTAGTAAGCCTAAGAGCTCATTTTCTTAGTTTTAGACTTTTAATCTACCAAAATGAAAAAGCAAAATCACACCCTAGGTAAGGCTGTGGCATTAGTACTTCACCTTCAATTTTGCAAACACCTTGTAGGGAAATTTTTTACTCCATCAAACAAAGGTTTGCAAGTCTTGTCCCATATTGAATCTACCTGATGGAAATTTCAGCAGCCCCATAATGATGCCAGGGTTTGTAGGTCCTTCTCTGTATCCTCAAAGAGCAGTAAAGTGGGTGTAAAACACAAATACAGGTTTGGCCAAGTTTGCCAAAGTTTAATTTTATGACTGAGTGGCCCAACCTTTTTCCCTTTATTATCCTAAAAGCTGGAATTCCTCATTCTCTCCTCAGCCATCCATTCTGTGCTGTTGTTGCTACAGAATGAAGCAAATATTTTTTCCTCTAGGAAAGAGACTTGTAGGACAGAGATTCCCAAGGTGGTCTCTAGAGTAGTTGTCTCCCCTTTTTCTACCCCAAAAGGAGTGGTAATGAGCCAAAAATCTGCTACAAATGCCACATATAAAGGGAAAAAAAGTTGCTAAGACTCTCTGAGTACACGGGCAGACTGGAACAAAAGGTTAAGTGAACCACTGCTGGCATCCATGGAATCATTGAATCTATGATCCTATGGACCCGTGGTCCTTGGCACATGGCAGTGTATCAGTGTCAGCTTTATCTTACCTAACTTCAGCTGTCCAACATCGATAAACTGCCCTCTCCAGATTCTCTACATGTTTTGCTGAGTATTAGGAAGTGGCATTAGGAAGCAACTTCAAAGGACAACTCATTCGAGCCCAGCAGAACAAAGTGAGGGGGGATGAGTCAGCTCTCGGTGCTTGTCCCCTCTGCCAACAGCTCGGGACTTGGGTGGTTGTTTAGGCTGAATGCTTGACTTCACATGGCTCGAGCTGGGTGAAGTGAACCACACTCAGATTTGTATTCGACATCAAATCCTGCTGCTTCCCACAACCTGAATTATTTTAGTCATCAGGTGCCTTACTCACTGCCTTTTGTTGTTTTGTTCAAGGAGCATTTACAGAGTAAAAAGCCTTTCCTAGAAATGAAAAGGAGAATGCTCCTTGCATTTCTAACTTCGGTTCTGGTAGACCAGTGCTCCCTGCAGGAGGGGGAGGTGTGGGTGTGGTGGGCTCTGTGTGTGTAAGAGGTGCCAGTGATGCTGCAGCCAGGGAGGAGGAGGTATTTCCAAGAGCTTCTTGGCAAGCAGTTGGTCGTCCAGGCATCAGGAGAACACAGAAGTGGGATGACTTGGCAGCCACAGCTGTGCTGGTTGGTGCACCAGAAATCAGCACTTTCTACAATGGAAGCAGATATCCCAATCCAAGGGAATCTCAGCAGCTGCTGGGGGTGTCTGATTTCCTCACAGACCACTGAAAATCTCCATGTTGGATTTTAAAGATGCAGCTAATGGATATCCTGGTGACTCAACATGAGTCAGTCCAATTAAGAACTGAATCAGGCTCTCCAGATATTCCCATGAAGCTCTTCCTCTGAAGACTTCAAAGTGCATTACAGAGATTCAAAGTGCTAACAAGGAGGATAATCCAGTGATGATATCAATGCTGGCATGACACAGTGCCCATGTGACCAGGGACAAGTCCATTTAGAGACACACTTACTGCACATATTTAGAAGCCACACAGAGATTTGGACTGGAATATAATAAAGATGGCATCTTAACAGTCTTCTCTGTGGCATTCTATAAACTGGTTGTAAAATTTTATAGAAAGAGCACTCCACTAACTGTGGCACTCTGGGGGCTTTCCTACAATAAATACCTGTCCCACTCCATTTTGGAACATAAACTGACAACTGATAAACATTTACTGCTCAGCCAGACCTGTTGTCTGAACCATAAAGCTCCCAGCTTTCACAAAGGTTGTATCTATACTGCAAATCCAGAAGGAGAAGGGCACAGTTTAATCCATGATCTCCCAGGCTCTGTTGCTGGTAGAACCTTCCCTGACATGGCACTGGCCTGTCCCAGCTCTCCCAGAATACATCAAAGTGCAGGGATTGTTCCCTGTAGACCGTCTGGATGAGGCCACCTGCTTGGGATGCAGGAATGGGGGGAAAGAGTTGAATCATGTGGATGTGAGTCATGATACACTACTTTGTGTTTGGGTTACTTTATTTTCTAGCCATAGCCAGAGAGATGAGGGAATGAATGGTCACCCTTCCTGAGGCACTGAACTACTCTTCCTGAAAAAGCTGCTCCCTGAAAAAAGCCCTTTGGTGAGAGTGTGCAAAGAGAAAGCCCCTGCCTTTGGACGGGGCTTGTCCGTTGCCGTGGCTGAGCTGGGGACGGCCGTCTCCCGGGCTGCCATCCAGCTGGACTCGGCACCGACTCATTCACTGCAAAAAGCAGAAAAAGAAACAGGAAAAAACGATATGAGGTTTCCATGGCTACCCGACTGTTTACTTTCTTCTGACTGCTAT
The DNA here is from genome assembly GCA_013397755.1 of Cnemophilus loriae. NCBI lineage: Eukaryota > Metazoa > Chordata > Aves > Passeriformes > Corvidae > Cnemophilus > Cnemophilus loriae. Next base: position 1,653,265 of record VZTF01008876.1, read on the forward strand.
CACAAATTTTGCCATCCAGACAAGCAGCAGATGTCGGAAATAACGTTTGGGTTTGGTGAGCGTTCATTTCGGATAGGCCACAGGGAAAGGCACTGACCTGGAGCCCAGGGAAGCGGCACAAGCTCATCAGTGGGCAAAACATAAAGTACAGCCAGCCAGATTCCAAACACTAGGCTTGGAGCTCTTCCTCAGTAATGTTTCCCAATTGCATTGAATTTCTAGATTTCATGTGGTTTTTTGTGATGGTTGTTGAAAGTAAAAGGTCAGGAGGAATCACACATCAGGTTTTCTGGAGAAATGGCAAAAACTTTGATTTTAATATTCTAGAACAATGAAGAGAGAGCATAAATCAAAGCCATGTCATCAGTTCCTGTTATCACTGATGCTGGAGTGCAGAACAGGTTACCCTGTATTCTCTTATGATGTATTCCAGAGCAACAGGTGGAAGTACAAGTAATGCTTCTTCTGTGTGTCTGGTCAGCTTATCATTATAATTCAGATAACAAAATACAGCTTAAGTGGAAAAAATCTCAGCAATTTTCATTAACCACTAACTAACCTTCTCCTTGCTTTCCTATGATTCTAGTTCATCCTATTTCCATAGTTCCTCCCTCCCACCCTGGTCCACTTTTTGGAGCAACACCTGGATCCTGCCTTTGCTACAGAGCTTTTTTCCTTCACTCCCCTCTTTCAGACGAGTTCATTTCTTTAACATACTGGCAGAATTAACTGCAAGGTTCTATAGAGAATTTCATAGCTCTGCCCAAATTTCCAGCACGTAGTCTAAGGACTTTGCTAAACTACGATCTCAGTGCTGTTGATTTGGTTTTCTTGTAAATCAGACTTTTTTCCACAGTATAATAGATCAAAACCCCCAGAGAGTTTCCATAGATGTCTTTGTTGGCTAAACAGTCTGCACAAACCACGAGCTACTCAACAGTTAATAATAAGCAGCTTCTCCCCCCAGCACTTGGTTTGAAAGGACTACAAGCTCTGAGTCATTACACAGTTGATTTGAGCTTAACCCTAATAGCTCTGTTATGTCCTGGCTTATTCCTAAATCTTCTTGGAAGCAGCAGAGTGTCAACAATAAACTTGTAAGGTTTAACACTCTTAACACCAGGTAAACTGCTTTATCTCAATTAAAAATATCAGTAGTGTCCTTTCCACTACATCACGGAGCTGTAAAGTAACGCCAGAGCAGAAGCATGTGCCTGCTGGTATATGCCTGAAGAGGTTCTGGGAATTAATTCTGCTTTGCAGAACTATTCCAGTTATTCATGTGACTCAGCGGCGGAGAGCGGGATCTTCCTGCACTCCAGGGTGACGTGCTGATTCAGGCTGGTTCAGCAGCCCGGCAGAGGAGACACCTTATCAAAAGAAAAGCCCTCTTTGGGGACAGGCTCTCCCAGCAGCTGGGAAGGAAATTTCCGTTGCGCTCCCTGCGCTGCTCCGGTGGGGTGAGATTAGCGAGTTATTATTAGAGCTGGATGATTTTCTTTAGTCTGGGTAAAAAGGGAATCGTTCTTTTCAACCAATAAATTATTTCTGGGTACCGCTGCTGTGATGTGTGTCCAGATGTGATCCCAGGGCTGAAGGCAGTGTCACAGGAGAACAGGGCTCTGCACCTCTGCTTCCTGTCATACCTGAGGGGATTTCAGCCACACTCGGCGTTCAAGTTTTATTTATAAATGTTTTAGAAAGGATTAATACCTGGCTGGCTCTTGATACACACACGTCGCAGAGGGAACAGTAAATGGCAAGTCATTTATCAGTACCCCCTAGATTTATTCAACTTTGTTTGGAGTGACTGATCAAGACATTCCAAATAGATTAACCCTTTACAAACCAATTGCAAATAGTCTCTGGGCCAACAGGGCACTCATCAGCCCCATCATCGGATGGAATTCAGGCATCTGGGATGGAAGCCTGAGCATCTCAGCCAGTCAGTCCACACTCTCTGTGGGCAACACAGTCAAGGGAGTGAATTGAGTCCTCCAAAAGTAAACATCGAAAGTAGGTCTGTCAAGAAGTAGCCAAAATATTTTAAGTGACCAGCCCAGGATTTCACAAAACAGACTGTGACAGATCAAGACAATTCACATTTCCTAATTTCTGAGTTCTGAGTCCACCAGACCACAGCTGCCCTATAATCACATCATGATAGCTCTGCAGTTCTGCAGAGAAGCTGTGAATGCATTTAATCAAGGGTCTTAAATCTGTCAGCTCCAGAAAAACAGACTTCCTTCAATATTGTCCACAATCCAGTATTTTTGTAGGAGCAGCCAGTGTAGCCAAGCCAGCAACCACCCAAACATTACAGTACCCAGAAGTACCTGGTGAGGAGCAGGGGTTGCATCCCACACCTGTACTGTGGTTTCACAGTTCATCCTGATACAAATAACAATTATAAAGTGTTTTTGAAACATGTTGTACCAATTGCAATACCAAAGTATTGCTTCCTGCACTCACTGTTCCTCCACAGCCTCCCTCCCCTGACCTTACATCTGATTTTCTCTTGCAGGAGACATTATTTTCTGTCTGCTCTGCTGCTCGCCTCTCCCACAACAAATGATACATGAAAAATAGAGGGGAAGCAGTAGATTTAACTACTCCAGTGGATAAAGGAATAAATACAGCAGCATGTGATACATAAATGAATTTTAAAAAATCCATCTCCTGACACAGGCTCTAGTGGTATCAATGGATTGGAGCAGAAGAAGAGATACTGTCAATAAAAGTGAAAACAATGCTGTCCAAAATAGAAAGGAAAGGAGAAAAAAATCTAAAACTATCTCAGGATGTTTTTCCTTTTCACCCTGAAGACCTGTAAGGCTTCTTCATGACTAGTCAGACTACAACTGCTCCTTTAGGTACAGCCTCTCTGAATTGCCCCCAGTCCATAAAGCTGTAAATTCTTTCCATAAACAGAACTTCAGCATTTTTATCTACATGAGAAACTTAACCAGCAGGTACTCAGAGGCATAAATCCATGTGGTATTTGAAGGTTAAAAAACAGAGGAAATCTGTAGCCTGGGAAAATTAGGGACTTTCCATTCCCGGTGCAATGAAACGACAGATTTAAAGTGCAGAGTGAGAAAAGTCACTGAAAGGAATTAGGCTTCAAGCTTCCTGAGACATACAGGCTTTGTTTTTCAAGGCTATTGATAAATCTATCAGTCTCCCGATTACTGTCCCCCTCACCCCCGTAAAAACCCTGAAAAAGAGGAATTTGCTGCCTTAATTGGAAGGAAAAGGGTTCAGAGAATATCCACTGTAAGGTCCCTCTGAAGAAGGAAAGTCCCCGGAGGCAAAACAATAATTGGTTTTGACCTTCCGCAGTTCAGGAGGCGTCGGTAAAGACGAGACTTAAACACAGCCTGACAACTGCGAGTTCCAATCAAACTCCGAAAGAGACGGAAATTGGATAAGCAAATTCCTTTTTGTTCATGACCCCGGTGCCGCTTTCCTTTCCCCCTGCAGCATGACACATCAGAATCTGTGCTGCGTGCCATAAATCACTGGCGGGGCAGCCGGAGCCCCTGAATGGCCGCGTTGTGTGCGGCCGGTACCGCGGGCGGGCGGGCGGCGATCGCGGGGCCCGGGCCGGGCTCGGCGGGCCCGGCACGAAGCCTGGCTCGGAGGAAGGAAGCCGGGTGATTTCATTGCTGTTTTCAGCACGGTGTCAATTCCCTCGCTCCGGCTTTGGAAGGACTCTCCACAGCAGCGCTAGGAGCCGCTTGCCAATTTAAGGAAATTTGGTTTTGAATGCAGAAGCCCACAATCCTCATTCTGTCAGAAGCTGCAGCTGACAAAATGCTTTCCTTTTTGTACATCTGAGCTCATAGAGGACACTCTTTGTCATTCCCTGCCACCGCTCCGGGAAACGTAATGTTTCCTGTGTCACCTTCCGCATGGCAAGTGCATCTTGTCTGGGTGTCCCTGCAAACTCCTGGCAGAGCTGCAGGCACCTCCGTGCTTCCCACAGCTTGTCCCTGTCTGTGCCTGTCACCCCTGCTCCGCCTGCCACGCTCCTCGTGCAAACCCCACACAGAACTTAAAACTCCTCTTTCTGCTTCAAAAACAACTTAAGTTAATAAAGCCTCCAAGGCCAGCAGAGAAAAGTTTTCCTTGCAGTGGACCTGAATGCCAACGTACAATTAAATGTCTTTAAAAACTAAAAGAGAAATGGCAAAGACTCACCACAGCAATGCCATGGACCAAATAAAACTCCATGAACTAATGGTGAATTTTTCCACCAGCCACTTTGAGATGGTCACCACTGAAACCCGAGCCATGTAATTTGCAGATATGACTCACAAGAGCTGGAGGTCCAAAAGCAATAACAGCAGAGATTGGAGAGATATCAAGGCTTTGGAGACAAAAATTAGTTATTTTTAGGGTCTGATGAGACAGAGGTGAAAGTGCCAGTGGTCCACAACAAGGTAAGTGTGATGTCCGGGCACTTCCACAAAGTTGAAATAGTTTCAGTTTGTCCTGGAAAGGAGGTGAAAGGTGGGAATGGCTTTGTACAGATAGGGTTACATGAGTTACGAGCAGTAGGACTGTCCCAGAGTGCCAGCTACACGTGCTTTGACCTTTTCTCAAGTTTTGGGAAAAGCTGCTTCTCAGACATGCCTCGTTCAGCTGAACCTAAGCCCTGTTTCCATTAGCCATGGCTCTCCCAGCCTTTTCGGTGCCATGACAGCTGGCTCCTGCTGAGTCTGTGGAAGGGACTCTGCCCCAGAAGGGCTGCCTGGCTCTTTGAGGCCAGGAGTGCCCAAAGAGCCAATGTGACATTCCGAGCCTGGCGGCCAAGCAGAATATCCCAACAGCCTCCAAAGCCACAGTGCAGCTGCTGCAGCTCAGCAATGCTGGGACTCTGAGCTGGCACCTCTCAGTGACCAGGGACACTGGGCCCCAGCCGAGTCCCACCACCACAAAGCACCACCACCACTGGTCTTTGGAAAGGCCAGATTTGGAACAGGCTTCAGAACTGCAGGTCTCTACAGTTTGCATCCTCCAAGTCTTTGCTACCGAGATGCTTCCCCGCCATGAGTCCTACCTTGCCTCATTCCTATTTAAAAAGTTTTCGTTAATTCACTTGGGTTTGAGGAATTCTAGCAACAGACAACTCTCCTCCTTGCTCCGAATTTCATTCCACAGACGGAGACCTCCACAATGCCCTGCTCCCAGTTTTCCTGTCCTTAGGAAGTATTGCAGACTGTGAGCAGGAGAATGAATCCTTGTCTATAACATTCGAGCTGTATGTAGACAAGGGGAATTACTAAAACTGGAACAGGCTCAGCACTGGCACTTTATGTAGGACAATATGTACCTCCTGAGCTGGGTGTCCTTGCTGAAGTGACACCTCTGCAGAGGAATGCTGACATTCCCAGGGATGTGTTGTGGTAGTGCAGAGACTCCTGCAAAGACCCAGCAGGGCAGGTTAGCTGGGAGCATATAAAAAAAATCTATAAATAACATTCTATAAACAAGGTTCCATAAAAAGACCTAAAAATACCAAAAGGATTTTTTTTTCAGTTGTTGGGATTTGTAAAGTGATTTTATTTATTTTTGTTCTATTGAATGGGAATGAAGCTTTAGAGCCAGATAAGAAAAGAGAAAAACCTAACATTCAAACTGCAAGATGCTGTGGGCCTTTAACGCCCCGAGAAATCAAACTGTGCTGAATTCCCATCACAACCTATCCCAAACACATAGTCTAACCCATTATTAACTCTTTACAGTCATCATTTGACACTTGCTCAGTGCTCAGAAAGGATGATCCTTGATTCCAAGAAGTCTTAATTTAAGTAGTAAGGAATACTTGCAACTTTTGTTTCTGCATTTTGTTTTTCATTTTTGTGTTTTAACTTCCTCTGCTTAACAAATCCTCTTTAACTTCCTCTGCACTTCATAGTGAACAACAGGCTTCAGCCATTGATCTCAAAATGGTTCAAAAACGTTCTACCCGGTTTCAGAAGACAAAGCAGAGTGGTAGCACACTGAAGGAATTTATTTGAGCTCCCTGGGCAGGTCAGGAGCAGAAAGAGCCCAGTCTCTGCAAAGTCACAGTGACTCCTCCATCTTCTCCTATTTTCAATGCTGTGAGTCGCAAGAAGGCAAGCCCACGATGGCAGGGGTGACGTTAGGGCAGGGAACGAGCCAAAACAAGTGTCCTGAAGTGACTTCCTAACACAGGAGCAGGGGAGGGTTTTCTGTCACAATCCTTTGGCTCTCCCCATTGAGGCTACAGAGGATTCTGTTAAGAAGAGGCCAGACAAGAACCCAAGACAGACAATTTTCACGTTCTGTTCCAGTGCAAGGCTGCAGGAGAGAGCCCAGCAGAGCGTCCTGCATGGCATCTCCTGTCTGAGACCTCAGTTATCCATACTCAGCTGTTGTGGATACACGGGATCCCGCTGGGCTGCGGCGCGTCCGCAGAGTCACACCGGACACACGGCCGCTCTCCTGACCTGGGGGACTTTGCCCCACAGATCATTTGGGGTCACCACATTTGTTTTCAGGGTCTGTTGAATCCCTCAAATGTACATTTTAAAGATCACCAAGGCAGAGGTTGCTGTGCTTTCGGTGGCATCTCTGTCGAATCACGCTCTCCTGGGAGAGGGGGCACCCAGCGCTCCCAGACATCCGTGCTATGGGAATGACACACCAGTCACACTGCTCACACCAACTGTGGCAGTAAACTCGACTTCAACTTTGACATTTAGTTCCTGCACAGTGACTCATGGCTGCCCATGGTGCTCCGTTTAGGGATGCAAGACTCCAAAGCCAATGCAGGAAAAAATCAGCAAGCTACAGAAATCAGAAAGAGGCATTTGCTGAAATGAGGCACCTCATAATTCTTATATATTGCAGGGAAGAAACAATAGATGAGGGCAAGTGCCAGTTGCTGTTTCTTTTTGCAGTGAGAACTGGCCATTTATATTTAAAGAACACTTCACTAAGTGTACTTTTACCTGGTTTACTTTTTATAAATATTTACCAGTCAATGGTGTCACCAAAACTGTTCTGTTTAATGAAACCATCACCTCTTCCAATTTTCAGTGTTTCAGGAAAAAATGGGACCACAAAGTTTGGAGTGCATTGAATAAAACTGTAAAGAACACCACATGCATTGCTTATTATGTTCAACTATTTGTAATCCTAGACTGACTTACAGCTCCTGAGAGTCACTGAGGGACAATTTGTGTCCCTTCTGGCCAGTCTGAGGTCTCCCAGGGCAGGTGGAAGGTGACAGCAACGAGCACATTCTGTTTCTGAAGGAACACTAAAGAATGTGGGAGCAGGGCTCCGTTGTCATCCCAAGGAATCCACCAAGCCAGGACATCAACCACAGCTGACCCAGACACAACCAAATCTCCTCTGCCTGTCCCTTCTAATTTTACTAGCAATATTCTGGAGCTATTTATGCAGCGGGTGCAGAGAGAGCACTAGGAAAAATAGTAATTTTTAAATCCTAAGTAACTTTCTTTATATGGGTGTGTAGAACTATGTCACAAATACTAATTAGGACAAACATGGTTGTATGTCAGTTAACAACTAGAGATTGTTTTCTTAGGCTGAGCGAAGACATTCTGAAGATAAAGTAACACAGTTCAGCACTTCCTTAAAATCTGCACTGTGTACAAACACATCTTAAAAGGATGTGCTCTCACTTTTCCAGAGGCTGAAAAGGTTCTCCTTTGAAATGTTTTATTTCCCAAGGTGCAATTTCCTTGTACCTCCAACATCTCTATGAAACCATGAGCCCCACTTTAGAGATGCAGCTGAGCTCTGAGGTCTATGATGACTTAATGAGCTGAAGAACAGCCCAGAGTGCCCAGATTTTCCTTACATTTCCACCTATAGGTATAAGATGCATTACCAAACTCCTGTAGCAGAAAATCTGTAAACAGCTAAATGAGGGCATATACACATCTGCTGCCTGGAAAATGTCCAAGGGAACGTGCTCAGAAATCCACCTCCTTTCCCTCACCTGCATCACAGAATTATTTGTTTGCCTAACAGCAGTTTGAGGCAAGTAGTACATTCAAAAGTTGCTTTAAGTTGACTTATCGACAGTGCTGGGGGGAAGAAAATTGCAGTGGACGTCAGTAATCTGAGCATTTTTGGGCTCGAGCAGAGCTCAGATTTAGGAACAGTGATGCTATTTCAAGGTTATGTTTGCTAATATTAGTAAGTAGTCAGACATACCAGAGTGCTGCTTTTATTTTTGTGTTTTTGTTTTTCCTTGAAGTCAAAGTTTTGATTTAAGACAAAATACAGCCATGGCAGCAGGAGTGGCAGAAGGGATAACATGTCACCATTCAGCCAAGTCATTTGGATTAGCGGGTTTTGGAACAAAGAGGTTTCAGTATATTTAATTTTCTTGTCTTAGATTTCTTGAGCTTGTGTCAAACCACTCAACCCTTAAGACCTCTCATGAGTCAGTGTTTCTAACCCAAGACTCACAGGAGATATTCTGAATGCACCTAAGTGGTTTAAGATCCTGTTCAGCTGGGGATGAATTTATACTCCCTGAAAGGTGCAAAATAAATACATAACTATTCTGCAGGACCTGAGTGCTCATCAAGGGCTATAGATAATCATTCACAGAATCCCAGAATGGTTTGGGTGGGAAGGGACCTCAAAGCTCATCTCATTCCATGGGCAGGGGCACCTTCCACTATCCCAGGTTGCTCCAAGCGCTGTCCAACCTGGCCCTGGACACTTCCAGGGATGGAGCAGCCACAGCTTCTCTGGGCAACCTTTGTGTGGTATCTGCAGTCAGGAGTGACCTGCTGGTGACCAGCACACTCAGTTAACACACACTGCTCCTCACACAGATTACATCACACAACCTGCACGTTGTTCATTTGCAACCCAGCACTGGTCATTAAATAAACATTAATGTGACAGGCAGGCATCTTAACCAGGCACGCAAAAATAACACCAGGTGTAAAGAAACAACTTATTATACACAAACAAGTAGGTAACACAGTCCAGGAAGGCAGCAGGTAATACTGTCCAGGTGCCCTCTGGTAATCCCTTAAAAATAACCTCTTACATCTTTCATGTAAGATCCTTTCCCTGCTTAATTCCATCTTACTACATTTTATAGAAAATTCAAATGACGAACCTTCAGTTTCTTCAACAACGCAGTAGTGTGGTACACGTGCTCTGATTTGGGGTCAATTTCAGTTCTTAAAAAACAAATTACTCATAGTATGTGGGAGTGAGAACTATTACTGTTTACCTGTCTAACTGCTCTGAAAGCAGCAGACTCCCCCCATTGCTGTACTACCTTTTTGCCATCATGATTCCAAGAAGATAGCTGGCAAGTAACAGTCTCTGAGCAACTCTGCCAAGAGGTAAAATTCACAGTTAAATATACCAGTGGCATTTATGTATGTATGTATGCATGACAAGGCATGGGGATGTATGCAAGGCTAAGCTCTGAACTTGGAATTCTAAACCTGGACTGGTTTGTGTGAAATTCTCACTTTACTGACCCCAAACTCAGTTTTTCTCCCTGGAGAGTGAGCAGCTCTCACAAACAGAGTCTTCAAGGTGCTCAGCAGATTATTCAGAGGACTCAAGTCATCTCTAACACCGGGAGATTCACCATCTAAAATCCCCACGGGCATTCTGGAGGTTGAGCCTTTCAATACTGTGCATTTGGCAGGAGCTTTGCTGTTAATGGCATTAAAACCCCCAAATATTGTCCCTATTTTAGATCCCAAAATTAACTCAAATACAAAATTTTCCTCTAACCTATGCCATTACTTCCAAATTTCCCTGAACGCCGCTGTGGTGAACACGTCTGACAGCACCCAGAGAGGCTCTGCAGGGCAGGAGGAGCAGGTCCTGCTGTGGGTGCTGCAGACCCTGCTCCAGGTGTGCCGTTCAGAGCAGGAGCAGCAGCGTTTCCCCCTCGGCGTTTGATGCCGTTCCCCTTCCCACGCGCACACAGGGAATGTGTGGCCGTGGCGGGAGGTGAACACTGATCCCAGGGCAGCATCTCACATTTCACTGCCTTTTAAAGCGCAGACCAACACTGTGCTGTCACTGTTCTGCCTTTAAACTTTCATTTTGGTGCCCTGTGCAGGGCTTTTTGTTTTTGCCTTTGGGTTCAAATCCTTTTAACTTGGGATTCTTTTGTGAGAGTTTTCATCCCCCTTCTGGATGTCCCACCCACTCAGCATCACTTGAAATGAAAAGATTAGATGCCAACTGGTCTCCAAGTACAGAATGAAAGAGAACAACAAATTCTACCGAGGATCTCTCTCAGACTGCAAAAATAAAAGATGAGTTTTTATTGGCAAAGGCCTCTCTTGATCTGTTAATATCAAGGAAGACAAAATTATCTGTGTTCTTTGTGAAGCAGCAGTTGTTTTAGTGGGGAAGGAAGCCAAGACAGCTGTTAGATAGTTCAGTACAAAATCCTGACAGCGACACACCAACAACAACACCAGCAGTGAGGGACTCAGCCAAACCGCCAAAACACCAAATATTATTGATGTTTCTGCTTTTCAAAGGTTTGACAAACTGTGATAATTGAAAATTTTCAGAGTGAAAGATGACTTCTGAGTTCATCTTGGCCTATTCGGCTTAAAGGATGCTGTGGAAAAAGCAGCAAAATCTCTCAGCTACAAAAGACCCCATTGAGAAGAGGGAGGCAGGTCTTGGTCAGCACTCAAGATTCAGTGGGGAAGGAGCCACCCCTGTTTAGTTTGGATGCAGGACTTTACTCCTTTGAGGAATGAGAGGCCGTGAGATTTCAACAGCTTTTGAGGAGTCCTCAGGTCAAGCTACTTGAACAAATGGCTTTGTCCACATGACCCGCAGCATGCCCAACCCCATGACAAAGGATTATGGAATCATTTCTTCCACTTCCCCCGGGCAGGATGAAATATGGGGTGCACGGAGGCTGGGAGCAGACCGGAGCTTCCTGGCTGGGACCTTGCTCTCACCCTGTCATCTCGCTCGGGTGGCCTGACCTGTCCTGCACATCATTTCCTCCGTTTCTAACTTCCCAGGAAGGGTTTATTTGCAGATCTCCAAGACTTTGAGATAGATCTAATATCAAAATATCAGGAATTTAACTCTGCTTTCTAGTTGTCGCCTCACACACCCCACCAGGTCACACCTGTACAGCCACAGGTAAGTTGCATATTAAGCTCAGCAAGAGAGATAGGAGGTAGGGAGCAAAATTTGGCCCATCAGCAGAAGCTCCAGCCACCAGTGCAGTACAGGCTGCTAAAGACTGCAATAAACGTGCCCTCTGGCCTTTACTGGAAGGTTTCACATTCAATTTCTCCCCTTCCAGGCCCCTGTGTCCTCTGGAAAAGCTTTCTTTTATTCAACTACACCCTTCTGCAGGGCACTCTGCTTCCCTCTCCAGCTGTACCTTCTAAGCTTTGCTAACTCAAATTACTGTCTAAATTGCATTTATGGGGAAAAAAAAGTCATTTTCTATGAGTGTAGAATTACACATTGGCTGTTTTCTTATAGATTTGGATCATAAAAGAACTTAGAGGAAAAAAAAACACATAAATTTGCAGCCCAGCTTGGCTGTAACAGCCTTTGTCCTGCATCAGTGGATGTAGTAGAGAACAGAGCGTGATACATTTTTATAATAAGGAACAAGAAAGACCCCACAGCTCTGATGGAAATCAAAGTCCACCCCACCAACAGAAAACTCCCGCTGATGAACCTGTTCCAAAATGGAGCTCAGCCCTAGATCTCCCCAAACAGTCATTGTGAAATTATAATGAACACCCTTTTCACAGCATCAGTGACTCCTGCAACCTTTTCCCCCTTCTCCCTTTTTATAAGGGATGCATCACATCCTAAATTCCGTAACAGATGTTCTTTACAAGGCTAGAATAATTTACAATGAGTGTTGTGTGGGTAAGGAACTCAGGCTTTTCAAAATCCCTGGGTTTGCAGTGGACACAGCTCCCCTGCAGCGCGCACGGTCAAACACGGTCAAATTCCCCAGATCCTCTAACCTACATGTGGAAACTTTCCCAAACAGAAGTGGATTTGACAAGCCAGCAAGCAGAGAGAGATAATTCTTAGAATTCAAAAGTCAGTAGAAATATTTAAATCTCCACAGCAAAATTCACTTTCAGTGTCTGTTATTTCCTATCTCGGTTTTCTGCTGTGGCTCAGCATGCTTTTCACTCAGGGAGCAGATCCTTTTGACTCACCAGATTGAAGATAACCTTGCCAAAAGGGAACTTTCAAGAAACTGCCCACTGAATTCACAGGGGATGAAAGGAAAGTTGCAGTTCTAACAGCAACATCACCTGACAAAGTCTTTGGCATTTTATACCTAAAAAAAAAAAGAATCTTTTCTGCAACTTCTCTTAGTGTTTTCAACAGCTGGATGTTTTACTGTATTCATAGGCAGGTCCAAATATAAATAGTAGTTTCTCTATTGACCCACATACTTGGCCTATATTCAGAGTCTTTTAAGATGTTTCCATTAGCTGCAGAACAGTGTCAGGTCTTTCTCCAGTGCAATCTAATTTATGAGGTCTTGTTTCCCAGCACAAAACAGGACTAGATCAGCTGGAGGCGGGCTCCTTGCTCACAGCTGGATGCCTGTTTTCCTCCTATCCTCCATGGACATATACCTTTATCCTCTTTATCTTTCATGGCTGCATTTTTAGACGTAATTTCCAGTGCTATGTGAAGAAAGGAGACTGAAAGAGAGAATAAGCCATAGCTAGGGGGGAAACTGAGAAAATAAAAACCAAGGAAGGAAGCTAGTGGAAGCTGAGGCACATGGCTCCACAATTACTATTTTTTAAATATTTTATAACTACATTTACAATACTCTTAACTCATCTGGCCTGTGAAATCTCTACTCCAGAGAATCCAGAGTAACTGAATTAATCTAACTACAAAACCCATGGCTCAAATCCTCTGGCCTCAGTCTGGGGAAGTCTTTCATTGGAGCTTTCAGCTGGAAAGAGACTGCAGGAATTTGTGGCTGTGGAGCATGCAGTTACAATAAATATATAATTCATCATGGAGAGGTTTGTTAAAACCGTTAGGAATAAAATAAATGTTCTTCTTTCCTATTGAAAAGAGATGTCAGTTTTTCTCTTACAATTACTAAAAGGGCCAGCCAGGGAGAATAAAGGCTTACTACAAGGGAAAGCATATAGAGCCCTTTTATGAACTCTGGCTGCAGCCCTTCTCTTTGTGAGACTCTTTGTTTCAGTTTGTTTTTCAGCAGCTGTATCTGATCTGTATCTCGCACACTTTCATCCTGTGACAAAACACAGCTGCAAAGTGACTACAAGTTTCTCATCTGTCCATCTCTGTGCATTCTCACAGATGGGACAGGTATGAGAAGCACCAAACCCGGCTTTGGGGTGTTAAATCTGATAAATAGTGGTACAGTGAGTCACGAGGGCTCGCTATCTCTTGGCTCATCTTTCTTGGAAGGATCAGTGATAGCACTGTATCACCAAAGATGCTGAAGTTCACCAGTATGAAGTGAAGGCAATTACTGGCATAACCGAGTGCCTGGAGTTGCCATCCCTTAAACAGGGTTTTTAAGAACAGAAATATTTTGTTTTCAAATGCAGGATAAGAAAACCAATCACCACGTGTTTAGTCTAAGCCTTCCACTCTGAAAAATCCTCGACACTCAAACACAAGTGGCACAAGCACAACCAATGCACAACAGCCTCAAGCATTTCCTTGCCTGATTTTTGATGGCATAATTAAAAATATTACAGGGTCCTGTTGTATAAAATGTGCATGTTAATGCTTCATTTAGACAAAGCTGCCTCGAGAGAAAATTGTTGATTTCACACAGGAGGGTTGCAGTGAATACAATGCATCTTGGACACCAAAGAAAAGCCATGGATATCCCATAACTTCTAGACTTGTCATCTCCCCCCAAGTATTCCCTCTCCTGAGGTTTCCTAGTTTCTCAAAGCACGTGCTCTGTAATGAGCTGCTCACCACAGATGGGTTACCCTATTCCAACCCTGCAAAAAGACCACTAGGAACAGCCACTTCCCAAACATTCCCATGGAGCCCTGTCCTTCCTGCCCCATGTGCTGCTAAAGAATCCCACAGTTGCCAATCGTGATTTACAGAGAGGGGTAAGACACGCTAATGACTGCAGCTCTTACCACTAATTACCACTTATTCAGGCACTAATGGACGTCCTTGGCCAATGCAAGTCAATGTAAAAGCCTTTGCAATTTGGAGAGAATGGTTGTAAGTTATTAAACACTGTGGATCTCAGGCACTGGTAATGGTTCACATGCCCACGTTTCTCTCCACAGTTAGAAAAAGGAATATACAGCAACAGCACCTGCACTGCCTGAGTGGCCATGTTTGACCTGGGCTGCTCTTACAACTTTTACTGCTCTCCTTACTTCGAATTTAAATGCAATCAGCAAAAAGAGTAGACTGGCAAACAGAATCAGAAAACCTCCAAAATCATCAGGGGACACCTTCCACTTGGAAGTTGGACTTCCCGTCCAACCTGGCCTTGGACACTTCCAGGGATGGGGCAGCCACAGCTTCTCTGGGCACCCTGTGCCAGGGCCTCACCACCCTCACAGAGAAGAATTTTTTCCCAATATCCCATCTAACCCTGCTCTGTGTCCCTGGGACTCCATTCCCCCTTGTCCTGCTACTACAAGCCCTTGTAAATACACTGTCTCCATCTTTCTTGTAGACTTTTCTTGTACCCAGAGAGAAAAGAAAAATAATCAAATATTTTGCAGGATGGAAACTCTGAGTTATTTTTAGTGAAAGGATCAAAATTAGTTCATTAAGAAGTTCTGTCTGATAATGTCAAACCATTCATATCTATAATTAATCTTTTAATATCGTAGTAATTTTTAGAAGCTGAAAAGAGCTGAATTCTGAAACATGGAGTCAAAATGAAAGTTGCTTTTTCAATCTCAAGTAGTATCAGTGTTTCCATTGAAAACTTCATCAAGATCAACTTCCCCCAAAATTCTGATTTTGGTGCCAAAACAGCATTTTCAAGAAGAAATTTATTCTGTTAAAATTAAAAATAAATTTTAAAACCCCAACAAAACAAACCAAACAAAACCCCCAAAACATAAAACCTGGCTGCCTGGCAGCCTCCACCTCTCTAAAAATAACTGAGCCAAGTCAAATCCACCCACCTTCCCTCTCCATCACAAAGGCAACCTCTGACAGTTTGATTACAAACCTCAGGGCACGCTGTGGTTTCGCTTCCAGCTGCAGGTCTCGGAGTCGGGCTGATTACAGGAACACCCCGTGACTTCCTACGCGAGAAAGGATTTTCTCAGAAAGATTTGGCAAAGGCTGCAGTGCCAGGAGATCTGTCTTGGCAAGTGGCTGTGATGGACTTTGTAGTGCAGAATAAGCTCGTTCCCCACACGGACAGGTTCAAGGTGGAAGCCCGACCCCATCGCAGATCTGGCAGCCCAGCTGCTGCTCCGAGGGATGGCTTTCCCACTCTCTGGATGGAGGCAGCTGTGCCAGTAGAGCTTTCCAGTGAACATCATCACACCCATTCAAGGGAACAAAGGCTTCTCGTGCTTTCAGGACCGAATTTTAAACCGTAGCTAAGAATATTTTGGGATCTGAGCTCTGAATTTTTCATTTGTGGGCCTGAGAGAATCCACTAGTTTAATTAAGGAACTGAATGAACTCAAAGTAAAAAAGGAGAACAATTTCTAGAAACCGATTTAAATACTCTTTTAGAAATTGTTAATTATGTATTTAAGTTTGACTTTTTACTTACTGAACACTTCTTTCCATTCCTACACACAAACCCCACTACTCCTCACATTTGGGCAACCTGGTCTAGTGGAAAGAGCCCCTGCCTGTGGCATGGGGTTGGAACTGGATGAGCTTTAAGGTCCCTTCCAACCCAAACTATTCAGGGATTCCATGATTTAGAGCTGTGCAAAAGCTTCAAAATTCTTTTGATTTGGTGGCTGTTACTTCCATTTTGCACCAGCTTTCCATGGGTGTGATTGACTTTAGAAAGAGGGAAAGCAAGGGCAGAAAGGGAAATCCATGACCCACAGCAGGACAGGGGAGACAAGACGAGCACACTCATGTTTCTCAGCTGCTGTGCATTTACAGCCAGGAGGTCTAGGGAAGGAGAGAAATCAGGTACCCACTCTGGTGAAAACAAAGGTGTTTCCGGGTCACTAAAATATCCAGAATTATTCCACATTTTCTCCAGTCTTCTTTTCCACTGCAAAGACCAAAACCTGCCCTATCAGATGCCAACCAAGCTGTTACTTGTTTTGTTTTGCAGGTTGCTAAGGAACAGGGCTGTTTTTGCTTACTTGCCTCCCTTGGGCTATTTCACAACACTTTGTAATATACACTGCTCTTTTTTGCTGCACATCTGGTTTTGATTTTAGGTTTCAGAACCCCCTCTGAAAACTGAGATATTAGTTTTTCATATCTATCATCTAGATAAAGTGCATCAGCCTGTCAAACTGAGTGCACCGGTGAGACACATTTAACCCTCTCAAGTTACCCTCCCAAAAGCTATTTTCATTTGTTGTCGAGTTTAGACGGTGGAAGTAGCTCAAGTATTTTGTCTAATTTGCTGTGTGAAATTAGCTGCAACCACCATTAAATTTTAGGTATGAAATAAAAACTACCCATTCCTTCAAAACGTGCCATTGGATAGGAAACCCTCCTGCCTCACAAATGCTAACAAAGAGAGAGCCATGCCGTGGATTAATTGCTCGTCACCCCATCAGATGCTCGACATCTTCTCCCAAAGCTCCTAATCTTTCATTTTCCTTGGAAGCAGCTACTCCCAGAAAGCAGCTAGCCAGCACAGAGAGGGCTTCTCCTGTGTCTCTGGAAAATGGTGTTGTGGGATGGCAGAACAGCCCAGCTTGTCCTTTGGGGCAGCTGCAAACACGTCCCTCACCCCAGAGCTGGAGCTGGCCACAGGATCACAGAGTCACTGAGGTTGGGAAAGCCCTCTAAGATCATCGAGTCCAGCCATTAACCCAGCACCACTAAACCATGTCCCCAAGTGCCACATCCCCCTGTTTTTTGAACATTTCCAGGGATGCTGATTCCACCACCACCCTGGGCAGCCTGTTCCAATGCCTGACCACGCTTTCAGTGAAGAAACTTTTCCTAATATCCAATCTAAACCTCCCCTGATGCAACTTGAGGCCATTTTCTCAACCATACAAACAAAGTGATGGGGTAACATGTATTCCTGCTCTGCTGCTACCCCTAAACCAAGTGTTCCTGACCTAAGGCCTGTCCCGAAGCCTTTCTCCATACTCTGTAAGCAAAGCTCTGACAGAGAGGGGGTGGGCAGAGCTAACAGTGTTCCTTTAGTCTTCACCCATCTGGTCCCAGCGTCATTTAAAGTTGCAATTAAAATTTATATCACTAGGCTAAGGTCACTGGGAAAACTTCTGCCAAAAACTACATATATTTGACACCCTGCAGAGAAAAGAAACTGCCTCTGCTTTATCCCGATAGTTTCCTTTTCCCAGCACCCTGAGGATTTGTCTCCATGCCCTTCTCAAGCCACTCTGATGACTATCTGATCCTATAAAATTGTATATGCCAGGGAATCCTCCTCGTTCAGCAGGACACAGGGTCCAGCAGGTTCCACAGCCCCGGAGCAGGGCCAGGGTGATTCACTCTCTGAATTCAGGCTCTGGCCCCTGGGCCTGCCCAGCAGTGCCAGGAAAGTCCTGTAGCACAGCAGGTTTGAAGGACACAAGTTTTTCTAAGAATCACCAAAACTATCTGGGATTATTTATTAAAAAACACCAGCCAGGAAAGGCAGGTCTGGCATCCACTCTTTGTGCTGGATGAGGTGCAGGCTGCTGGGGCTACCAGGGCAGGATTTCCAGGTGGGAAGAGTGAGGTCTTCCACAGGGCATCCACGTTCTTCAGCAATACCAGACCAACCCTAAATCCACAACCTTCATCTTGAAAACCTTAAGGGAATATAGAATTTGAAGTCTGATTTTCACCCTTCTCCTGAGACCTATCCCAGAGGCGTTAAACATTCCCTCTGAAAAAGTAATTGGTGCCATGGAGGTTCATACCGGTAAAAATAAACTTGGAGACTCCCAAATTTTTGTCTCACAGACAGACCGCCCTTTCCTAAACAGGAGGATGATACCAGAGGACCACTCCATCATGGAAGGGATGTAGGTTTATAAGACTGCACAGATGCCAAATGTTCTGAATTTTAGAGACCTGCTGAGCTCTGGACATGATGTCAGTGGCTGCACCTCAAGGTACTGTCGCAGTGCTACCCAGCTTCCTTCCTGACAGGCACTGGATGCAGCTCAGCAGCCAAAGGGAGATGCCTGAAGGACAAGTGGGCAGTGTGACACTGGATTTTCCCTTCCCCACCTTCTCCTGGACACAGCAGAATTCAGCCAAGCATGGAGCTCTGTGCGGCAAACCCAGGGCCTGGCAGCCAGTCCCCCTCCTGTTTGGGACTCTCAGGAGCTGGGCCAGGGCTAATTGCTACAGGATCTCTGTGATCCACACAACCACAGACACTGTGGTCCTGCAGTGCAGCAGAGATTGGGAGCGTATGGGACAGAAAGCCCCTGGAAAAATCTCAGGATAAAACACAGTCGGTGTCATTATTATCCCATCACAGCTTCTTAGCTGCTCCGGGGGCAAAAATTGAAACAAAGGTATTAAATGTGGTAAACCACATCTTTCCATCTCTCTGCATCAAATCTAAACCAACCCAACGCTTGGAGCCCTCGCATCCAATTCCTCCCCCACACCCCTCTTCCCTTTGGTGTGGTCAGGCTTTCCCCTCCCGCCAGGCCAGCCCTGGAACACTCAGGCAGCTCCCTCCACCCAGTGAGGGTCCTGCCCAAAAGCCGTCCTGTGGCGTGAGCTCACGGTGACCTTTTAGCAGAGCACAGCCCTTCGTCCCTCCCGTGTTTGGAGAGGCTGGTGGAGCCTCATCTGCAGCCCGGGTGCTTCACACTTAACCGATTAATCTCTCTCCCCACAAGGCAAAGGCTGGGCTCCCTTCAGGCAAGTGGCTCGTCCTGATGGATGGGTGGCAGGGCAGGAGAGGGTTAAGAATATCATGGAGCAGTGGGGGCATAGGAGAGCTTAATCTGGAAGCAGTTTAAGTAACCTAAGGAGAATCTGATACAGACCAAAGACACACAAGTACAGATGCATTTAATAGAAGCCTCTCTCTGCTCGAGATCTACAGCTGAGAGTCCTACAGCAAAATGTGCTGTTTGGAACATCCTGTGCTCCAACCACCATGGCTATGGGAGGAATCAGAGCCAGTATGATGTGCTGGTGCTCTGAAGGACTGAATGTTCACTTCAGACACACGTTTGGGGGATGTATATTTATATATGGATTTTGGGATGCAGCACATCCCACTGCGAACTTGGACAGCAGCTCGCTCTTCCATCTAAGAATTCCCCTCTTAAGAAATCCCAGTGTTGTGTAAATAAGGGCACAGCCCGGGCTGTTCCAGCAGCTGCTGAGCCAGGTTAAGACGTTTTCACCTCCAGCCTGCCCACAGCTGTGTATCCACTGCCCCCCATTAGGGGTTACCACCCTTTTCCATGAGCCTCATAACCACATCTGCGGACACTCCCAAATCTGGCTCTGTCAGAGTGATCCAGCTTAGCTTAAGTACTTTTTAGTAGGTTATTTGTTTGGGCTTTTTTTTTTTCCTTTTTTTTCTTTTTGTTTTTTTTGAGCTAGCTCATCTTGAGATTGATAGTTTCTTGACTCAGTTCAGCTGCAACTGGAACAGCATCTCTGACCACACTCCAATAAAACTCTTGCAAAACTGCATTTGTCAGTCTCTTCAGTCAAAGCCTGTAACAGTATTCTAAAGATAATATATTTAATATTAATCCCCTAAATATTCTTTTGTCTGCTATCTCAGTGTTTCCAAGGTAGTACTGGAGATTTAAATGCCTCATGGTGGATTGATCACTTTTGTGTGCAGTAGTTGTTCTTCTCCAGCACTTTATTTAAGAAAATCAACACTCTGAAGAAACCATCACAAAAAAAAACAAACCCAAAACCTCCAGTGCCTCCCTCTTCCAGAGAATTCATGTTTTCCCCTAGGTGCAAGAATCCAGTAAGTCACTGGGGAACTTGATCAGAGACTGTTGATGCATTTACACTCTTTGTATTATTATTCTATTTCATTTTCAGTTCTTGGCATATGGGAGTGAGGAGAGCTGTGCAGCCAGGGCCTCACCTGGCTGTGCCAGGAGGCAGGAAAGGTAGTTTGGGGAGACACAAATATTTGCTTCGCTGACCTCTGTGTTTGGCTCCCAAATAGGTTTGATTTGTATTCTGGGCCGCGCTTGTGCTCTCAGGGAACGCACATAACTCAGGCCAATTGTATGAGATGGGAGTACAAAAAGGAGCTCAGCTCAGGCTCTGACATTTAGCAAGCCAAGAGGTTTGAAAATGGAGCCAAGTCCATTGCCTGGCTTGGCTGTACGAACCAAAACACAGGCCTCGCCACTGGAATTGATTATAGACACATGAAAAGAAAATACATAAAATGATACATAAGGTTCTTGTAACCTCCAGGAGCTGATGCCAGAATACTCTCGTTGGCTTGGTCCTGCCCTGGCTCCACAGCACAGTGAGTGCAGAGCTCAGCCGAGGCCGTGCTCAAGTTTTCATCAGATTAACTCTTCAGCCCGGCTCAAAGCAGCCCTTCTCGCCTGCTCCCAGATCTGAGCCTTCCCCCCAGCCCCCGGGGAAAGGAGGAGCCTACAGCCCTTCAGCTGCTGCAAAAGGTGCTACAGCTGCCCACAGGAGGCAAGGAAATTGAATTAAAGGAGATTAGGACTCTATACAACAGAGTAGCCAGAAGGCTGTTTATGCTAAATGTAAAATACTCCCTGAGCCAGCCTCACATAAAGTGTATTCTTCCTCTGCTGCAGATCCCAGGTATCCCTCAACACAAACTGGGGGCTTTGGCTGGCATTTCTTAGCTTGATTACAGCTCATACTTTAGTTAGAAAGCTTAACTCATACAGACCACTCCACTGATTTAAACAACAAAAACCCAGCAGGCACTAAAATGTTACTTTTCTTGGAAGAGTGTGAGTTATTGACAGTATACTTTCAAATGCAAAGATTTGTGCCTTTCTGTAGACTCTCACTATTCTCCAGAAAGACACTTTTTTCTCAGTTTGAAGTATTTGATATGATAGCTTGATATGATTAATGTGACACTTTCAGGAAGGGCTCGAAAGCAGACATTATAATTTTACTGCAATACCAGTGAGACTCAGCATTTCCCTGGAAATGGGCAGAACTAAGATGATGTTAAGCATTTTCCAGTAACCCTTGTGCAAGGTGTTGGGACCTTTCTGAACTGACCACTGAAGGGATTGTCTGAAAAATTAATCAAGCCTTTATCCAAAAACCTCAAAAACTCAGTTACCACAATTAATTTGCTTGTGGACAAGCACCTTTCCCTTCTGAAACACCAAACCCAAGGGCTTGAAGCAAATAAAATATTCCTGGAAAAGGGCAATGAGATGATCTTTAAGGTCCCTTCCAACCAAATCATGCTGTGATTCTATGAATACTGGAGCCCAATATTCAGGCATATCATATCTCCTAAGGAAGGAGTAATTTACTACTAATGCAGTTACTCCTATAGCAATTTCCCTTCAGATTTCAGAAACTCCTGTGTTCTGCTAACAGAAGGCAGGAGTTCAATAGTGCACTCAAACTCTCCCAATTTAACTTGAGGTTTGGTCTTTTCTAATTCAAAGACATTTCATTTGAAAGTGTTTTTGCTTTATAATAAACAGATAATAAACAGATTCTTGGTTTCCTACAATAAAAAGAGAAAAAGACTGTAAACTTCAAACTTTTAAAAGGGCACATGGGACTATTCTCTAATTTTACTCTTTGGCTGTGGAATCTATACTCATTAAAAGTGAAAAGTTGAGCTCTGATTACTATTTGTGCTTTAAAAGCTTGCATTTCTACCCCGAATGAAAGGCAAAATGGGCTGATGTGATTGCACTTTTTGGTTTTAGACTTGGTTTTTTTTCTTCTTGTTGCAATATGGCACCAAAATGCAAAGTTTGGATTTCCTAGAGTGCAAAGAAACAAACAACTAATGTAACACTATTTTAAAAAATCTTTCTGAAAGGAAATACTTGCATTTAAACACGTAAGATATTGAAAACATTTTACAGACTATGAATTTTTGCTACTAAGTGACGGAAAGAGTTGTGAAATGGCCCCCCTCTTTCTTTGCTATGAATCGTCCCAATGTGCTGATGATCCAAATATGTAATTCTTCCCTGTTTTGCTATCTTTTTCTAAAGAAGCATAATAGGTAAATACTAAAAATAATATAATTGAGTTGCAGACATAAATGGAGATTGGATTCCTGACAGCTAGCATGAGATAGACAATAATCTAACCTGATGGGGGAGGGCAAGGAACAAGAAAATGTTTCCATCTGCTCATTTTACTATTGGAAATGGAAATATGACATCGCATAAAGGTCATATTTTGGAAGGTGCTGAGCTTCTGTACATTCTGTTGTTGTGCTATAGTAACAAGTGTTCTGAAAGCCTGAAAAATAGGGTTTTATTTGAGGCCAGGGAAGGGGTGGCAGAGCCAGGACCCACATCCCGGGCTGATCCTGCTGTGGATGTGCAGCATCTCCCCGATGCAGCTGCGGCCCTGCCCAGGCCGGGCACACCCTGCTCCCCACGGGCTTTGCCAAATCCTGAATGTCGAGCTGGCTGCTCTCAGCAGAGCCCAACCAAGCTTTGTGCAAATCAACAGCACATGGAGGAGTTTTCCCCACGTTCCCCACGGCTTTCGTTCGGTTTGGCTGCAGAGTTCGGAACATCCCGCGCTTTAAAGGGTGTTTGGGAGCTCTGCTTTCTCCTCCGGCTTGGGAAAAAACCTTTAATTATTATTTCATTAAAACTGTTATTTCAAAACTTGTTTTCATTCCTAAAGCAGAGCCATAATGATGCAGCCAACACTCTCAATGCAAACATACTTAACACAAAATGTTTTTTAGAACAAACCATTAATTTCAAGACTTCCTGGTAATATATATTGCTGTTAAAGCAAATATTTTTCCATAGGTTTTGCGTCTGTGTTATCACGGTTGCAATAAATTCTGCTATTCCCACATAAAGTCATTAAAAATAGAAAGGAATTATGTGTCAACTAAATTATTTCCGCTGGATCAAATGAATTAATCTCATCCTTATTTTCCAACCTTAATTCTAAACATTTCTTGAAGGAACTGAAAAATATGTAAATAAGAACAATCACTTGAAATAAAAATATGCAGGGCACGTTCTGAAAATATTGACATGAAGTGATTGACATTATCAGAGGATCTCTTTGCCTCGAGAGCTCTCAATGAAATTAAATTGTTTCTGACAAGTTCCCGAAGAAATGCTTAGTTCAAATGAAACCATATTTTCAAAGAAAAACATTTTGGAGACAAATTGTGTTTCCCCCCTTCAGTGCAGAGTCCCTCACGACTCAGGAACAGAGGGGAGCTGTTTGCCCTGATGTGACTTTCAGTCTGAATTTGCCTATTTTTAGTGCCCTGTGTCAGAACTCAGCGGCAACCTGGGGATTTTACTCACTTTTTTTGTTTGTTTTTTCTCACTATGATTAATTCGTGCTGTAGACTGATGTTGCTGCTGTTTGTAAACAGCGGCTTATGAGCTGTTCCTAAAAGCTAGAACGGGTTTTACCAGAAGGGAGCTCGGCCTTTCCTTTAGTTTTTCTTTCTCCTGTTCCCTGCGTGTTCAGCCACACACTCAATTCCACGTATTCCTGTAAATGCAAAGGCAGAATAAATGTGGGAACCACAACACTTTCAGCTGCCCCACCTCATTCTCATCCCAGAGGTTTCTAAACTGCTCCTCACAGCCAACTTCTGCAGATATGCACGAGCAGCAAACCACGGCTGCCTCCGAGGCATGTCTTGTCTCCACACTCATTTGCAGCATTTTTCCTGGGACAAGTCCCATGGGATGGATTCGGAGGCTGTGATTTATTTTTGCAGCATGGCTGGTCTGAAATGGGGAAAATTCAAAATAGTGCACGAACAATAGAAACAGAAATGAAAAGACAAATGAGTTTCACACACCAACACTTTTTAAGTTGGAGTGTCCAACCCTCTGAGCCTGAGAGTCAAGGGTAGTTTTGGGAGCCCTTGTGGGTCCTGTGGATGAAGTTGTCCATGTGAATAAAACATCTGGCTGGACGTAGCTGAATTTCAACTTACAGACTTTTTAAGCTCTACTTTAAATATTCCCCCTCTTCTCCAAGACAAAATGTTGGTAAAATGATGGGAGAGGCCTTGTAATACTTCCAGAAGATCAGCTGTGCTGCGTGTTGAGGCTCTCTCCTGCTGTTTCAGCAGTTCAGGCTAGAAACTGGAAGTGAAAAGGCATCTTGCTGGAAGAACCTAGAATCAAGAAGTGTGGAGCCAGGTTGCAAAACCAGGAAAACAATCAGAGGGAAGTAGGTGACCAAAAAGGAGGAAGAAGATGTTTCTAAATAATGCCTGTGTTTGTCTAGCTGGGCAGCAGAGTTACCGACTGACCAGTGCAATAAAAGGAAATCTGCATTTTAACCCTGTTTCTCAAGGCAATGTATGGAAACATCTCCTGCTGGAGTCATTGCTCACTTCTTCTCTTCCCAAAGGTATCCATAAGAATTTCAGCTGGTAAATTTTTGGCATATAAAGGAGAGAGCTGAAGAAATGCAACATTATTTCATAAGAGTTTCTCAATAACAAGGGTTTTGATCTTCCTAACATTATCCAGAAATACAGCAGATATTTTCTGCTCAGCTGAACCCAGCTGGCTGTGTGGAAAACATTTCAAAATCTGCCACAAATCTTTGGGTTTTTTTTTTCCTGATGTCTGTTAATTTAGTTAAAACAAATCAATTAAATGTCCTAATTACAACTGAAATATATAATTACATTGTGCACTCAGTTCAGTGCATGCTAATGAAGCAATCACCACCTTCTTATTAGTCACTCTGGAAAACTAAACCCGAGTGGGAGCTGAGAAATGTTTTTCCGTATCTTCAAACAAGGCACTTGGTCCATTCTTTGCTTGTTTCTAAACTTGAAACTTGAGCAAAACAGGCAGAAAAAGATACAGAATCGTTATATTCTTTATTTTTATCTTATAGCAAAATTTCAAGAGGAATTATCATCCCCTAATGTAGATCAGCTCAGAAATTAGAGACTATTTTTAACATCTATGTTAATATCTTGTTAAAAAGTTTTAACAAATAAGTCTAATTTTTAAAAGACAGTACACAGCTCTTTTAAAATTACTTTTCTATAATGTCTAACTTTGGATAAGCTTCTGAACAGGTAGGGCATGATTTTAAAATATTGGGAAAATAATTTGCTGCTGAATATTGACATCTATTGGAGGTGGGAGTGCTCAAACTGCTGATCCTTGTCCCTGTCAGTGCTGTTTTCTATCGAGCACAAGCAGCTCTGAACTGTTTATACTTTGGATACATCCTCTGTTTTCCTTCATCCCAAATCTAATTCAGATGAGAAGTATTTTGGTGAATGTGCTTTGCCTCCCTAAACAGAAATATTAGAGCAGCTACTTAAATGGTAATTGATAAATGCATAAAATTACTACCATTCAAACTGCAAATCAGTTAGCAAAATTCAATGAAGGTTTAAACATTTCATTGCATTAATGATATAAATGCATAAATTTACAGAGAGCAACATCCAGCCACTTGGCAGCCTTCCACTGTATTTACTTAAAGGTGATAATGCATTTAAAAAGCACTTGAAGCAGAATATGTATTAAACGCTACTAAACTTGCAGAGATTTATTACCACAGGCTTTTAGACTGTCTCTGCCCTGAAGCAAACTCATTTTTATTTCTGAAAATTAAAAAAAATAGAGCAATACATCATTTTAAGAAACATCAGCGAGGTCGGTATGGGAGTTATCTTAAAATCCAGTATTTCTTCATGACAAGTGCAGGTCTGTAGCCTTTAGCTCATATGGGACTGACTGATAAGACTGCCCCAGAAATGCTGATAATATCCACAGGATGTTCGTTTACACATTAGTGAAAGAATGGAAGTTTGGAAAATTCTCTAGGGTCTCCAGAGATTAATGATTTGGCACTTCCAGCACCTTAAAGTGCTCTGATTTTTCAGGCAGCACTGAAATCCTGTCCTGTCCAAACAAAAATCAGGCACTGCTAATTCTTTGGAGAACTTCAGCTGATGAACATTATTAATTCTCACAGCAGATGCGAGCAAAGAGAGCAGGAATATATTTGCAGGTTTTTAAAGGTATTTGCAAAAGTGTTCTATGAGCATTTTTAGGGTAGAGTGGATGCAAAAGGAAATATCCTAAATATTAAATATGGATCTGAGATTAAACCAGCTGCATACATGCCTGCACCACTGTCTTCACTGAACAGACATCCACAGAGCTTGGAAAGAAAGTGGGAGGCAGGGCTTGAGAGTTCTCCTTGAGCTGGAATAAAACAATGTGATTGAGGCGGTTGGTCAAACAAATGTGGGAACTGTGTGTGTTGTGTGTCGTGGCAGCTTGGGATGGATCCCATCGCTTCATTTCAGCAACAGGACAGCAAACACTCTTTGTGGCTGGAGAATCAAGTCAGAGTAAAGTCACCCACTGTGAAGAGTTCAGCTGCTCCATTCCCACATGTCAAGGCTCCTAAATGCACCCGGACCTTCAACACAAAGGGCATTTTTTTCACTTCCATGTGGAGGACATGGAGGACATGGATGAAGGGTGGCATTTCTTGTCACCTGGCAATAGCACAAGGCACAGCATTCATGTCCCAAGGACTGTGTCAGGGCTCTCTCTGAAGTCCCCCATACCATGCTAATTAATGCTTTTAGTAAGAAACAACATAAATTAGTGAAGATTTGCAGCATGAAGCTTCCCACTTCCCACCAAGGTCAGAGATGCTGGAGGCATCCTGAAGCCAGCACAGCTCCTGCATTCCAACTTTTCCAGCTCCAAAATTCCAGCTGTCTCATGCCTGGTACCATCAGGAACATGGAGTGCATGTGTAAACAGAGCCTGTCTGATCTGCTCCACAGAGACACATCCTGCCCTTGGGTTTTTGGGTCTATACTGACAGGGCAGGCACCCTCTTCCTGGCTGGGGCATGTTCTGAATGGCTGAGCTGCAATGAGCAGATGACAGAGATTTCACTCCATTTTAATGGTTTTCTGGCCAAAATCCTCTCTAGGATTTAACTCAACAAGACCTTTAAATACAACTGAGAGCAGAATTTGGCTCAGGGAGTGTTTCCCCATTTTATTCCCTACAGCTTTTCATTACCACCTTCTAAATATGTAACGAAACCAGGAGTGTTTTTACGGTGCTCTGTATGAGAGCATTGCTAATAAGTAGCTCCATTAAAAATAGTAAACATAAATCATTTATTCATTTTATGCATTTCTAAGTCCACTTGAGAATATTTTTGGCTGAGCCAAGGCACAAGTAAGGGTGTTAATTATTATCTTACTAGAGCAATCAGTTAATAAGGCAGTTAGGAGAGATGTTTGTTAGGAGGTTCTGGGGTGCCCGGAGGCTACTGAAGTCACTGTCTGGGAGAGAACACGACCGCTGGAGCTCGCAGGAGTCTGGTGGCACCAACCCAAAGCCCTCGAGGCCTCTGTCTGCAAATTAGCTGAGAGGAGAGAGCAGACACCAGGTCTGAGCAGGGAGCTGTAAACAAGAGGTAGGAACTCCCGGCGCAGGCTCTCTCAGAGCAGAGCAGTGCAGGGGCCCCTGCGAGGAGGCTGGAAGGGCTCAGTCAATGGGGTGGAGATGGGGAGGGAATTGGGTTCTGTTTCCTTCTCCCCCCAAACAGAAGCAGCCTTTTCTGGGCTCTGCTGTCTCCTCAGGCCAAGGAACAGTGCTCTGCACCACTTACAAAGCTCAGCATCTTGGAGCAGCTCTGCTCTCCCTGGCCTGTTCATCCCTTGTGAGGACACAAGTGCTTCCAGTCTCCTCCAGGAGAGAAGAGCTCCTTTATTCAGTGTTCTGGCCCACCAGAACTGGATGGACATCCAGACCAGCGTGGTACTGACCAAACCCATTGACTGACTGACCATGGCCAGATGGCCTTTGCTCCCACTGTGCTTCCAGAGGGGTTGATCCCACTAAACCCACCCTGGTAAGTGGTGCTTCAATCCAGAGGCCAAGGACAGAGTGAATTTTCAGATTAAATGCTAAAGGTTCAAGGAGAGCAGCACACTGGGGCATCCTGCTGTTCTTCTGCCTGATTTCTGCCTGTTCACTGCTCAGTAACTTCTGTTCTCCACTCACCACTGCAGCAGCGGGTGCCAGGAGCCAAACATCTCCATTAGTGACTTGCAGGAGGGAGGTTATCCCAGTCTCCCGAAACCGAAGGAAAACCACAGCTGTCTGCCCTCAGCCTAGGGTGTGTCAAGGAACCTGTCCACAAGGGAAGTGTTTCTGCTTATGAATTATATGCTACAACATCCCCGTGATTCTGTTAGGGATGCACTCCGAGGTGCTCCAGGGGAAGCCTGTTCTAGGAGCTAAATTCTCCCTGTGAGATGGAAGAAATATTAGAGGAATTGCCAGAGAAGGGAGGGGAAGAAGCCACTTTCTGAGGTACTTTAAAGGCAAATAATCTGGCTCCTTCTGTCTGACATCCACAGGGGATGATCTTATGCAACTTCCAAACACTTAAACTGATTTGCAGCACAGAAATAATTTTTAAATGCTGCTCCTTTTACTTGTCTTCCCTAATCCAGTTAGCCCTCAAAATATGGCTGTAGGGGAGAGACCCCGTTGAACTTGCACATGGGAGACCTTCTTTACTTGAGACAAAATAACAAGTCCAAGAACATATCCCAGATCTATCCCACAGTTTGGGATAGTACCTAAGCAGAGGCCTGTTCCTTGTCAGTGAGGGAAATACTGTCATCCCCATTTCGCAGATGGGACATTGAGAAAGAACGGGCTGAATAGCTAATCCAAGGACACAGGAAAATCCATAATCAGGCTGAAAAGTGACCCAAGATCTCCTGACTTCATGCAGTGGGATTGCTGGTGGGCAGATCCTTTTTTCTCTCAGGAGATTCAGTAAAGCTGCTAACAAATCTAGCGTGAGCAGCCCAGAGCTGACACTGTCCCCGGGAGCTCCTCCTCCAATGGGAGAATGTAGATGGAAAATAAATATTAGATACATTTAGATACAAATAAATATTAGATACATTTAATTCATTATTAATAATCTATCAGGGTTTTTGCTGGAATGGCTGGCTCAGGAGTACAACCTTGGCCAACCATTGCCCTGACAGAGCTCCAGCATCTCTCTGCCAGAGAAACCCCTCCTTCCAACAGACAGGGAGATATTTCACAACTATTATTCTGTAGAGTTCAATTGACACTCCAGAAGACGACTTTGCTTTTAAAGAGATTAAGTTGATTCCTTCCCATAAATTCAGTAGTTACCCCAACTATGCCTCATTGAGAAAACTTATTCTGACAAGAGTCATGAATTATAACCAGGATAAAATGTTTCATTAAAATACAGATAAGGGAACTTAGGGAGCAAGGGTTTTGTATAGGTAAAACCAATTTTGCTGCAAAAGCAAATCCGCAGCCATTTTTCAGGTCAGTAAGTCGAAGTCTGGGTGTTATAAATCCATCATCGATGTTTTCTTACAGCTATAACAGCTGACACATCTGAATCCCTGGGAGCTAAAAGCATGCCAGGAGAAATGAGCACCATCAAAACACATCAAGAGGAGACGTACAGCGAGGGCTGTAATGTACCTGACTGCTGACGGGACAATATTGGCTTCCCTTCCCCGAGAGTTCCTCATCAACCACTGCCTGTCCATGAAGGAATTGATTTAAGGGTATCAATTAAAAATTAGCCCCAGTATCACTAGAGGGATGGGTTTAAGCATAATTAATGCAAAAAGCTTAATAGCATTCTTTTTGAGGTTCAATTGAGTATCCCTGATGACGGTGCGTGTACAGCACTCTCCATTTCCAGAGGAGTGTAAATGACTCCCTCCTGCATGGATCCATTGAAGTAGCTGTAAAATCTTGATTATATCCATGTCAGACGGGTTCAGTTCAGAACAGAACTGCCCAGAAAATTATCCCTCCCTCCCCCACAAAACATTACCATTTCATTAAAAAAATATGTTAATAATTAAGCAAACAATTGTGGATAAAATCATCTCCAAGTTTTTGTTTTTCTGGTGAAAAATGCGTGTGAAAAAAGAGCTTCTTCCTCACAGTGTTCAAAGGTCATGTTTATGTCTAGATTCAAGTAAACAACAAATTTGTCAGTAACATTTTGATCGAGAGCATTATGTGCCCTAGGTGATAATCCAAGTTAATTTACAAGCAAAATGGTGTCATAACTTCAGTCTGTGAAGGAAGAAAGTCCTAGGGATTACTGCTGTGCCATCATAAAGTGTTGGGCACTTCTGCAAAAATCAGTGTCAGGGACAAGAGTTTCAAATGCGTCTTGTCAGCTGAAATACCCTAAAATGGAGGTACCAAGGCTTTGAAACCGGGTTCGTCTCCCACCCCCAGAGCGCTGGGTGATCTTGTCCCTTTCTGCTCTGTCCCAACACGCTGCCATCCACAGCGTGTGACTCAGGACAGGGAAGGGGAGAGCTTGGGGTCAGCTGTGGGGCACAGCAAGGATCCACCAGGATAACTCCCTGGCACAGCAAAGCTGGGGGTGAGGAGAACCACTCTGGAACGTGGTATTTCAGGTATCTTTTACCTCTGTCCCGAAGAACCCCTTCTCCTCATTTTTTCCAGAATTTTGTGATGCTGGCATGTAAACAATGAAGTCAGAAATTGTCTCAGTGACTTCTGTAAAAAAGACTCGAATTCAGTATTATTTTTATTTTTCTTTTTTTTTTTTTTTTAATCTAATCTGGACAGAACTGTAGGAACTTGGTGCTTCAAAATCTAAATTTTGCAATACGCTTTTGGAAGCCTTTCTATTTCAGAAGCCTATGTACAATATATTCTATTATGAGGACATTCCGCCACTCTAAATGCATTCGTATTTTAGGTATGCAATACTACCACAGTTTTAAAAATAAACATCTGAAGAAAACTCTGGGGTTTTAAAAATAAGACATTTGTAGCTCAATGTTGGTTGAAGAAATCTGGAAAGGTATTAATCATTTCAGTTACTCATTGATTTCAGTACAAATATACTGGGAGATGAATATGCATCCACTGGTCATGTTAACCTGCCTTCACCAAAAAATAATATTTCATGTGATACAATGAAATGCTACAAAAATGAATCATTACCTTCTAAATCTAAGCTAAGACCTTTAAAAACTGAAAGTATGGGTGATTTTTAAAAGTAATTTTTCCATATTTTTGGAAGAATTTTGCCTCTATTTTTACTGCTTGATTTATCTATGTATTTAGAAAAGCCTTTCTACAGCCATTCAAAATAATACTGAAAGGTCAGTGCCTGGTTACTCGGTTCTCCACGACCTGGGAGCTCAAAGGCCTGTGCAGTGTCAGGGACTCTCACAGCAGGAAGTAGGAGGGTGAATTTGCAGTGCTTTTGCTCAGTACTCTGGAACTAAACCAGTTGTCAGATGGAAAGGACAAGGCATGGGGCTGAATTCCTCACTTCTACAGACCTGGATCAGGAGCACCAGGAGGGATGCAAAGGCATCTCCAGGCTTTCAATATCCCCTTGGTTACTGCGTCAGTTTGAAGAGCAGTGTTTTTAGGAGGAATAGGAAGCACCAATCTGCTTTGGAGCCACAGCTCCTAATTCTCCTGTTCCACCCAATGCCATTATTTGGAGATTGGCTTGTGCAATTCACTATTTATTACTGGTTTGCTTTTCCTTTTGTTGCAAGAATGGAGCTGACAGCTAAACACGTGTACCTACATTATGAAATCCTGCTTAACAAGGAACAGCTAATTAAGCTGTTACAGTGCTGGCCCATGCCCTGAACCATGCCAGCAACGCCCCACGACTGCACTGCCCTGGGAGGGACAGGGATGTGACGCAGCACTTGGGGACTCGGGAATGGGAATGTGCCAAGAGAGACAAGTGCCCTTCCAGCCAGACATTGCAGGAGTCTTCTCGGCATGGCCAGAGCCACCACCACCTCCTCTCTTCCCAAAATCAGTGTGCCCCTGATAGGGAGCACAGGAACTTCTCACACAGCTTTTTTAACAAAGTGACCCTGAGGGCACAGTGACAGAAATTCTGTGTGAAACTGCTTAAATCCAGCTGGTCACAGCTAAACCCTTCTTTGGAATTCGTGGCCTAAATGTTTATGGTTTGGTACCCCAAGTCAGTCTCCTCCGTACCCTGGCTGGAATGCCCACAGTCAGCAGCACTGAGCCGTGCCTTTCTGCACATTCCCAGCACTTCCCAGGAAGGTGTCTCAGCTGAAGGACTCAAAACCCACCATGCTATTCCAAGAGGATCCCATTATTCCCGATGTAGTAGGAATAAAAAACATTCTGTATTGTAAAATGAACACAGTGTAGCCTTTTTGCACAACAAAAGCCTCCGGCCACAACACCAGCAAGAATTAAAACCACACTTCCAAGATGTCCAGCTACAGTATATATTTTATCATTATTCTGCAGACATATGTTTTGTGTGACTTGGTTCATTTATTTCCTTTTTGTTTTCAAAAGCTAACACATGGCCCTGAACAAAAATTACACTCAATTTTTTATTTGTTCAACTCAGTTAAAATCACAGCACTCGCTTTGTAGAGTTTTACATAACAATGTGCTGCTTTGTATGACTTTTATGTAATTTAATTTCAGTAAACTAGCCTGAAATAATTTAGACAGTCTACAGAGAGTTTGTGTATTCAGTGTTAGAGACTTGCATTTTACACATTTATTCATGTCAGACTTAAAATTCGATTTGAGTGTGGGAGTTAGCAGCTTCCCTGTCCCTACATAGAAATAAAATCCACAGGAGACAACAGGTGACAGGATAAATTCTTCCATCCTATCCAGGACTACAAGGGAGGGCTGCTAAACTCTGGTGCTCATCTATTCAAATGGAGGACCACTGGAAAAAAAAAAAAAAATGGTTCAGCAAAACAATTTTATGAGTTTAAAGAGCTGGGAACTGCCTTGTGGAAGGCTGGGATTGCCTGATAATGATAGCTGCCTGATGGACAGACTGGATGAAGGAGACAGTTGACAAATGAGATGATGACAGTCCCTCACTGAGCTGTCTGGAAAAAGAACAACAAAATGTCAGCAGGAGTAAGACAGACTGTATAAGCTGGGGGAGAAGCCATGAGCTGGAGGAAACCTGGACATCTCAAAGCTGCTGACCAAGACACACAATACACTGTGCAGCAGTCAGGAAAGTGATGCAGGTTTCCTCAGTTATCGTTTTGTCCAGGTCTGTTGTTTATAGTTTTGGACAGACCTAAAGGGTCCCTTTGGAAGAGCTGCCCTCCTGCTGAACAAGGCTGGACTTCTGGGAGTGTGGCTGAACAGGGGGAAATGAAGGGATTAACAGACTCTGAGGGTGACATCCCGGTTTTGTGGAAGGGGAGCAGTGTGGCTGGTGTTCCTGAAAGCCAGGGAAAATCTTACTGTGACCCCATAGTGAGGGGAGTCTGAGAGGGAGATGACCCTGAGCAATGGGGACAAACACACTGGTCAAGTTGGGGTTGTTGGGCTTGCACATAGGGGAGCTTTTGCTGGCTCTGCGGTAGCAGGGAATCAGAAATGAGACAGAAGTGACTCACAAAGAATGAAAACATTCAACACAGGCACCCAAGGTGGCAGGAGGAGAACCCCACCGTGGGTCTGACTGCAGCAGGACGTGCCTACATGGCATTAAGCAGTCAGTGCCAGATCACTTCTGAAAACAGCAGCTGATTCTTTTTGAAATTTCTTCCCCAGAACTGACTGTTTCTTCCGAGGAAGCCCCTGGAAATCAAATGAGACGTCGGACTTGTAACACTCGAGTCTGCATTTCTTGTCCTTCGTCTGCTTTCCTTCCTCTTTTAGTGCCTCTTCTGCTTTCGTAGGGACGGCGTGTGGAGCAGCGGGGCTCTGACATCAGAGCTGGGGGCGGTTGCGACACAGCGAAGGCTGACGAGCAGAGGAGGAGGAGGAAGGAGGGCAGGAGAGGAGGAAGGAGGGCAGCACGAGGAGGAGGAAGGAGGGCAGCGGAGGAGGAAGGAGGGCAGCAGCAGGCGTGAGCAGCTGCCACGTCCCCGGCACCGCTGTCAGCTGGGACTGCGCACTGCGCTCCTCATCCCGACACAGCTCCCACCAAGGACTGGGCTCCCTCCTTCTTCCTTCAGCTGGAGTTCCAAGGGCTCCAAAACGCTCCGCACGCATGTTTTAAATTACAGATAATTCATTTCGATACGCCTTTTCCTTGGATCCGCAGACAGAATCAAAGGCAGGTTTCCCTAGGAGATACACATCAAGCTCTGCCTGCAGCTCTGGAGTGTTGCAACACAGCTCGTAGCAACCAAGGGAGAAATCAGTTCTCCTTTCTATGGCAAGGGGTTGAAAACCAAAATAATTTCATTGTATCTTAGGAAAACCAGCTTTAACAGATTGGTGAAGGCGATT
The DNA here is from genome assembly GCA_013397755.1 of Cnemophilus loriae. Taxonomy (NCBI): domain Eukaryota; kingdom Metazoa; phylum Chordata; class Aves; order Passeriformes; family Corvidae; genus Cnemophilus; species Cnemophilus loriae. The sequence goes on from VZTF01008876.1 coordinate 1,687,947, forward strand.
TCCTCTCTATTTTTGAGGCCTAACCAACATCAGGACCACAACTCCAGCACAGTCAAGATTAAGCCCATTGTCTAAAGAGATCATTATTACACTTAGATTCCTATTAAGGTTTCATGGTACGAAGAGGAGGGGGTTGGGAGGAAAGTAATGAAGTTACAGGCCTTTATTGTACAAAGGCAACTGGAGACTTTTTTTAGGATGCTATCTATCAGCCTGTCTGGCAAATGTCTGCCTAGTAATAATGTATCCGTCTGCTGAAACAAGCCTAAATAATGCATCATTATATCAATAATTAATAGGCACATGGGTCAACAAGTTCAAGATTGTTACAGGCGGAGGAGATGTGAAGGAAATGGCTCATTCCAGGCCCTGCCAGGCCCGACACGGCAAGCACAGCTTTGCAGGAAAGCGATGGAGGAGTGCTGGCAGCCAAATGCCAGAGCAGCATGTGCAGGGGACGTGGCTTGTGTCTGCTCAGTCCCCACTTACTCACCCAAAACAGGAACCCACCAGGATGGAGCTTCCCACAGAATAGAGGAAGAGAGGCAGGGAGAGTATCCCATGCTCCTGATTTGGGAAGCCAACTTCTCCAACCACATTCAACAGCCCAGATGAAATGTGAGCCAAGTAGGTATTGCTGATTTTAGTACAAGCTGATGATAGCAACAGCTGAGGTCACCTACTGACCAAAAAATCTGTGCCTGAAGTAACCTGGGGTATTTTAAAATGGAAAGAGAAAAGAATCAAAGTTACCATATGAAAATGAAATCAAAATCAGAGAGGATGTCAAAAGAGAAATATGGAGGAGATATTAATAATAACATCTTTTTTTCCTGAGAAGAGTGCTGAAAATCAAGGTATTTTGGTAATTGTAATTCCTCACTCTCATACAAGGAGGGTGGGCTCCCATCCGATACAGAAGCCTCCTGACATTATTTGGGATCCAGGGACAGAAGTGCAAAACTGAGGTTGCTATTTGTAAAACAAAGAAAGGAGGCAAACCAATTCATCCCCTGCAGGTTTGGTCAAGCATCCACATATCACATGTTCAAGCTGATCTATGCACACACACAATGGGACCCCTTAACAATGAAAGTGTTATTAAAAATCTCAAATTAGATGTGAATACAGTATCTTGGTGAAGCAATTATAGTGCCTATGTTAAACTTGTCTTAATAGCAGTAACTTTAATGCTTGGGGGAAAGAATTGAGATTTTGGCTAGGCTGGGTTTTATGGTGGTCACTTGGTTTCTGGGTTTTTTTGGGTTTGGTTTCTTGTTGAGTTTTTTGTTTGTTTGGTTGGTTTTTTTTTTTAAACAGGTCTTGTATAAGAAAACACAGCAAACATCACAGTTCCATTTTCAGAAAACCACAGCCTACTTACAACCAAGTACAGAGGGAAACTGAAAGTAGAAAACAGAGTAACAAGTTGCAAAGGCCATTCTAGTCACAAGTCATTTTAAAAAGCAGATGACCAAAATAGAAAAATCCCAAATTAATAGTTACAGTAAACTGTGCTTTTAAAGTTGCGTGATAAGTTAGTTACTGAAGATTCTGTCAAAGGGATTTTCTTCAGAGTGAAGTCCTAGAGTATATGGAGGCTGATTTGTCCTCTGGCCCGTTTCTAACCAGCAAACACTGATCCTGCTCACTCAAGGAATTCCATCAAGCTCACAGGAGTGACACCAGCAACAAGTCAGGACAATACATGATAGATTTCTGAACGACGATGAACAGAAAGTTGTGCAGTCCCACGGTTCATACAGTCAAGGCTCTCAAGAATGCATTATGAAGCTTTCCTATTTTCTTCTTACAGAGCCCAAGGCTTTGGGGTTCAAGTGTGCAAAAGCACCAGAAGATTTGTGCATCACCTCATACTCAAGAGACCCAAGCACTTGGGAGTATATTCTAAAGAAATTAATTCCTAGATGCTGAAGCTACTTTCTTTCTCAAACTTTTTTCCAGATAACACTGTGCTGCTTTCTTGGGAGTTTCTGACCCACGGAGGAATCCACCCATGGAGGTGGCTGTGTGGGGCTGTACTCAGCCAGCACACCCCCGCTGGGTTATGGGAATCCGCATTTAACCGTACAGCTGTAAACTGTGACAGTAAATTCCAAAGCCATTTATTGCCTCAGGACAGAGGTTCACATTCCCTAAGGAGGATGGGCCCTGGGAAGTGCAAGGGGCTCTGCATCGCTGGGCAGTGGCACAGGAGCAGGAACACAACACCCTGTCCCAGGTAAGGGCCATGTCTCTGTCCCCTCCTTGTCCCCTCCCACCTTCCATGGAAGGAAAACCAGCTGTTTCCGGGCCCCATCTATACAACTGAAATCCTATGGACGTGGCTAAAGAGTGGAATGTGCCTCTGAGGGCATCTGCAAATGATTCCAAGATGCAAGACACTAAATAGGGACAGGAAGTATGGCACCAAGACTTAGGTGGAATGTAAAATTCCCAAATTAAAGACACTACAGTTCTACAGAAAAGATCAGATGAGAGGACTAATGACAAGAGGTGTGGAACATCATTTTATAAAGAGCCTTAGGGATGTAGATACCCAATTCTCTTTCATCCTAATGGCTCATTCCCTTCTCCTCTGAACATCCATGTGGGATGGTGTTAGGTGCCCTGCTTCTCTCCTAAGGATAAAACCATCAAGGCCATTTTTTCCCAACGTATAAAATTGAATTTCCAAGATTCATTTCTGGAGTAAGAGCAACCATTTCACATTTCAAAAGCAATTTATCATAAAGACACGTCTCCCTCAACTTAATTGTCCTGAAATCAGAAGGTACCTTTTATCAATACACATGGTCCTTACCATCTTCTGACTCTTGAGCTGTTGTTTCTCTGACCTCTTTTTACACCAGCTCCATTTTTACTGTGCAAAGTTCCTCTGTTCTATTATGCAAAACACTTTTCATCCTTTTAGACAAAAGAGCTGGACTTCAAGAGATCCTATGTTCCCATAGCAGAAGTTTGGTAGTCAGCAGATTCATATGGTTCATTTTATATGTCCAGTTACTTGATCCCAACTCCTTTCTCACCCACATGGTAGGAAGGATTATTCTTCTATTCATGCTTCAGTCTTTTAATAGATTTAGGGCACAGCTCTTAAAAATGTATAAGAGAGACAGGCATCACATGATTTTGCTATGGATATTTTATGAGCAAGTCTGGGTGCATGCTGTGTGCTTGAAACAAAAGACTGCACAATGTGCTACCAGGGCAGGAGCTGTGTCATTATGTCTTGCATTCAAGGCTTCTGGGAATCTTGGGCAAGAAAAACAACAAAACAAAGGCATGGGAGAGACACCAGGATTGAGTAAATGGGTCAAGACAGCACCGATACAATTCGTTGTTATTTAGACCTGTAATTCAGTCATTTGTCAGAGAACAAATCCGATTTAGGAAGCAGCAGCCTGGCCCCTCCTTTTTTATTGGCTGTTATTTGGGGGTTGCATTTGTTAGCTAATTGACTTAAACTACTACCTTGAAAAGACAATACTGGTTCCTACGTGCTTCTTCTGCACCTGCAGCAGCCACCATGAGATGTTTTGGTACCAAGAACCACTTCAGCCATTATTTATCACTGGAGTGATTAATTGACATCTGGAGCATAAACTTCCACTGCTACTGGCCTGATTAAAGGTGTTGGCTGACATTTTTCAGAGCATTCAACCACCAAAGAAGACATCAGTGATGTTCAGGCACTTGAATCTTTCAGACATGTTTTCAATGCTCTTGCAATGCTCGATCTATTCCTTGAAAAAGATGGACACAGGATGGAAGTAGGGATACAGCTCACAATCCACTGCTCACCAACCTTTCCAAATCTACTTCTCTTACCACCACTGCAAACACAAAAAAATGCTATTTGTATTTTCTTTATTCTCTTTGTATCATTTTCACTATTAGATAACTACAGACCAGCACACTCATGTGGTGCTTTACAACTGCAGAGCTGGAGGAAACTGCCCAGCTCAGTACCAGTAACAAATACACAAATTCTAACTGCAAGCACATGCATATAAGGGCATCTTCAGCTAAAAATGTGGGTGTTTTTCTTGCAATCTTACTCAGAAATGAACTTTTAAAGAATCAGCTTTGCCAGAGATATTAGCTTCAATCTTCAGTTTCACAGCAACTTCATCACCAGGGAGGGCACGAAGGAATTTTTACGCATTACTTGTACACGTCACTGTTTTTCCTGTTGGGACATTTGAGTCTCCTAACAATATATTCCATGGATCCACAGCAACCTCGTAATAATACTTAGAACATACACTGTCTTTTGTAAATATTACCTTATTATACTAAACGTTAACAACTTCAGTTTGCTATTTATGGGAATGCTCTTTCTCAAGATGCTTCATAGTAGAGAAATGTAAATACCTCTGAAGTGGTAGTTTCTATAGAGACTTGTTTTTCCACTGAATTGTAGCATAAACAGCCCAATTTTCTACAAATCTGGAGCATCTCTCCCAAGTGGCAGATAATGATACTTTACCACTCCGTAGCCATTTATGTCTTTGAAGCTTGCTGTAAATGTGAACCACTTATGTCTTTGGGAGTATCCTGAGGCAGTATCATTAGCCTCGCTGAGAAAGGGACGTAAGAGAGCAGGTAAAAGACTTTACACAGAGTAGGGTGGCACTGCTCAGCAGCTTGATGCGCATCACACTTTTATTGCTGGCTCTGTGACAGTTCATCTTATCCCAGCCTCAGAAAGCATCAGTTTCACTCCCAGCAAGAACAGATCTGTCTCAGCAGTAGCTCTGGAGTGAGGGCTGAACATGACCCCAAAACAGGCAGTAGGATTTTTGGAAGCTGAGTCAGTTTTGCCCAGTGGATGTATGAGAAGCTCTTGAGTTGATCTTAGGTTTAGCTGTGCTGCTGCATGGAACACCCCTGCTCTGGGGCTGGTTTGTCTACAAGACTTCCAGCTTTCAAGAAAACTAAGACCAGGAATCCATTTTTCCTGTTGTCAACACAGCCTGAAGAAGCTTCCAGGAGAGTAGTCATGAGGAATTTGTGTCTTCCCCTCAGCCCCTTAGGGAATGCTGTGCCCATCGTGTAAGTTGAGGGAAGAAGCTGAAACCTCCTTGGGCTGAGCAACCACTTCTGATTTTCTTGTTGCCCTTTTTTACAGGGAACAAACACAACACTTAAAACAACAGTGAAGTGCAAAGCCCCACTTGCCCATGTGTGCCCCCTGACCCCTTCCTTCTGCACTGGGGCTGTTCCTGCTCCCTAGGCTGCCTGGAAAGGTGCCTGGGCATCATCATTCATCCCCCAGGGTGTTTAGCTGCCAGATCTCCCCATGGCTGATTGTGCTGCACATCCCCGTCCCCACCGCCCAGCCCCGCGCAGATGCCGCGCGTTAGTGCTGAGATCAGTGTGGGAGTCGTCCCTCCTCCACACACCAGATGGTTCTGCGTTTGTTTTTAGTGCTTACCTATCTGCTCCTCAACTCCTGAGAGTCATGTGAAGCTGGGAAGGGAAAAAAGAAAATACTTCCCCAGCAGCTAACAGAAAAAAATAATTATCAAGAAGTTTCCTTTTCACGTGTTATCTCAAAACACAGAGAATGTACTCAAGAAGCATTCAGAACTTTCTCAGAAAGGAGGGAAATCAGGAGAGGGGCAGATGTGGAAAGTTCCTCGGTATCCAAACAGTGTGGACAGCTCAGGCAGTGCTCCCCCTGCTCCAAGGACCGACAAAATTCACCCTTCAGACCAGACTAGATTGGATTAGATTGTCCAGCAATCAGTGCTGAACTAGATTGTCCAACACTTTGGCTTCCTTCCAGTTCCACTGCATAATGAGGAGCAGGTATTTTCCACTTTAACCTTGTCCTTCCCAAACCAGCAGCATTTAAAAGATGGTGAATCTGTCTAATTTAGTAATGACAATCCATCTGATTTCACTCTTTCACTTTTAGGAATGAACATGTTTTGATTTTATCTAAACAAAACAGGTCATACTTCTGCACTATCTATGCAGTAAATGAACCTGTAAATATGTAAATAAATAGAAACTAGTGCAAGTGAGGCATTTTATGTGTGATATTTCTTCTCTGGGCTTTTTCAGTCCAGTACAGTCCTACTAACTGTTGTGATTTATTCTGCAAGTTGAACGAGATCCAGTTCCTGGGGGTATATGATTATGTCTAAAAATTTTTTCTCCAACTTGATTGCGTGAAGAAGCCTTAAAATGTGACTGACCCATCTGCATTCTCAAGACTTAAAAACAAGAAGGCAAATGGGGAAATCTCCAAATGAATTTGTAAAAAAGCATCTGAGGAACACCTTGTAAAAGCCTGTCTCAGGTTTGTGGATACCTGACATAGACAAGTGTGGTAATGCTGACATGCTAAAATAGAAGTTAGGTCATTTTATCCCTGGAGCCTTGGATCCTGTCAGGGTTGGTGCTCCTTACCTAGGAACCCTCACTTAGCATGATCAGCAGGCCAGGAGTAAATCCAAACCATGATGAGGTCAAAACTGCATCTTTTATAATCACATTGTAATGAAGGGAAGCAATAGGAGGCAGCAGCTCAGCTCACAGCAAAGGAGACAATGGCAAAGTATAAAACCTAAAAATAGGGAGCTCTACAACAAAAACTCCCTCACCCAACTACGCAAGCAGAGCCACTCTTCCCTGATCCTTCCTTTCCTTTTGCAGATCTCTCCCACCTCCTGCTTGGGCTTCTCAGCTTTACAGGCAGAGCAATCACAAAGCACACAGAGGGGTGACGTGTGCCAGGTGCCAGAACTGGCTCCTGCTTCCTGCAGGGAACTGAAAGGGTGTCCAGCAACTCCTGGAGGTGGTGGTACTGCTAAAACCACTGCTGAGGCCTGCAGGGATTTGGCCAGAAGTGCAGCATCTCTTCCAGCCAGGGAGAACAGTTTTGGAAAGACAAGGGTCACCTCAAATCATCAGGCTGGGTATCCTCATGGAAAAAAACCAAGTTTTAGGTTTTTTTCCATCACTGTATTATCCTTCATTTTCTTCCTATTGCTAGGGCTTGATGAACATCCATTTTCCTCTCCCCACTGCCAGTGTCTGGTGCTCTCACATCCTGCCCCACTTCATCCATATCCTCCCATACTGCAGAACCCACTTCTCCCCAAAAGTGGTTTCATTTCCTCCCCCACTTCTCCCACCACCAGAAGCCCTCTTTCTTCCTATTCCCAGCGGAGAGTGCTTTGCTCCCCAGCTGATTTGAATTCCTCCCTCCTTCCGTGGGCGCAGAATCGTTCAGAGCAGTGGCATTTCAAACTCTGCAGAGAAGGTAGGTAGACTCAATCCCGAGTGGGAGTGCATATCAAGTATGGTGGTAGTGGGTGCATCTAACCCCAAGACCAGAAGTTCCCAAACTTTCCCAGGGTATAAACAGTGCCTAAAGGCTGGATGCTTCCTCTTGGACATATGTGTTGATGGCAGCTACCACAGCCAAAACCAGTGCCATGCTATATATATAAATATATAACATTTAATATGTAATCTTTGTATTGTGTGTCGTTATTATACCATATAATCACATGATACCATTATCATAGGTCGCAGAAGATTCAGAAAGAAGTTAGTTAGAAATATTATCTAGAAGAAAAGACTGTAAAAAAGAGGGAAAAAAAGGGGGTTCATTCCATTTTAACATCTGGGATTGCAGATTTCTTACCATCAAATGCTTCTATGTCATCAGTGGTGCCCTCTCTATGAAGAACCGCTGAATACAACATTTTTAAACTCGTGGCTTATCAACTACTGTCTTTTCTGCTGAAAGTGGAGTTTAATTCCTGCCTTATCCCCGCAGAGGTGGTCTTGGCTCCTGCATCACCAACAGAGCCCCTTCTAGTTACAGGGTGATTGGAACCAGCAGCCACAGAGTCTCACCACAGCCCATGTCTCAGTGACATTTTCGTTCTGAGTCACCATTTGATTCAAGGCAAGAAATAAAATTGCCACTGATGGAAGTTCTGCATAATTCTTTATCACCTGAGCACATGAAACAGAAAAGCTACAGAATGAATTAGTCCAGAACTTGGTGTGCTTAACAAATGTTGTTTAATGACTCTGTTCAGAACACCTACATGTTTTGTTCCTGTTACTTGTACAGCTCTTGCATGTGACAAAGACACTAATTTTTTAACAGAGGAGGGAGGAGAGAGAACAGCTTATGGACTCTTTTTTTACTGAGTATAATAATAGTAATATGGGGCTCTATACCATCTATGTCTCAGTGACTTCTTTTAAACATGTTTAGCCTATAATTGAAGGATAATTTTTCTTATTGCCAACTCCATCAGCTCACACTGACATCAGAAAACCCAACAGTGTTCTGGCTTACATTTCATCACCAGTAAAGAATTTTGAAAATTGAATTTTCCTCTGTGAGCATGAGGATAATCCTTAAAATTACGGCTTTGGTTCTACCCAGCATAGAGGCTGCAGCACATACGTGCCCCACCAGTCCCTGTCTGCACTGGTGTGTCCTGGACATGAATCACAGAGTCCCAGAATGATCTGGGTTTGAAGGGAACTTAAAGTTCGTCTTGTTCTACCCCCTGCCATGGGCAGGGGCACCTTCCACTATCCCAGGTTGCTCCAAGCCCTGTCCAACCTGGCCTTGGACACTTCCAGGCATGGGGCAGCCACAGCTTCTCTGGGCTGCAAAATAACCTTTGCAGACAGAGGGATGTCATGTTGCCTTTTCAGGAAAGTCACCTCTTAGATCGAAAAATCTACTTAAAACCAATAAAACTTCTGTTTTCCTTTGGTCATGCTTTTTCTGTGTCTGATCCTGCCACAGTTCAGATTCCCGTGGTGTAATTAAAGAGACCACAAATGACAGAGAAAACAAAATATGTGCAAGTGTTACATATAAAAGTGTTGAGGACAAAGGTTCTTTTAAAAGCTCACTTTTGAGCAAACTGACATTGCAGTTTTTCTCACTTGGATTTCAGACAGAGGCTAGCAAAATTTACAGTAACAAACCCTTTAATTCTCACTCCATTCAGAGAATGACTCAGCACTGCAAGGAAAAGCAGTCTAAATGTTGTGAAGTTTTGACAAACCAGCTGAGGAATGAGCAAGCAGGAGTCCAACGTGGAAGGAGTCACAGAGTTTGCATCTGAGGAAAACTTTGCTGATTACATTCTGGAGGTGGTTTGTTACAGGGCGGCCTCACTGCAAAGTGAAATCCCATGTGTGCATTGAATCCAGTGCCAAAGAATTCCCTTCTAGGTATAAAACCGGTCAAAGAATTCCAGGAAGCCCTTCCTTGCAGAGGAAGCTAATTCAAAGTCCCCAAATGCATACCAAAAAAATAACTTTCTTTCCACATTTCTCAATCTCAGGCACCTCTTTCTGCCTTCAGGGCGCCTCCACCACTATTTTCAGAGTTCTCATCTTTCCCCCATATCCACATGACAGCTGGTCCCGAGGAACTCACCGGCCCAGCCTCCACTTGTCTCCAGCTTGGGATGACTTGGACTGCTCCCAGATACATTTCTTGAGAGCAGCCCTTCGATAACCTGCCCACTGAGATAACCCCGGGTTCCCTTCCTGCATCTCCTGACAGACCTGTCAATTCGTCCAGCTTCTGGAGGAGACACTGTGAGACCAGGAATGGAGGGGTCAGATGAGGGGTATCAGAGATAAGGAAGATGCCAGGATCTGGGGGAGGGCAGCGGGAAAGGGAAGAGGTTACACAGGACCAGAGGCTGGAGCTGATCACTGTGGAAGATGCTCTGGGGTGAACTTGCTGTGTGGGCTGCACAGCTGGGAAATCTCAGTGCGAATCCCTTCAGTTTCTACACTTCACATACAAAAACAGCATAAATATTTTTCTTCCTCTGGCTAATTCTTATGCAAATAGAGGGAAGTTACAAGTTATAAGAAGCTGCTGCTCCCCCATCCAGGTTCACATCAAGTCTCTGCTTCACACACACCAAAACATGAACACATCATGTCTGGGAAGAAACACTTCATTCCAGATCCAGGCTGGATCACAGACAAAAGCTGGCATAACCTCAAAATCTCCAGGAGAAGCCATCAGGGGACACTAAGACTGATCTCTTCCTGTGCCTATTGCAACACATCTGCTTGGGCTGGGATTCCGGGCCATCCCCTTTCTGACAAACGTCAGCAAGCAGCATGTGCTCCTGAAGGCTTTTACATCTGCGTCCGACTCACGCTCACTCCAGAGGTTCCTGTTTCATATCCTGTTCTGATGGCTCTGTGTGTATCATGTACATTAATTTCAAGTGTACACAGGGGACACAAACAATTGCATAAAGATTATAAATTCTGAGAATTCGTTAGGGGCCAGCGTGGTGTTAAAACCACGCTCCCACTCCACAAATGCACATGGACACTCTGCACCACAGCTTGTATTACAGAGGAAAGTTAAGGCACAAAAATAAGAAATTTGGTTCCCAGCAACCTTCTAATGTGCACCTTCAGAGATTTCCTAATTTTCAGAATCCTTACCAACGTGACACACTGGCTGCTAGGTCAGCAGCTCTTCCCCATCCCAGTAAAGTGCATTGCTGTAAGTCCTTCAGAGGCAGTGATCTCTGTGAGATGGGAACAGTGAGCAGTAACAGATACAAGTGTTGGCTTCAATGAATTTGAAGAGAAACATTTCTCTCAAACAGTTGGAATGTGTTGCAGAACTTTGAAAATCTTGTGTTTCTCACCTTTGGGAAAGAAATGTTTTGACTTCTAACAAACACATCTCTTTGCATCCGAGGCCTGCATGGACACTGCTCTGACAGGGACCACGGCCCTTTTTGCCATCAGAGAGCTCCTGTGCTGCCTATTCCTGCAATTCCAGACAGCAGAGATGGGATTCCAGGCTGCTGTGGGGCGTCCTCAGCTCACACCCACAGAGACTCAACACGCAATTCTCTGCTGACATGATTTTTCCTACATCTACCCCTGTGCTGGGCACTAATCCAGGGAAGTTAGAAACCCTCCCCCACAACACCCACTCAGCACTACAGTATCTGTTTCCCAGTCCTTCTGATAAGTGTGCCTGTTATTCTGTTCTAATCTGGTTCCAAACACACCAGCATGCCCTGAAATGAAAGAGCAAAGGAGAACTCAAAGTAAGCATTTACCTGCGATGAAGTTTTCCAAAAAAAAAGCATAAAAATATGTCCCAGTCTGAACCCAACAGAGCATCACAACTCCTGTCTGTGCTCCTCAATAGCAGGGACCATGCCAGGATATTCACTGAGTGCTACACTCAGCAGTCAGACATGAAATATTTCACGCAATAAAACACCAAGGGCAGGTTGTTTGGTTCTGCTTTTCATTCTGCAGGTCACAAATGTTTTGACAAATTTATCTGACTCGCAATCAGTAAATAAACAAGTCCTAAGACACTTGATGAAGGAACTGTATTTCCCTGATAGAAATACTTTCCCATGTCCTTTCCAAAGGGAATGTAAGTCTTCAGTGAGTAATACACCAGTCCTACTCCCATGGCCTAGTCAGTTAGACCCGGATTAACTTCATCCCCTGAGCAAGAACTGCAGCAGTTACTGCTTCTTTTCAGTAAAATCTGAGAATAGTCCAGACTCTCTGAGTTACCTGGTTAATGCTGTCACTCACTGTGCTACAGATGTGCTCCTGTGAGCAATGCTTACACCTCCTGTCAGCTCTAAAGGTGTAAGAGTAGAGTATATCCATGGAAAAGACTTGTTACAATTCCTATTTCAAGTTAATCTTCATTGACAAGCAGCATTTTGGGCTTTAGGATTCACATGCATTTCCTCTCTGAGACAACAGGAAGATCTTCTTTCTTCCAACTCCTAGTATCAGATGTGCCCTAAAAAAATATCCTGAATTGTTTCAATGCCAATACAAGGATTCTTCAGACTGAGGAAGAGAAAGAGAGGGCTGTATACCACATGAGAAAAGGGATTCCTCCTGCATCATTGGTTCTCCTCAAAAACTTAGAGGAGGCTGCTTTGTGTACAGAACATTGCACTCAAGGAGAATGAAACCCCTCTCAGTTCACTATGGGCACAGCAGATCCAAACAGAGCATGGAGATGGTTATTTGTATATATTTATAGCACCTCACAACTCAGAACAGGTTGAAGACTGAACATGAAAATAAATGCTTCTGAGGAATCAGAGAGCACAGTTTTCTCAGTCACCAAAATTGCTCTGCAGTTTTTGATCTTCATTTATATCTGCTTTTCTGTCTCCTAAAAGTGCTTGTTTATATTTAACTGTTTCCAATGTGCTATAAAGACCTGTGAAGAATTTACACTTCCCTGAACATGACCTGAAGGCTTCAGATTTATTCAGACACAAATCACATACTTTATTAAAGATAAATTATGGCACTGCAGAATCAGATATAATTAAAATAATGAGTCCTCATTCTCCAAGGAGGAAAATAAAGAGAGTGATTATCACTGTGAAGTATCATCCATGGATTAGACAGAGTAAGAAAGAAAAGGATTAAAATGTGGATCGTGGCTCTTGGTCAGATATGCATCTTTAGTGGAGCAAATTTCACCTAATAAGTCATTTTTCCTCCATGCACCAACCACTAATCTCTGGTAACTGTGTTCCAGGTTACGGACTAGAGTGGAAATCCATGGAAAATGCAGGCAGGGTGCAGATCCTGGATACCTGTATTTGTGATGCTGTTGACACAGCAGCGGCTCGGGGTGCTCCTGCTCCAGCCACGTTTCCTGTTTCTATAAACATGCTCTGTTTGAAAAGGGGCTGCTCTGGACACACATGTGCACTTTATGGCCACTCCTGTGCCAACATAAATCAGCCCCAAATGCCATCTCGGTGACATAATGCAGGACTTATGCTTAAGGGAGTCCACATCCATAAGTGAGTGGGTTCCAAAGTAATTAATTTGAGGAGTCCACTTACATTTCAATCTCCCAACCAGACAGGCTGCCCCATGGTTCTCTTGGCTTTTTTGCCTCAGACTCCCCAAATTTCACTCTTCCATTTCCTTCACTTCCTCACCTTTCAGGGTCAGAGTTTAACACCGCAAAGGGAAATGAAACAGAGAAAAACAAAACAAAACAAGCTGTGAAGCAGATTAAAGCCACATTTGACATCCAGAGGTTCCTTTTTCAGCTGCAGGTATGGAGTAGTCATAATTTTGTGCCCACAACTCACAGTGTAAGCTTATGTTTTGAGAAAAATGAGGCTTTCTAAGTGCATCTTTGCTAAAAAAAAAGTCATGGCTTTTAAAATCTATTCTATTTAATGGCTAAGTCAGCTGAATTCTTAATTGCTCTTTTTTTATTACTTAGAAATGGTATGGGAAGTAGAGAGAAACCCTCTTACACTTCCCTCCACTCTTGGTGCTCTAAATGCACCATCTCTGAGGGGAAGGTGCTTGCAGAGCAAGCCACAGGAATGTGTGCTTCTGCTTCTTGGAGAGGATGGATCTGCCAAGGGCCTTCTCCTGAGCAGCACCAAGAGAATTGCCATCAGCCCATGGCTCTTGCAGAGCTCCTGCTCTGAATGCACTGTTCAGCAACATCCATCTGCTCAGAGAAACTCACTCGCTGAGGACAGAGTTCAATTCCTTTCCCAGGAAAATCAGAAAATTAACTCCTACTGCCTTCTGAAGAGGCTGGATCAAATGTAAATGAGAAGATAGGCAATTAGTCATGGGATGAAACGGCCCATAGGATTCAAGAGGAGAGACGTTTTACAGGAGGTAATTATCTTTTGCTTACCCAATTTCTACACGCTGCCCTGAGTCAGTGGGCATGAGGCCATTTCATGGGATCAACCCTAAGCCAAGGATTCCATGTTTCCCCAGCAGAGAAAGCTGGAACTGTTTCACACAGCCAACACAAAGGTTCTTAGCTTGGTCCCACATTTCTTCCTATAAGGCTCTCACAGCTCCTGAGGAGGTCACAGGGATTTTAGCCCATTTCTGCAGATCCCAATCAATTCTGAAACTGCAGCGTTCCCACATTTGTTTGTGCAATACCAGTGCAGAACCTGTTTCTATCAGACAACCTGATTCCATCTTCATGCTTTTTGAAGAAGAGAGTAGTGGTGATGTGGACATTTCCAATGAGATCTCCTCTGGTTCATTTCAAACATTCAACCTCACTTTCAGAAGGGATTTCAGCTTTGTTTCTGGCTTAGACTGATGAGTGTGTAGCCCATGCCAGGGCAGACTCAATATTTAAAGCACAGATTTCCAGGACCTTCTGCAGAGGTCATCATTCCAGCATGATCGATATAGAATGGAGGAATGAGAAGCCAAGAAGAGAGGTCAGACTTCATGGACCTGGTGAGAAAGGCCCAGAAAAAGAGCATAAAACCCTGCAGCAGAGCATGAGATGGCATGACAGGGACTAACCTTTCCCGGTGAATAAATATTTAAACTTTTACTAAACTACTAACCAGGCAGAGCTGAAATACCCTCAATTCCAAGTGGATTGTTGCAGTTCTTCTTCTTTCTCATTTGGGACCCAGAAAATCAAATTTCAAAACCCACTTCCATGGTTTTGAAAATCTAATATAATTTGCTGAACACCAGTGGCTTTTTCTACAACAGCTTAAATAAACGTGCAACACTTAGCCATGATTATGGAGATCTGAGGGAGGAACAAGATTTTTCTTTTTTACACTTGGAGTTCTTCCTCTGTACTTGCCTTATGTCTGAAGAGATTTAAAGAGAGGGGGAAAATGTGGCTAAAGGAGTTATTCAACAAAATTAAAAAGTGCATGTGTACACTCACAGGAAAAGAAACCATGCAGAGAGTTGAGTTTCTTATCAGAATCTCCTTTATTTTAGAGGAAAAAGGTTGCATGATTTTAGTGTTTACGTAAAGATAAAAGAACAAATAAAATAATTGAACAAAGCCACTAAACAAGACTAAACTTCCCTAAAGGTACAATTTAACTTAACTCATGGTCATATTGGACCCTCTTGCTCATGTTCAGAGTTTTAAAGAGTGGTTCTGGAGCTCAGAGGTGAAACAAAAGTAGCTTTCCAACACATCATCCCAAATTCAGAATGAAATCCCTCTTCTGCCACAAGGCAAATTCTTCCAACATGGAGATGGAAGAGCCCTGAAAGAGAACGCACTGCAGGGATCAGCCCCAGGTAACACAGGAACAAGCGAGATGAGAGTGGAGCAGACAAAATTAATGTGCAAGTAGGAATAAAACACAGCATAGACTGGAGGCTTGTCTAGATTTTTTGAGTTTTTAGAAAAAGAAATGTCTTCCATCACATTCTGTCTCTTGCTTTAGTGATCATTTTGCAACTTCCAAGTTTTTATCAGCCAAAAAGAGAACAACACCGTCTTTTGCACGTGATGATACAACATGCTAAACTGATTGGATGATACCCTGTGCCAGATTAGGGATCTCTCTGGTCCTTCTTGTATCTGCGGTTGCAACCACGCACAGAAACGTAACAAAAATGTAAAAGGAAGCTTGCAGTAGGCAGCTATGGGCAAATCTGCCCACAAGAAGTTCCTTTCTTCTCCCTAAAATTCAAAGCCTCATTTGCACTCTGAAGTAATTCCTGTGCCTTACACAACTCTTAATTATTTTCAATCCTTGCTGTAGTCACTGTAAGCGTCCTCATAAACTAGATAAATGCGCCTTTTGGAGGATTCTCTTCTTCCTGGTAATATTTTGTGGCAATTAATTTAAAATCCAGATAGCTTCCAAGATGCCTTAATCAACAGCATATCCTGTCCTCACCACAAAGCTCCTGAAATTTGTATATGTTGAGCCCAGACTCCAAGAACGCAGACAGGTGCCCACAGGAGAGGGCAAAAAATGCCAGAATTTCCCATGCTGTGGTGAACACGTGGCCCAGCTCCCTGCCCACCAGCTCCAGCCACGCATTTGGGAAGAGGAGGTTTGAATCCAGCCGGTTACTCTTCCTTACCCTGCTCCAGGGAGCTGCACCACCAGACACCCGCTCTGGGAGACGTGCTGTGGATGCCCATCTTCCAGCTGCCCCTGGAAGTGGATTCTGGCTGCAGGGAAGTCCTTCAGGAAAGACTGAGGGATGAAGGAAGTGGGAACAGAATGACTGCAGGGATACTCCCTGCCTCTGCTACTCCCAGAAGTTGTGCTCTTGGGGAGAAGGGGCAAGGAGCCTGAATTGGTGGTTTTAAGTCAGGGGAAGAGGTGGAACAAGTCTTAAGAGTATGTGGGAGGACCTGGGAAATAAAACCAGAGAATTGCTGCAGAGAACCAGAGATCCTTTGGTCAGCAAGGGATCATGCAACAAGCCAGGAATGAAATCATGGCTTGAGCAACGACTTTGTGCCACCAAGAGAATCCTGTGGGGAGTAGGCATGGAAAGGGTGGGCTTAGCCTGGAGTTTTCACACTTAGGAGCACAGGCAGGGAGCCCAGCTAAAGAGCTGAGGGGGGATGATTTATGAGAACAGAGCTAAATGGTTAAACAACAAGTAAGGGCAGACATAACAGTCTAGAAATACCCACAGGAGTAAATGTCAAGGAGTGTGAGGAATTTTTGGAACAGCAAGATAAATTTCCCAAGACTAAGGTGCAGTGGCTTGTGACACACTTGGCCAAACAGCTGAAGTTTTGTTGGTAGTGACTGGCTTGGGCAAAGGACGAGCAAAGGAGAGGCAAGGAACAAACCTGATTATTCAATGTTCCATGTTTAGGTGATCTCCAGGTCTCCATCACCAGAGAAGCTACTGGCAATGTTCAGCAAGGTACAGGAGTTGGAGACAGGATTTTGGAGCCCTCTTGCAACTGCTTTTCCCCTTAGGATTTTTCTGGTAGCAGCACTTACAAATGTGATTTAATCGAGACAGTTTCAGGTTGATTGTACACATGAAGAAGTCACACAGCTGCTATTGCACAACATCACTCAGAGCTAGAAACACTGTCCACCACAGCGGTGTCACTACAATTAACATCCAATTTGCCCTGGATAAAGGATGAGTGTTAAAGCTGAACCTTATCTCATGCCCACTTCAGCCCCTGAAATAGCTCTTAACTAGACTTGAAGTTTGTTCTGTGCTGAGCACCTGCATGAGGGGTGAGATCCAGCACGAGGTCATGTTTCAGGAAGGGAAAGATTTCAGCAGGAGGTCTGGGGGATGTGCCTGATGCTCCACATGAGGGAGAAGAGCTGCTTGGGCTACACTGAGCAGGAATGCAAGGGAAAGGGAAGGAATGCACAGCAAAAATTGAACAAACAGAAAAGACCTTTGAGTTTTGGTTCACAGCGTGGCATTGCAGCTGTGGCAGGGTCAGGAAAAAAGACAACAAGGTAGAAAGGGAGAATGGAATTGGCTCTGAATCCCTCAGATTGCAAAATTATTGCCTCATTAAAGGAAATTAATAAAGGTAAAGGAGAGAAAAGAGTTCATACACAGTCCTGAATTGTGGCAAGGGGGAGAGGAAAGGGACAAAACAAACCAAAGGCACAGCCACAGGAAACAAATGTAGCCCTAAGATACCCTCTGTCTCCCTCTTTTCTGACAGATGTCCCAGTCCCAGTCCCTGGGGGTTGGTTTGAGCACTCAGGAGGATAAAGCAGTTTCCTTACTTCTTCCTGCCCTGATTGAGATACTGGATCACTAACAAGGAGTGTTGCTTAACTCAGGGCAGGAACCTACTTCTCACTTAGCCCTGAAAAACAATCCCAACGCTGGCGTTCAGTAAAGAGGAGCCACACAACTCCCATGGTGGGGGGGGGACTGAGAGAAACCCGGGGGAGCTGCAGGGGATTTCTTTTGGCTGAGCATCTTGAGGTGGGCAGGGGATGGCTGTGAGGTTTCAATACATGCACAGAATGAAAATCATTGCTAAAGTGTCCCAAAGAGAAAAGATGGATTTCAGAACTATCCAACAACAAACTGCACTTTATCTCCCATTTTAAGGCTTGGAAAGAGCTGACCATCCATGGGGAAGCGCCACTCAATGAAACAACAACATTTGGAAGCATTTTGGATATTTAGGTGTTGATTAATGAGACGTTCAGGTTCACATGCCAAAGAAGCTGGGGAATTCTTTTTGCCAAAGGTTTACAAGTGGTAGGCAAAAAATTACTGAGGAAGAAAGACCTTGTAATTAAATGCTTAACTTGAGATTCAGGTTCTTCTTCTCACCTTAATGCCTAAAACATAACAAGAGGTGCCTTATATTTTTGTAAACACTGTGTTCCTTAAAGGGACAGGATACAGTGTACAATTCCCAGTCCTTGGCAAGCTGCCAGGAGCCTACAGTGGGAAGAGCTGCCTGACTATGCAGAAGTGTCATTCCTGTGGTAAATATTTTTAAGAAAATTCAGGTAGTGGCGTGGTACCCAGAATTGTGCCAGGGACAGATTTTCAGTCTATTGTGTTTGTTTCCTTGCTGAGGAAGAAAAGTGTTTTTCACCTCCCAGACTCCTCTAGGGCTTTTTCTCTTCAAGGTTTTTTAGAGAACTCCTGAGCAGGAAGCTAAAACAATTACCTGAACAGAGCCAAACAGTCTGTAAACGTTGACTCTCCCAAAGAAGCATTTTTTGATGTACAACAGCTTCCAATGCAGGAGACACCTTCTGTCCTTTAGTTTTGTGGTGTGTTACAACACATCACACTGAAAACTGAGGCAGAACACAAAAAAAGAAAACAATCCTTACAGTGAATCTTTACTTTTGTTGGAATCCTTTTCTGGATGTTTATGGCAACCCATAAAGTTGCTGAAACATGCCTGCTGTATTTTTAATTGTCATTTTAAATGCCAAAACCCAGAAGTCCTGCTTATATTGTACGTGGACACAGCGTCTGCTTATGTTCAAACCCTCAGGCTCTTTAAATAACTCCTCTGTACACAGAGAACGTTGTTCATTTTGTTTTTACAATTTTTGCCCGTGTAGAAGGAGCTCTAACGTCCTGAGAACATAAATGTATGTTCATAAGCAAGGAGCGAGATCACAGCTGGAACCTACCTGAGCCTTGGATCACGTTTCGGCAGTGGCACGGGCCGAAAAAGCCGCTCATTTCTCAGTTTAATTTACAAGAGCCACAAGTGGAACAGCACATAGTAGACTTACTGACGTAAGGCACAGGTGAGTGCGTGTTACAGGTCCGGCTCTGTGCCTGATCCACAGGGAATATCAGGCTGTTTCAGCCAGACTTTAGAGCCATTACCACTGTAGCCCTGGAGGAACCCGGGCTGCACCCTGGTGTGTTAGTAAAGGTGGCAGCTGCCATAACAGACTTCTGTGTGGGTTACAAATTTGGGGCATAAAATGAAAGTCTTTTTATTGATTCCAGTGAGTTTTGTACCAAGCCTTCATTGTTCTGCCCTAAAGAATAAACCATTAGAGAATTTATAAGCTAATTTGTTGGGTTTTTTTCTTTCAAGGATTAAACAGGAGCAGATCGTAATTTCCTTTAAATGCATCTATTATTCATGGGTATTCAGTAAGTTTTATTATGGGCTTAAAAACAACAGCATATATATCTTTATACTCAATTCCAATCTCTTACATGGGCTGTGAGACTCACATTTTATGTTTAGTTGTGATTGACCATGAAAGTCAGAGGGTAATACGTGTTCCCCGAGTAAAGACACAGACAAGTATCTGGTCAATGTTCATTTTTCACATTAGCTTTCTCTAAATAATCTTACATGCAATTTTGCCACTTCCTCTCTGCAGGAATCTCTGGGAGTAGGTTAGCAAACTGTGGCTTGCAGAAAGCCAACACACAGTATTTATGAACAGAGAGGAAATAAATTAATTTCAGCTTTTGATTCAACATTGGAGAAAAGTTTTTTGCAGCATTTAATCACCCACAGTAACAAGAGGAGGTACAGTCCCTCCTCTAGCCCGGGCTTATTACCAGGAAAGGAAAATCGTGCTGAGTTAGGACTAAAAACAAGGGGTCAAAGAAAGAGACACTTCATTTCTCAGTGTCCATCCCATAATGCCAGTCCTGTAACAGCTGCCACTATTTGTAAAACGTGCAGAAGAGGGATAGGTGGAGAAATGAATCCACACACACAAGGTAACACCCTTTTTAAGCAACCACCACTTTTTGCAATGACCTGTACAAGGGTCACTTGGGGTTTTCCTTCCCTTGGACTCTGGGTTTCCTGAGAGGAAGGAGAGTTGAAATACAGGAACCAGTGGCTGCACACCATTTCCAGCAGCATAGGAGACCTTCCTCATTGACAGAGGTTTAGGAACCACATCTGAATCTCCAAACTTCCTGGTGTTCTCCCTTTGAAAGGAGGGAAGACGGGGGAGGAGATGGGTGGAAAAGGTGAAGAGGTGGTTCTGTCCTTTGAAAGGCCTTGCAAACACAGCAAAACTGCTCTCAAACCCTCAAATCTACCAGGAAAATAGGTTGTGATGCAAGTGGGAAACACAAGGAGATGTTTCAGCTAATAAAACATGCTGGACTAGCACCACACTTCTGCTTAAAAAGCTGTTTATAATAAACAACAATTACTTACAGAATCGTTGCGAGCTCATTAGAGGACTCAGACACTGAAGAGCATCTGGGTGAGGCCAGTGTCACGTATCAGCAAACACCAGCAATCGATGGATTTTTTGTGAGGGCTGTTGGAACAGGAGGAAACGTTCAAACTCTGATTGCTGGGCCACTCTGTGATCTAATCCTGGCCAGGGAGAAGAAATTCTGCCCCTCACTAGATCTGATAAGAGAAAAACTTCAATTCCCTAGATAAGAACATCAGTTTGGCTGGGCTGTGTTGCAGATCCCTTTTCCAGCTTTCAAAGGGTTAATGGCACCCCAGAGATAATAAATGGATTAAGCAGCTGTGTAGGTGCTCAGGAGAAGAATATAGGTTGATTTTTCCCAAACTTAACCTATGCAGAGTGAGTCATAATTTGCACCTTGCATCATTCAATAAATAGGTCTTTTAAAAGTCAACCCACTGTGTATGGGCTGCAAGCTCTCCAAAAGCAAGAATCCTGCTCTCCTGCCCACAGGAGGATCAAAAAAGCTCTTCTCCCTAGGTTACAGTGTGATGGCAATAATAGGGATCAAACAAACAATTCCATGTTTGTGGGTTTGCCACGTCGCTCTTTAAAGGTCAAAGGGTTTTGACTGAAACAACAGTTTTTGTTTAATGAAAGATGAATTCTTAATCATAAATGTGTATTAATCTCATTGCTGCTCCTGCTGTGCCTTGCAACACTGCTTCTTTATTCAATTACGCCTCGCATCAACTTTTTAATTAATACCTATGTTAGGAAAACCTTGAAAGTTTTGATAAATAACATCTGCTTTTGTGCATTTCAACCGTACACTTCTGTGAGAAGGAAATGTTTCTATTTTGTAGTCAGCCAGGAGAAAGAAAAGCAAGTAGAGAGGAGGTCTACATGTTCACAGGGATCTCAGCACTGAGCAGACAGAATAATCATCTTTTGTTGAATACGAACATAACGAAAAACAAATCCAACAATACCCTTTTGTTCTGAGCAAGAAAGGCAGGGCTTTAATAGTCTTTAAACGAGATAGAAAATTTCCATCCAAATGGAACCATGGAGTAGGTAGACACATTACAATGTTTTGGAGTCCAGTGATTAAATTTAATACTGTGCCAGGCAGTGATTAGTTGATGAAGGGCGTTCAAAACTAGAACAGAAACAAGGGAAGTGTGGTTCCAGTTTAGCTCTGGGCCTCTCGAGCAGTTTGGTGTTCAGCTTTCTACTTTAATAGCAGTGTCAAACAAAAGAAAAAATTTTGGTTGGATTCATTTCCTTAAGGAAACTCAGTGCAACTGTAAACACATAAAGCTTCAGCATTCAGGGTCAGATCCCAGAAAGAACCTGAGGTACCAACCAAAGCACAGAAACACATCTCGTTCTTCAGTATTTTTCCAGCTTGCTACCTCAATGCCTGCACTCAGGGTACTGATACATGTGAATCCCATTAGCAGGCACTGAATTTTCCCAAATCACTGTGCAGGAAACCCTTAATTAAGGCTTCTGAATCCCAGCCTCAGAGCTGGTTGCCTATGTCCCTTATGGATGTTTGCCCTAGTGCATTAAACTCCCTGGTGAGCCCAGTATGACACGTCGTCCTTAACACTGTACAAAGATGACAAATCCTCCTGGAGAAAGGAGAATAAATCCCTTTTAACTTGGCTGTGATCTCTCCTAAGCCAGCCCAACCCAGGCCATGAGCATGTGATGCTCTGAGAAGTTACAGCACAACCTGAGCCCGCCGGGTAACAGGTAGATCAAGTCAACTTCAGCAAAGACTTCACCAGCTTTGCAGAGGATGAGCAAGTTCATCTCCTGGGTTTCTCAAATGCAGAATTACCCCCTAAATTCTGACCAGAGACCTTTGAAGGAATTAAAATTTTCACTTCAGTTTCTGTTCTGTCTTCATATGGACTGTTCCAGCCCATCCCAGCATCTCAGTGCCTGGAGTCCTGGGTAAGACTCTCATAAGTCTCACAAAACATAAGGAAAATTAAGCTGAGATCTTTATGCTGTAGAAGACACGCCAGTTCTTCTCTTCTTAGTTTCCTGTCATTATCTATTCCTACAGTCCAAGCAAAGGCCATCATCATTCTAATTTGAAGCAAGTGCTCTTATATTAATATCTATTTTGGCCCAGACCTGCTCTTTGCTGCATTAGTACAAATCTTATGTCTTTTCATGGACTTTCTCCAACTATATTCTGGTCTAAGCAAGATTAGAACCTTATTTTGGTGATCATTTGCAGGGTTATGCTAAAGGTCAGCATTGTGCAGGCCACAGATCTTGGTGAAATCTCATCTATTCAAGGAGGAAAGAATTTACAGTTACAATTTACTATAACAGTAATATGATTTAAAAAAAAAAATGATAGCTTGTAGATAATGTTTCAAGCTTCTCCATGAAATCTTAAAATCCATCCATCAATTAACAATAATTAATCATCAAGCATGTTAAGTATTCAAAAGAAGTGTGGAGATGGCACTTGAGGACATGGTTTAGTGCTGAATAGGGTGGCGGTGCTGGGTTGACAGTTGGATTTGATGATCTCAGAGATCTTTTCCAACCTTAACAACTCCATGATTCTATGTTATGTGTGCTAAGTTAGTTGCAGCTTTCACTACAAGAAAGTAAAACAAAAAAAGTCTAGGAAAAACTGTGTTGGAGTCTATTTAACACTTCAAATGAATGCTTGTGTAAAGCTCCTCTTGGAATCTCCATCACAGGCGACTTCCCTGACTGCCAGAAGGCCCGGGAGCTTTTCCCATCAATGTGAGAAGCAAGAGATTTGCACCTTAAGAAAAATTTCCAACTTACTCTTCACGTATTATTTGTGCTCCAGGTGGTGGTAAGACATAAATCCTGGAAGCTCTCTCCACAATGGTCGAATGCCAAGAAATGGAGCAGTTTACTGGAACAGCAGCAGTTTCTGATGTCTTTGCAATGCCAGTTTCAACTAGAAAGGTACAATATTTTATATTCTGAGAAGCTGAGCTAGACCATTTTGGCAAAGAGTCTGTCTGCCTACCAAGGGTGGGGTAGGTATTTACTATCTTTCTAATGACTTCCTACTGCAAGTGGGTCAGGTAATTCAAATAACTCGCCAGAACTGCCCTTGGTGGAGTCTGGTGAAGTCTCGCCTGTAAGTAAATAGTCCCTGAGCTGCAGAGGGCACATCCTCTGTCATGTGATGTCTCAGCCGTTTCCTGGCACTGCCCCTCCAACAAATCCTTCACTTTATCTCCCTCCCATTGTAACAGTTTCACTGCTGAGGCTGCTGCTGCTGCACTTTCTGCTGTCAGTGGCCTGCTGTGAACTGGAAAAATACCTGCTGAAAAGACCAGTCAAGTACTTAAATGATACCAGAGGCTCCTCCTTTCTCTGCCTCCGCTATGGGCAACCATCCAGTTTGTCAGTTCTGCTCGTCTAGCTCCAAACCAAATGTTTCAGCATCCGGCCTGCACAAATAATCAGGTTTTAAACAAAAACTGCAGCAGAAAATCGGTTTGTTGTCTGTGATCAGTGCAATGCTTGGGTTTCCCTCATGCTCAGCCTCGATGCCTGATATTCAAACACATGGATCGTGTTCGTTCTGGCACGTGGACTGGGGTAAAAGGCCCGGGGTGTGTGTGGTGGGAAATCCCAAACTCGGCAAGCTTGCAGAGGTGCTGCCTTGCACAGTGGTTGAAATGCTAAAAGAGAGATATGAAGTAACTCAGATGGTAAGAAATAACTACCAGATCCTACATGGCTCCTTGAGGCTCTGGGGATGGAGAAGGATGCCCTGTCCCCTGGCAAATTAGGGCCAGGAGTTGGATTTTGATGATCCTTGTGGGTCCCTTCCAACTCGGGATATTGTCTGATTTTATGAAATCTCCCTTTGCACAAAGAGCCTCACCTGAGAGCTGCTGGGGAAGGACACACCAGTCATTGAAAGAACCTGCAAGCATTCATTATATGCTTGTTTGCCAAAATCACGGTGGCATGGCTTGGTTCATCATAAACATTTTGGGCACTGCTTTTCATATTGTACCAATTCACTAAAACCAAACCAGCAAAACAAAAAGATGTTCAAAGACTCTCGTGAGCTCTGGGTTAGACTGATGACTTCTGGGGAACATCTTCGTGGATGTTGGCAGCTTAGTGTAGCTTTTTAAAACAGAATTTCTGAAAATGAACAAATTATTTCATAGATGAACTGTGTTGTCTTGAAAAGTTTTGCTTGTCTATCTTTCCAAACAAGCACGCTCCTGTAAAGAACAAACGAATGCCAATATTATTCCTAAATGTATTAGAAAATTAATACTGCGCCCGTGCATCACTTCAAAGTACTCTGTTTTGATCTTCCCAAGGTTATCCCAGTGGCCTTGCCCTACAAAATGAGCCACAAACACAGCAGTGAATGAGTCAGGACACAGAGCTGACTCTAAGAGCAGGAGCAATGCCCCTGAAGAGCGCGGAGCACAGCCAAGGGTGCAGCAGTGTGTGGTACCAGCTGAACCAATGGGGAGAGGCAGAAAGAGAGACCACTTTGTTGTAAAATTTTTATTTCAAGCTCCTCCACCTCCCATCAAGGCAAAAGACTCTCTCAGGGTCTGGAACAGCCGACCTGACAGACCCAAGTCTGCACTGGGAAGACGTGAGGCACACGATGCACGCCCTGAGCGGGAAGGTGGCCCACAGGCCCCGGCACTTCTGAGCAGGGCTTTGAAAAGAGTTTTCAAGGGCCCTACACAAAAAGTCCTTTCAAAAGTGCTCCATAAAACACACCTGAAGAAAGCCTGTTAGCTCTGCGCTCTCTGTTTAGCTCAGGTGTTGTTTTTTCACACACAGAAACACATGTACAGACTTAGTGCACCATACAATGCCCCACTAAAGGCATCAAGCGCTGGTTATAACTCCATCCAAGATCAACAAGGTCTTTTTCCACAAGCAACCCTTTGTGTTTGGGAAGCCTTTACCCTGAATTTTACTGTCTCCAAGTCAACCAACAGGTGCTCTGCAGTCAAACGTGAGCTATTTAAGTGCAACCTGCATAACAACTTCCCAGGCTGGCAGGCAACTTTAAATAGTAGTTAGAGACTGGAATGGGTAAGTTTTATGCAGACAAACAGAAACACTCCCAACAGGAAAAGAAGGGAGGAGGGGAGGAGGAAAGGAAAATGATATCTTTCTTGGTTTCCATTTAGTTTTCTCTTTCATATGTTGGCATACTAACCCTCAAAGAAGAGAGCAAGGCTCTGAAAACCAGACGCCATGATAATCTGACATTATACAGTGGTTGTTCTGAAAACTTCCCAGTTTTGTTTTGGACAACAACATAATGTGCTGATTGTATATGGGATATTCTCTCCACTTGCATGGGGCACAGATAGCGTTTACTGCTAATACTGAAAGTGTGTTATTTCAGGCAATTTGAGTTATATTTTTTTTCCCTGGAGAAAGCACTTTGGCTTAGGAAAAAGAAAAAGTGAAAAAGCTCTCTCAGCTAGATGCCAGATGTGTCATTTTGCATTGTAAAGCCACACCACAATTTATAAGCCATGCAACTGCTCATTTGTGTACCATTCCCAGATCAGATTTGTTAAGTCTGTTTCTTGGATCAGTGCATTGTAAGGAATAAAATGTGATGTTTATCAAACAAAAATCATACCCATTTGAGACGCTATACAATTACTCAAGGGTCAAATGCATCTCTGCCTAAATGTTAAGTTTCCAGGCAGTGAGGGAATTGTATCATTCAGGAGATTGTGATATTCCTGTAAGTGCCATCATTTCTGCTACTGGGATGTTTCAGTCTGCGTAAAAACAAACTCTTACCTCTTCTCTGTCCTCTTCTTCCCCTACACAGCTACTGGCACTGTGTCTTTTTATATTTAATCATAACTATTGATATTTGTGGGGCATGGGCAGGAGAGACAGAGAAGAGAGATGTTCCTGGGCACTGCTGTTTGTGAAACAAGAGGGGCACAGGGAGCAAGTCAAACCCATAAACAGCACCTATGGTGTTATAATAACAAAAAATAGATTTACTTTTATTGTGTGGTCTTAACACAGGTTATACTGGGCCTGATAACACACAGACATAGGAACAGCCATTCCAGTGAGAGCCAGCAGAGCTTCAACTACTGCCTAAAAATCCACAAAGCATCACAGATGCAGCTGGAAGACAGACAGCACCTTCCCATGGGCAATGGGACATTTACTGGGATATACAGATCTCTGCATGTGAACTGGCTCTGCCTGCACCGAAAAAAGGCATCTCTTGTGCACAACTGGCTGGAATTCGATGGCACAGGGAGGGCAGATGAGATCATTTCACCTGGCCTGGCCTGCCAGACAGACCCAGCTCAGCTGGTGCAGTTTTGCTGTTTGAAGACTTGCTCAGTATCAGTTGTGCAACAGTTTATCAGCGTGGGCTGCTTCCGTAGATACGGTCATGACCCCTAAGAGTGGAAAAACTTGTTTTGTTGTAGTGGAGGGATTTTCCTGAACTAGGTTAAATAATATTTATTGAACTAAAGTCTGCAGTTGGTGGAGCTGCTCTGGACTGACACGAGCACGGCTGAGATCTTTCATCTTTTCTTTCATCTGCTACAATGCAGAAAATCACTGTCTGTTCATTTTTGTATTCCTTCAACCTTCAGACCAGAAACTCTGAACTGGCTTTCTGGATCCCTTGATCCTTCAGACAGAGAAATCTGACAATTTCTCAAACCACAGGAAACTTAAAAATAGCGCTTGTTCCAGTACAGCTACACATTGTTGTTCTTGAAATCTGGGTTAGAAAATACTTACAGGGTCTCTGAAAGAGAGAAGCCTGAAGCAGAACATCTCTATTACTGCATTCCTTTATTTAAACCATTAACCCTGTGAACAGAAGAGCTACTGATGCTGGGTTTGCTATTGATTTTGTTCCTTAAGACTAATTCCTGCATGGATTCCCCAGTGTCTAGTAAGTGTTTTTTCTCTACTGCAGTAGAGGGGGAGAGGGAGAAGCACAAGAAAGGGAGACACAGCTTGGACCTCTGCACTGTATTCAACTTTTTATTTTCACTAAACACCTGGGATTTTGTTTTCAAGACCTCTACCCTTAACTGGAAGAACAGGTCGAAAAGTTACTGGAGGAGAAATCCAGACATTTCTTTATCCTCTCTGCCCTGCAAGTTTTATCATCTAGGGAAGCAGGTCCTAGTGACAGTTGTGCAGGAACCCACTGGAATATTCTGCAAAGAACTTGTTAGGATTTCTTTTAGGAAAGCAGGAGACAGGCCTCACCTGGCACTAATCAATAGCCTCTACTGAATGCAGCAATTCTGTATTTATTTACCTTTCACCCTCACACTTCAGGGGGCAACCACGCTGTTTCCCCTGGAGGAGAAGACTCTCAGACTGATCTAAACTCAGTTAACAGCTCCAGATTTGAACTCAGATGGATGTGACTACGAAGTGCTCCTCCCTGCTAAACGTGCCCACTGAAGGGTTTTATTAGCCCACACAGCAACTGCAGCTGCCTCCTTCCTCCCTACTGGAGCACACCTGGATTTAGGGATCTCCCTGGCCAGCAAAAAAACCACTCCCTGTTGGTACAGTCTAACAAAACAATGAAAGTAGAGCAATAGTTGTGTCACCTTAATCCAGTGCAGGGACCTACAATTACTTAATATGCATTTGCCTATTTTAAGCAGTCCCTCAGTATGATACACTTCTTCTCTTGCCCCTTTTCCCACACCAGTTGCAACATTTGAATGACTTCCACTGCATTTTCAATTACAATCTGCTTGTGAAAAGCCTACAGTGTCTTGTTGATAATCCTTTTTAAGTACAGACTATCAACAAGGTCTGTAAGTGTCCAGACAGAAGCTACCCAGAGTGAAGAGGTTATGATTTGCAAATGATGTTTCTCTTCCACTGTAGGTGGATCAGTATGTGTTTGGGAAAAAAACCTGCTATCTTTTGGGAATGTTTCCAGTTAACTCCATGCTAACCACATTTGATTTGCTTGGTTCTGCTTCAGGAACTGAAAGCAGCTTGGCTCCAGCATTAAATAACCGAGCAGAAAATAGCAGAAGGTTTACCATATACAGGCTGGCCAGGGGTGGAGCGACAGATTGAACTAAAAATACAGCAAAGATTGGTTTGGGGAGATTCAGATTGGTTCCAATTTAATTAGGAGATATACAAGCTCCCAGTGCTGGTGATTAAGTTATCTTCATTGAAAACACATTGACATATTCAAATGTCACCGTGCTTCAAAAAGGGAAGTGTTGAGACATAAAAGCTTAATGCCCTAAAATGAGGATCTGGTCAAAAAATGCTTTCTGCACTTTGTCAGCCTGTCCCCAGGCCCTGCAGCAGGCAGGGTGCTTCCTCTGCCCCATCCCACACACAAGTAAAAGCATTAGAGGAAACTTTTAGCTGCAGCAGAAAATTCACTAATAGTGCTAATCTTATAAGTTTAATCATGGGTGAGGATGGTGTTGATTTTGAAACAGAGGAAAAGATAGGAATAGCTTCAACACTCAGATGAAAAGGGGCAAGCAAAATACAATGCTGCAAATTCAATATAAATATACAATATAATACAAATAGAAATTTTGAGGAAATTTTGGCAAGGCAGTAGTTGCAAAGTCCCAAGTCCTTAGCAGCAGAGACTTTTGTAACAGAATATCCTTACAATCAATATTTTAAATCCTTCAAACTACTGTCCAATCTTTTAATTAACTTGTTAGAAAGATGAAATAAAAGAGTTTATGCCCTCATTTATCTCTGATGAACACTGAGGTAGCATCAGTGCAATCAGTGAACCAAGGCAAAACCAGCAGAACTGAAACCCAGTTTCAGACTTGGGTAGCAAACTCTAGGTTTGGCCCTGTATTATTCTTTCAACACCGAATATTTTACTCTCTCCCAATTGCATTCCGGACAAATGAATCCTACTCCAGATCTTAACTGGACTGCAAAAATAAAACCTCGACAGCTCATTTATTGATACAGTGAAATATCCAAACAAGTAATTTTATTGCTATGAAGAAAAATATAACAGCTGGAAAAATAAACCTCAAGCTGTCATTGAGAGTTTGGCTACAGAGACAAAAAAATGTGAAATGGTTGAAACAAACAGAAAAAGCCCTTCCCGAGGAATGCTGAGAATGGGGTGAGCCCCAGTTGCTCTGATTCCTGGCAGATCCATGTGGCTGTTTGGTTTGATGGATGAAGAGATAGGAAGTCAGGTGGGAAAGTGCCCCCCTGAAAGTAAATCCACATTGTATCTAATCCACTGGGGAGGAAAACTGTGGGAAAAAAAATATTGTTGGCAGAGTATGAGGCAGGAAAGCTGCCACACTATTCTGCTGTACTTCGGAGGAAAACAGGAGCCCAGATATTACCACAGGGTCTCCCTATCCTGGAAAAAGAAAAGGCAAAGAATACCCATCCAAGAAAGTTACTCCTACCATTATCAGTCTTCCCAGTTCTATTTAAAGAAAGCAAAAGGGCCAAGAGAAGAAGCTGTTTTGCAGCTCTGCACAAACACCCGCAGATAAGGGTGGTACCAGGTGTCAGCTTGCCCTGCAAAGTCACTGAAATGTCAAGGATTGTTTTTCCTCTACTCCCTTTCTCTTTCCTCCGACTGGGAACTGCCAATGTTTATTTAAAAGATATCCCTTGTATTTGGCAAGAATGCCAGCGGAGCAGACGTTAATGGATTATTCTTTGGGGCTGGCAGCCTGCCAAGGTGATAAGGATAGCCTGCCTGCCCCAAGGCCCAGAGCCGTGCCATTAGCAGGGGAGGCAGCAACGCAATCGCCTGGCCAGATGCTCTGCTCTACTGAGTGCAGCAGACTTTCAAAGCCGCCTCCAACTTATATTTGATCTGACCTATAAAAATAATTAAATAAGTAGAGAGGCAGACACGGGCTATAGAGGGGCACTAATCCATCCGCAAGACCCAGGTCTGGTGCTTCTCTTTGGCAGCGGTGTGGAGAATTTGCTCAAATCACCGTGAAGTCCCTGCGAGTGTTTCTGTTCACTCCTGTGCCCTTGAACTAGATCTCAGCCTGGGAGCCCTGAACTCGCCTGCTAAAAGCAGCTCAAGTGAGGGACCTCATTGTACTGCTGCAGTTCAGCAGTGGAATGACAACAAAAGCAGGCCTCGTTTGAGCTCTGCTCGGCAGAGGAGGAGCCTGGCTTTGAGCAGCGATCCCCGCAGTAACGCGGTTAACGCCAGTACCCCCTGAGAAGGCAAGCCTGAAGGAATATGATATTTTATGTCTTGAGATATACTTAGATTAACATTGTTTACTATTAATCTTCTTCTCTGCAAAGCCCTTTCTTTCCCAAGAGACGGAAAAAGCCCAGGATCTCTCCACCCCTGTTATCATGTGTTTTTTGGAAGACAACCTTTTCCGTGCCCCATCAGACAGCACAGACTATAATTAAGGTGCTTATAATACAATTTAGAAAAAGCAGGAGCTGGGGCACAGTAGCATTTACTGCTGTGATTGAAAGCCTTAAAGGTTATGTGGAATTGACCACGGAGTAATTTTATCTGTTTGGAGCTGGCAAAAAAAGGAAACTTTGTGCTCATTTGAGAAGTTGGGTTGCCACTAATGAAGTCAGCGCAAATAGAGCTGCTCTCCTGCTTCTCATGAATGCGAACAACAGGATTACCCCGGACAGGTGTTCCCTCCAAAAAGAAAACATGCATAAAGATTTAGCCACTTTTTTTTCCCTCTGGATTTCTTTTTTTCTCACGTTAAACAGGCCAAAAGAAACCCCCAGGGTCACATACTGTTACCACAGGAAGGTACCACAGCCCACCTTTGCTGGTGACCTCTCCTGGCTCTGATGTGACCCACATTAAAATCCGGTTCAGGACATGAGAACATCCTCATGTCGAGCTGTAAGTCATTCCATTCCAAGAGTGATGGCTGATACTTCCAAAGGAAATTCAGTTCTGAAATAAAAATATGTTTCTTTACTTCTGACATTTCATCGTGCCTTTGCACAGCCACTGCTGAGGTTTTTAAACAGGATTGTTCTTTGAAACAGGATTCCAGCAGCAGCACAAAATTCAGACATCTGGAGCTGTAGAGCCATCCTCAGCCTCAAGGCCATCATAAGAGGAGTCGAGAGAGAACTACATAAGTCCAGACAGAACTAATCCAACAGCAACCTGAGGTCTGGAAGTTGGTCTGACTTTTCTGTTCTTTCCTGACTCTGATAGTAAGGCAGAAATTTCAGTTCCTGGCCTGAAACTTTACTGGGTTGTCAACAGTGAAAGTTATTGAATTCTTGGTGTAGCTTTGTATTAGCATCAATTCCTGTGGTGGTTATTTAACATGGAGGTTGTTTGGTAGCGAAGTGCCTTGGACTCACAGCCATGAATTACTGGAGCTTAAGCGAGGCTTAAGTCACCCAGAGTAGTGCACAGAGTCTCCAGGTTGTGATGGCACAGGCAAAGCAGTCTGGAGAAAAAAACAAGCACTTCTACAAAGTGGGATACACAACTCGGGCCTGTAAACACCAATTATTGTTTCTTTATCTCTCACTAGGAAACAAAGGTTGTGTTTCTCAGCAGCAGTTTTACCACGACAAAAAGCAATCTGATTCCATGGTATGACAGCTTATTCCTAGCACTAGGAGTGGGTGCACCAAGGCAGGACAGATGGAGGCTGTGCCACAATCAACATTCAGTGGGGTGTCTGTCCTCACCCACTCATCTGCCTGCTCATTCCTCTCCGACTGCTTTGGGATTGCTCTGACCCCACCCGTGAGCTGTTTCTTTCCTGCTGCCTCCTTAGTTGTTTTCCAAGAGCTTTCTTGCTGCCCACATGTGTCCCCTCCTCCTCTTGGACGCTGTATTTTCTACAGAAGCAACAGATTGCTGTGATGTTGTCCTTTTGATCTAATGAGAGAAACTCCTACAACAACGATGTGCATGTGCTTCTTTCCTCATTATTTAGCATGGGGACTTGGATATACACATCTCTGCCAAGATCCTACTTTTTCTGTGGGATCTACCTTTCTGCCCCTGCTCTCTCAGCTTAACAAGCTTTTCTCTCCCAGCCCTACAGCTGCATCATTTCTGCTGCTTCTCCCCGTGCAGCCGTGAGAGCCTCCACGCTTTCCCTGCCCTCCCTGTCTCCTGCTGCTGCTGTTCTCCAAGGGAAAACCTTTTACACACAGCGAGGGCAGCGACGATCTCAGTCTCACTTCACAGATGCTTACTAAGTTCTTAATCATCCTGTGTTTGTCCACGGCTGGAGTACAACACAGGGTTTCTGATTTCAGACGCAAAAGCCTGGCTTTCAGTCAGGCAGGACGGACTCCAGGGTCACTGCTGAAACACCACCAGCACTGGTCCATTTTCTCTGCTATCCCAGCTCTGATGAGCTCTTTGTGGTTGAGCTTTATTTTACAGGGATATCAGGTTTCTTTCTCATTTGTGCTCACGATCATTTTATTTCTGAATCATGGATTCCGGGATGGATTTTAAAACTGGCAACGATCATTGTACTGATACTGTTCTAAGATCTCAAAAACCTATAATCTCACACAAATAAATGTAGCCTTTTAAATCCTCTAGGGAAGAGAAGGAATGGTTATACTCATGTCACTACAGGCAGTGAGGCTCTTACAAACCTGCATGTTGGTGGTGAGAGAACCAGCTCCAAAATGTGCTCCCCAAATCGTTTTCTAAATCTCCTGAAGCACCAGCTAACAAATCCATGTTTCTGTGCTCTGGTTAATCTCAGAAGGAAACAGCACTGCCTAGCACAAAGCCAAACTCTCACCGACTGAGGGAAGCATAAAAGTGCATTTTCTTGGTAATTAGAGTTGTACCTATCAAAGGGAACTTACTGCAAAGGACAATTCTTTGCCTCTCATTCCCTTCAAAAACATAGCAAACCTCAGGATTATCAGTTTCTTTTTGGACAATTTTCCTTTACATGTCTCACTTTCTAAGCACTTTATTTTTGATTGCTTATACTTCTCTGTAAATTCCACCTGCCTCCCCAAGCCTCCTGCCTGCCCCTTGCCATGGCACTGGTGGGCTCCTCCTGCCACTGGTACTGACTGGCACCAAGTGCTCCAGCTCCCAGAGCTGCAGTTTGAACCCCATAAAACAGCTCCTTCCCTTCTGGAGCCTTGAAGGACTGTGGAGGTCATTCAGAGACCAACCAGCAGCTGCTGCTGATATGGGGGAGGAGGTTGCCCAGACTGAGGATCGTGGCTTTAAGGGAGCACCACACATGGGATTCTTATCTGAGGATAAAGTGTCTTTCCATCACTGCCAGATCTCTCCGAGGATGTGGACACACTACACAGCCCTGTGCACATACACACATGTATTCTGTTCAAACTCCAAAATTCCCCTTGGTTTTTCTGGCGGTAAAGTGTCTTTTTGGTCAGAGCAAGGCAGGACTGTGAACACCCCTTCTGAACATCCTCCCTCAGAGCCCAACCATGGCCTGAAACTGCTCCTGTGCTCTCCATTAAAGTGGGAAGAAAAGAGAGCAAAGCTCCTGCAGCTCAGTTAGGTCAAATACGAGATTTCATTTGCCCGTTTGCCTCATTTTGCTGTCATCCTGAAGGGAAAAATAGAGGGTGGGAAGGCACCAGGAGAAAAAAGCATCATAAATCATTCACTGTATTAGCAGGAGGCTGGGTCGGCAAGCCTTGCTCATTTAGCTACCTTAAATTTCATCCAACCTGCTTATCCCCCAGCTGCAGGAATAACAGACCACTTGAAAGGTAATATTTTTGCTATTAGTGAAGAAAGGAAAAAATGTGATCTTTGCTGTAGCATGGGAATAATTTTTCCAGAGCTACACAGAATGAGCCTGAGTGAATACTGCTATTTTTGGCAATAGCCCTCCTGTTTAGCTCACATCAATAATTTTAATTCTTTATTTGTGGTTTGGGCTGTAAGAAATGGTGAAAGCCTGGGGAGAAAAAAAAGTGTCAAAATTAGCTAAATAATTTTGAGTTCATGACATTCATAAAAATACATGAATGTTTTCAGAATTCTTAGAGTCCATACATGCTCATAAAGCTGAGCTATGAAAGCATTTTATTTTACATATGCAAACATCACCGAATTACTCTTTATGAGCTTTTAATTGGACCTCTAAGGTTTCGGTGGTTACAATGACAGACTGTCAAACACATTCTTAGGTTCCTGTGTCTTGCAACGTCAGGAACACAGAGAATCTCATGTTTTGTCCCAGTAGCATTTTTCACAGTATTTTTCACTTTTTATATCACAGCAGCACTGAGTCAGAGGCTCTGGTGTTTGAGGTGCTGCCTAAACAAAGAACTAAACCAGACTTTCAAGGTCTCAAAGCTCTTTACATTTGATGGGGAGATATTTCACTCCAATAATTACGGCTGATGTTGCATCATCTTCCTCGCACTCCCACAGCAGTTCTGACCCCTCTGTAGGTGGCCAGAGACCCCAGTGCTCCCTCTGAACATCACTTTTCCTCCTACGTGCCACTGCTTGCTTCTTCTGTTCCAAAATCTGCTTTGGGAGAGAGAGCAGTACTACTGGACTGTATGTGGGAGAAGACGTGCCATAGGTGGGAACATGTTCGGCCAAGAAATCAGTTGTCTCCCAAAGCTCACTGCAGACTGGCCACAGGGTTCAAAACACTTTATTTCAGAAGAAAAAGCTTGGTTCTTAGCTTGCCCCTGAAAAGCGTCCCCTTCCTCTTTTCTAGAACTTATCAAAGTTCTGATAATTTGTAAAAATACACACAAAAAATTATGCAGTTGACCACCCTTACAAAAACCACATTAAAGCATGAACCAGCCCACCCAAATATTCACAGTATCTTAAACACAAGAGCAATCACACCCTAGTTAGTCATTGCTCAGGCTGCTGTAGTTGGGCATGTGTTTCATGACTCGAGTGGATTAATCAAGGAAAGGTATTAGCTGGGACAAATTTTGTCTCCAACGAAAGCAAGAAATGAAGATACTACTGGCATTCATGACAAAATAAAGATTTTCTCGTGTTTTTACAGGCGAACAGCTACACAGAAACATCCATTCAGGCTCAGCAGATCTAGTTTAGGACTGTTGCTAAGCGAGTAACTTGGGCTAGAGGAGGAATAATCATTTTTACTACTGCATAGCAACTCTGTTTTTTTCTAAAAATTACATGTTTAAGTTCTGCAAATTCTACAGCCAACATTAAATTCAAAATGATCACATTAACAGAAGAAAAAGTAAAAGTGCAAGAAGGGAAACTCTAGTGCCTTTCCCCAGTCAACAAATGCCCCTTAATGATGTCAGGCTGAGACTTACACACAGAGAATTAAGTGACCAGTAAATTTTATTTTATTTTATTTTCCATTTGAAGCTAACAGGGTAGCAAGGCCATCTGCATGGTGTTTACACCATGTACTGGCTGCAATTAGAAGCTGTGAATTTGGTCATTAGCTGACTGGTTTAAACACAACTGCGTTGGCTGAAATACGGCTGCGCTGGGTTCAAGAGCAGCTGTTGTGGAGTGTGTTATTGTAGTTAAGACCATTCCTGAAAGCTGGAGATAGAGGTTCAAGGCCCTCTGGAGAAAAAGGACTAGAACTCAGCTTTTCTACAGCCTGGGTTAGAATTCCCTTCATTAGACTTGAGTTTTTTAATTCTATTTACTCTAAATCTAAATATGAGTATTTGATAAAGCAGCAATGCATTCGCGCCAAAGAAAATGTTATGGTTATCAGATAAATTAAAGACAAAACTAACTGGGAACAGTAATAACTGCATTTTCTAGCAGAATTACAGTTCTGAAAAATAGGCTGTCGTCATAAAATATGAATGCACAGCCACCTTGATTCACTGAGTGTACAGAAGATAGGAGTTTTCACAATGTCTCTAAGATGATGGGTTATCTTTCACTGTATTCCAACATGCTCAAGTTGTGTCATCCATCCTCAGCCCAAGAACCTCCTCCCTTTTCACCCATCTTTTAAAAACCAAAATTAGTGTATTAAAGTAGCTTTGCTGCATAACCTTCTACCTCAAGCCACTGCCTGAGGCACAGCTGCTGTGAATCATTATGTAGAAAAATATCCCCCTGAATATGGCAGTGAAAGTGCATTAGAAAGAATATCAGGATTTCCAGAGCTGGCACAGAGAATCCCTGCAGTACCAGTTGATGAGAACGAGCAGATTTCCAACAGCATAAAGCTTGAATAACAGTGGTTGAAAGGAACTAAATAGGAATCAGCCCCACACTGATTAGGGGCTGTGAGGGAACATGTGGCCTCAATCAGGACAACGCTGGGTTTGAGAACAAAAGCTGCTTTTCCCTTTCCTGGGGACACTTCTTGAATTACATATTCCTTTACACAGGAGACGTGCTGGGCCATGAGACACAGATAACCACCAGCCCAGGCACAAGGCTTCCTTCTGCTCTACACCACTGTAATTATCTTAAGCAGGGTTGACAAATAAAAGCACTACTCCCCAGCCCCTCATTTCAGTATATTCCACCTGTCACGATATATCCCAGGGACCACAAACCAAACATGGCCTCTGACTTCAGTTCAAACAACACATGGCCCAGGGTTTCCAAGTTATTATTTGATAATACTGGAAGGTATTGCAGTGTGTGGTCCATCAAAGGCATCTGAGCTGCTCACTCACCCCACAGTGAAGGAAGGTTTCCCATGCTGGTATCTTTTAGGTGGCCTGTAATTTGAAAAGGATGATGTTTAGAGCTGGTTGCAATTTAAACCTTCCAACATTGAGCAGGTTTTGGACTATAATGCCAACGTTCATCAGGGAGGGAAATATGAGAAAAATGCCATTAAAATTTAGAAAATTTTAGGCAACTATTTGTTTTATTTCACATTCAGAGAGCTCCAGCGTCCTTGTATACAGAGTACTACACAAAGTAAAAGCAGCATAAAGAACTCTAGTTCATAGAATCACAGAACGGTTTGGGTTGGAAGGGACCTTAAAGATTATCTCATTCCACCCCCTGCCATGTGCAGGGACACCTTCCACTATCCCAGGTTGCTCAGAGCTCCATCCAACCTGGCCTTCTGGCTCAGAAGGGGAGCTCAGTTTTATAGAGTTGAATTCATTGTGATGTCTCCTCACAGATCAGAAAAGTACATTTCAGCCTAATGCGCAAAAACATAATGCAAATGTCCTTCCCCCATTCCAGCCTTAATAGCTTTTGAACAAACTAGAAGGTTTCAAAGACATTTAACAGCACAGAAGAGATTTGTAATATATGAAACTTCTATGAACTGTGTGAAAATAGGTATGTGTGTAGGCAAAAAAAAGGTGATTAGTGCTTCCAGCAAGGGAAAGGTTGCAAAATGGGCTTGTCCTTAATGAGACATCATCGGCTATTTTCCATGCTGGAAATGAGAAATATGATGCTTTTCCCAGTGGTGAGATATTTAATTACAGTTTTGACCTTATATTCACTAAAAAAACCCAACACAGGATACCAGAGTCAATGTATTTTACTTCTTCTTTGGATTAAACTCCTTGTTTGGAAAACAGAGTAACAAGAGAACTTTCTGGTTAAAATAGTTAAAATGTGATGGTTGATGTCGAGGTGAAAGAAATGGGCAAAGAGAAGACAAGAGCAGCATTTTAACTTTAAAAAAATGAAAAAAAGGAGCACCTGCTAACTTTGATCACATTTCCTCCACTCTCCCCTGCCTACAAATATAAACAGATGGGGTGCCTCAGGTAAAAGATATCTGGAAGCATGGAAAGATCTCTTCCCACTGGTAATGAGGAGACGGATCATATTATCTCACTAAAATAAATATTATTTTAAGCCAAAATCTCAGTTATATTTCATGGGCTTTTTTCCTTCCATTTCTGAACAGATTCCACTGGGTTCAAGGTGAAATCATCTGGCATGTTAATTGGATTGATCTGTAGAAAATTATGGACTAAAAAAACCCCACCCAAACCAACAGCGAACGACCAAATGCCGCCACTGTCACACATTTCATCTGGGTCATTGCTGCAGCCTCAAACGTATTGTTTTTACTGGGCACAGAGCTCCTGGAGCAATTAATTCCTTGTGGAGAGTTGTAAAGACAAGGAACGTTCAGGAGGCTGAGTGGGGAGTTCACCTTGTCGCCTGTGCAGGAGCCCAGGAGGCTGCACAAAGCCGTCATTCAGAGCACAGGAGCGCTGTCATTGACACAAACACTTTCCAAAACATTCTTCACTGGAGTTTTGGTGGAAGGTGTGACACAGCTTCAAATATTTGTTTCTTTGTTTCCATGGGAACAACAGCACAGTGGTTTAATAATAAAACAACATCGATCCTCAGAGTTTGAGAAAGTTCCTTGATTTTCGTTTTGAGTTAAAGATTTACTTTTCTATGGGTTTCCCCTTTCCCCAACAACCAACGTATTAAACTGTTTTATTTTTTATTTATTAAACTGTGGTTTAATGCCCTTTCAGTGCTTTGGGGGGAAATCCAAAACATGAAAGCCAAGTCTTGCAAAATTTGTATTGTCCTGCTGCATAAGCCAAGCTCCTCACTAAACACATTCCAAGAAGTCCCACATTTTGTAGACTTGGAATATTTCATATCAGATCTTTAACATTCACAATCTTTAATTACTCTCTCTCTGAATTATGGAGTCTTGACAAAATGTCATGGAAAGAGGAGATTCCAGAAGTTGGGGGGTAAAATGTCGCCAGCACTTGAATTTTTATCCCACTTGTGAAAAGAAGGGAGGAAGTTCAAAGGTGGTTATTCACACAGCTTTATTGTAAAATTGTATTTTAATACAGTCCTCCTCTCCAGTCCATAGGAAGAGGAAAACTCTTCCAGAGGGTGCGTCAGAGCAGCAGTTTACTTGAAAAGCTTCTGCAAAAGGCAGCTCAGAGGCATCTGTTCATTAACTACCCAGAGAACCCAACACAGTGGCCTCTCATGTTAGGCACCAACATCCATGTTTAAAGTTGGGCTATGGATACATTCCCCATGGACTGTGTGTAAATTTACTGTACCTGAACGTGGTAGGTTTGTTGTGTAAAAAACTAAAATTGTGACAAATAAATGGTTTTGAGACTGAAGGAATTTTTTCCTAAGGTGACAGCAAAGTGTGCTCAGACCTCATTCTCAAATCCGATGAACATATTTGAATATGTACAATTCTGACTAAACTATCTGATGCTTTTGGGAAACCAGCTGCATCAAAATACACACGAGATGTTCTTGCCCCTCAGAGGGATGTGGATGTTTAGGTGCATTTCCCTCTCCTAAGCATGAGTATCACTAATATCATTCAAAACCCCACCGAAATGGTGGCCTAGGGAGATGCTCTGCCCAAAGTGCCTCTTGTATGATAAACTATGGAAGAGTGTGAGGAGAATCTCAGCACCAGTAAATACTAACCATGCCACTGGAAAATAAATAGAGACTGACAAATTATTGTTGACGTAATCCCCGTGAGAGTGTCTAGACTAAGGGAGTCAAACCTCCAGTCCGTAGGCTGGAGCTGGCTCCCTGGAGCCTTTCCACCAGCCTGCAGCTCCTTGTGCAACACCCACTGCAATTCAGCCCACAGGCACCTGCTTGGCGGCGCCCGAGAAGGCCACGGAGTGCAGACAGGGAGCCGGGGAATGAATCCTGCTCCCCACCACAGCTGTCTTGTCTTTCACTTCTGCTCCTCCAGCCCCAGCCCAGGAATCCCCCAAACATCCACCATCTCTTCATCTCTGCATCTCTGCATCAGGCACAGCATCTCCAGGTGTTCAGAGCAATGGATTCTCTCAGCCTCACTTTGTGTTCACAGGTCTGAAAGGGGTTACTTTTCCAAAAGCAGTGCCTCCCTTTTGTCTCTTGCCAAGGGAAAAGAGAGGCAAGATGCAAAGGAAAGATTATTTTTTTTTCAACTGGAGATGAAGTGAAGGGTACTGGAATAAACCCAAGCAGGAGGCAGAAATTACTAACATGGAGGAAAAAGCCCAAGACAATCAGGAGTTGGAGGAAAAGCTGCAACAGAGATTCCTTGAGGAAGCAACCACAGAGTAGAGAGAAGAGACACGAATGTTTCATTTTCTCCTTTAGGTAAAAAAAAAAA
>VZTF01008876.1:1728536-1912799 GCA_013397755.1 Cnemophilus loriae
AAAAATTAACTTCAAATGAAATCTGTAACATTCAAAAATAAATAAATCTCTCAGCAGTGCGAGAGGAGTGCTAAATGTGTCTCTTCACTCATCACCCACAGACTTGAACTGAAATAGTCATTTGGCCCTTGCCAAGGTGTGCAGCCGCTTCAGTAGTGCTGTAAATCAAAAGGTCCCCGCAGTCTCCACACAAGCAAGAGTCTGAAGGTCACTAAGCATGATGCAACAGTCAGGCATGAA
This sequence comes from Cnemophilus loriae, assembly GCA_013397755.1. Lineage (NCBI taxonomy): Eukaryota > Metazoa > Chordata > Aves > Passeriformes > Corvidae > Cnemophilus > Cnemophilus loriae. The sequence continues at coordinate 1,728,777 of VZTF01008876.1, forward strand.
ATATCTCTCACCAGACCTGGTACTTTATCATCAACACTGGGGAATAAAGAAAAAATCTATGATGCACCTGTACTCCTTCACATCTGTCAGGATGGGGTGAGAAAAGGCAAGGAGAAAACAACAGCTTGGTTCAGTGTAGGCAGGTAGACAGTGCAGCACAGCCACCCTGCTTAACATAACAAAAACAGCTTCCCCAAGCAGGGTGGAAATGATAACTTCCCTGAGATTTGGCAGATCAAACAGATGTGGGCAATTTTGACATTTCACTAACATTTAGATCTCTCATCAGGCAGGTGACTTCATTCTCTCTGCCAAATAAACAATCCAAGCGCTTGCTCACCATAAGGAGACTCTTGTAGTTATCTCCAAGTCATCACATCACCAACATCAAAGAGTAAGAACAGCCCCTTTCCAGTAAGGAAAACACCCCAGTACCTGTAGGAATGTGAGGCCTGACCCACCTCTCTTTTGTGAGAGGTGGCACAAGATGAAAATCACCACAAGATGAAAATCACATGGCTTCGCGGGGCCTCCATGGGCAGCTGTGCACACCCCACCGTGGGATGAATGGTCCTGATGTTTTCCAGGCAGTTTGATTAAATTACAGCTGCTTTGAGAGACTTAAGCGAATTATCAAAACGAGCAGAGCAACCAAAACGATCACACACAAGAAATCATTGGTTGTCTTTCAGAGGGAAGAAGCTCTGCAGCTACTTTGAGTCTTGGGAGAAAAGTGCTCAATTACTTGAGGAAAGAATCCAAATAAATCCTGTTTCCTTGGGGAACTTCCGCCTTGCTCTCGGCCTGCCTGTTGGATCAGTCTTTCACTGATTCCAGCTGTATTCCAGCTCTTTCACTGGACTTTTGGCTGAAGCCCACCTATGTGTTTTCCCAACAGTGCAAAAGCAGCTGCTTTCCCAAGGCCTGAGAAGACCTGTCTGACACGTCATGCTCAGGGCAGAGCAGGCAAGGAACCCTCCTGACTCTGGGACATTGCATCCCATCCACACAAACAGACCCAACCTGCATCTCTGCCAGCCTGTCAGAGCTTTTATTTTTTTACTTGCTTCCACCATCTCTATGTTAACCAATGACTAAAACCAAAAAGAAAAATAAAGTACAGAGAAAGAAAGAAAAAAAAACAACAAAAAAATCCCTCTATCTAAAAAACATTCCCTATGCCAGGCGTATTAGTTAATGAGTCTGATTATTGGAAGGCAGTCTAAAGCTCTGATTAACTAGGGAAAAAAAAAAACCACAAAAAGAAAAGAAAACAAAAACCCCTCACAAGAATATATGAATTAACTACTCTCCATACTTTATTGAGGGCAGTAATCTGTGCAGAGGGAACCATCCTCCCAGTTAGTGTCTCCCCATGACATCCACCAAGGGCATCTCCCCTGGCCCCAGCAAGGGCCAGCCCTGCTTTGGGGCACAGCCAGAAGACCTGTGAGATAAGCCAAGGTAAACGTGCTTTTTCATTTTTTAAATAGATGTCACTCAAAAAGGAAATTCAGACCTTTTGAGCCATTCTGAGATTTTTCTGCTGTCTACCTACATATCAAGTAGCTCCAAAAATGTCTCAAATTCTCCCAATTCCAAGGAGATGCAATGAGGCTCCAACTTTTTGCTTTTGAGATCTCTAGAGGAAAGGCAACATTCAAGTGCCAAATACTACAGGTTTCCAGTGGTCTCCAATATCCTGAAAATATGTTATTTTTAGTATGTGGCTGGCAGAGAAAGGAAGTGTTAAATCTTGGACCAGTATCAAATCTGACTGAAAATTAGCAGCTACGAACATCCTCTTTGATTATTTATTCTACCTTCCATATCCGAATAGCCCCAGAGGGGTAGTGACAATGACAATCACTAGGAAAACACCTGCTGATGGCAGGTTAGTACAGAGCATTTGCCTGGCTCTCCCCATGAAAACATCCTGGCGTGTGTTTCCTCGGTTTTGATGAGCAGATTCCTGGTGCAAGCGGGATGGTCTGTCAGGAAAGGGCCCCTCATGCTTTGCTGCAACTCCTCCATTGCAACACTTGTAACAGAGCAGGAGACAGGAAGAAAACCACAGACAATCCACTTCCAGGTGCCTTTATCATTTTCTCAGAGGTCTTTATGGCACTGAATCGAGTTGCTTGTAACAATCACAGCCCAAGATGTGCATTACAATCTGTCAGGGCTCGTAGAAGCTCCAAGGCCTTTCTCCTCACTATCTGCTAGCAGCTTTCTAAATTAAGAAATATGTCCTGCTGCAGCTTTAACAGCATTTTGATCTCAATTACATTTGGCATGGTGCTGGGCCAGCCTTCTTTAAATCACTGGAGTTTCTATGGGCACCAGTCGGTGTAAAATCGGAATTCACGGCACTCGCCTGCGGGGTGGACACGGCCCCAGAGAGGGGTGGTAGAGCAGGGCACAGCTCTAGCATCATGTTTCTCATTTATTCAACACTAAATCAAAATTGAGATGTCACCACCACGCTTGCAGCAGTCCAGGTTTGCCCACGCTGTCAGAGAGGGGCTGAGTCAATGGCTGGGAGTCCTTGGGCACCATCCTCAACAAGCAGGGAATCTCCTGCACCACAGGTCAGTCTCACTCACCTGTTTCCTGCTGGCTTTGTCCAAACCTCTGGTGCCTACAGGGCATCTGTCTCTGTCACACTCTCTGCATTTAAAGGCAGTGGGTCTGTGAGACATCCACACAGGGAGTTGCAGAGCAGGAGAGATCCATGGCGCATACACACAGGCACTCCCAAGGTGCAGAACACACTCTGACACCCATTTAAAAAGATGCTTTCTTAGCAGTAGCCAGTGTAAGCCCATTGGGAACCTTCTCCCTGAACCAGCCAGGCTTATCACCACTGCCAACCCGCTCCTAGCAGCAAAGGTTTGGGTCTTGACTCCAATTTCGGCTGCCTTGCTGTAGCAGAGATGAAGACTTAGCTCCAACACGCATGGAAGGGCTTCTACTGAAACACAAAGCAGCTTTCAAGCCCTGCTCCTCATGCCCCAGCTCCCAGAGCGACCCCAGGAACACCCAAAAGGCATCAGGGCATGGCATTTCCAAGTGCAGGACAGAACAGGCAGCTGTCACACGTGCCCTGCTCCAGAGACAGGGCACAAACAGCTCTGAAATGCAAGGGGAAGCCTGCAGTGCTGCCAGCTAATAAGGTCAATACAAACGACATCAGCCCCTTCAGGTCAGAAGGAATGACAACAGGGACACGCCACAGAAGGATGCATGGAGAATTCACAGATGGACAGGCAATCTCAATTAAACTGTCCTCCCCTCCCATTCTCCTCTGAATTACTGCTCTAAAACTCCTTAATTATCTAAACTTGATTAGTCTTAGAATATTTGAAGCTTCCTGTTCAGACTAATTTCTCTCTCTTTCCTCATTTGCAGTGCTTGACTTGCATTAAAGAACACTTAGTGCCTGTGGTAAGGAGGACTTTACAAAGGCGGGTCAGGACTTTGGGGTATTCACAATCTCCCCTCTATTCTTCCTGTGCCTGAGAAGATCATGCACTTAGTCCTCCAGATGAGATTTCAGCAGCTCTGACATGCTTTTTCATGCCTTTTTTTTTTAATACCTTAAGCCAAACATTTCCATTGCTAGTAGCAACTGTCATTCATTGCAGCTATTTTCACTCCTAAAGATTTCCATGTGTATTTTCCACAGTTATTTGCAAAGCAGTAATTTTCTATTATTGCTATTATTATTCCTGGGAAACAGAAAAACCATGGTGTTAATTCCAAGAGAAAAAGAACATGGGTGGCAAAGCAGATAGTAAGAGAAGACAATAGAAGGAAGCAGTTAAAAGATTCCCTTTTGTTTCAGTGATGCAACTTCTCCATGTAGCCTAAACCTGCACATTTTTATTCAAAGGGCAGCAATAAAGTCACTGAATTTGGAGTTTCCTACTGTTTTAGCCTCTGCCGTGGTGGAGACCAATGTAAAGATTTGATTTTTTATTAGACCGCTGTAAGAAACCTTGATCTTAAAGTTTTGTTCCCTTCCTGAAATCTGAGTATCCCATTCTCCCTCCAAAACCTATATGAATATAGGTTCATTCCCCATTTCAAGTGGGGAAGCCCATGGGACCCCAACTAACACAGATGTTGGTAGACTCACACCTCCAAGATTGCCTAAAATTTTTTTAATGGACCTTTAAGTTTCACTACCTTGATTAAATTAGATTTTTAGATGCACCTCTGCAAAACATGTATTTTGAGTTGAAAATTTGCTACTTCCACTTAGCTTAAATCTATCCAAAAAAGTTTAAACTAACCTTAAAATGGTCACAGGTTGTACTAAATGAAAATATCTGTACTTAGAGCAGGTCCTTGATGCCTCATGCAGGCAAACCCTCCTGGATAAGAAACTGAAGCACAGACATTAAGTGCATTGCTCAAGATCAAGTAAGAAATCTCAGGGCAAGCCAGAACTGAAGCCAGTCTGAGTCCTGACTCAGCACTTAGCCACAGAGCTGTGTCCATGAGGCACTTACTGCCTGTGCTGGGATGCTGTGCGGGATCAGATGGAAACTGCTCCACTGGAGCTCCGCTGGGGAGCCAGACACCTCTGACTAAGGGGCAGGAGCAGGGTCACACCTTTCCTGTTTCAGAGGAAACTTCTCCCTCCAGAATCGTTCTGGCCCAGAACTGGCTGGAAAACAAGAATTATGTTTTACAACTGTTTTTGAGGGGTTGCATTTGGTTTTATTCTTGCATTGGGCTAATAGAAAAGTAGACCTTTTTTGTCATCAAAGCAGAGACACAAACCTTTTTCTCCCCTGTCCCTTAGAAGTGCTCTCAGTGAGAATATCACCCATGCCCTGTACTCTCAGATCTTCATATCCTGCAGTCTCTTCCCTGCAAAAATTTTACCTCTGAGTGAAGAAGGTTTCCAACAGACCAGTTCCTTTGAAACTATTACATTTCTACCTAAAGTTCTGACATTAGCCAGCCATTCTCTCCCAGAGAGTAGCATTTTCTTTAGGCATAAAATGCAGGAGGAAGAGGCCATAGACCATGTTTGTCCTGGGCTCAAGATGCAGATTATAATGCAAAGAATCATTTTGTGCAGTCTATAGTTGAAAATGTCCTGCAGGCTTGGTATTGTGGAATGGCCCATTTGTGTTTTCAAGCCACTTTTTGGGTTTGGGTTTTTGTTGGGTTTGATTTGGGTTTTTTTTCTCTTTATAGATGCTGATACACAGGAAAATGATTAAGCTTTGAATTTGTTTTTTGGCTTCAACCTAAACCACACTCTTCTTATGAACCAAGGGGTAACTCCACATCCTGGTGAACATCAATTTGTTGTTGTGCCTCTTTTACCTTTTACAGAGAATCCATGCACAGAGTTCGGAAGGATGTTCCCACCTTCCAGCCACCCAGCTGGGCTGCAGCAGCTATTGCTGAAAATGTCAGGTTTTTTAGCAGAGAAATTTCTGCAGTGTCAAATCTGTATCAGCTTCAAGTCTGGTCCTACAGGTATGAAAAACACTTCAGCTAAAATGTTGTCATTTATGCAAATTATCTAAACCTGTGAATAGTGAATATTTCAGCACCCAGCAGGGATAAGAAGCTTTTTGACTTTGGCTTGAGTAAGAGCCTCCTTCTTTCACCAATAAAACACTGTGGAAAAGACTAAAGTAAAGCTAAAACTACATAAACCAAGTTATTCTTACAGTTTGTAAAGACAGATGAGAGTCATTACATTATTTATGCACATGAGGGTACCGGGATAGACAGGATTAGATGATTTACCCAAGATCAAGCAGTGAGTCAGTGACACAGTTTTCTGCTGTCCAGTGAAAACACAGATGTACAGTAAGCTGAAAAGAATTCATTTATTCCCCATATCAAAAGGATAAAGGAGAGAGCTTTCCCTCAAGCCCAGCTCGTGGTTCCAATAAGTGTTGGTAGAACTGAATTTGGCAAGCAGGAAATTCGCTGCACTAGTCACACATGCAAAACATTTGCTGAAAATGAAAACCTTAAATTACTCAATTATCAACAGTTTTCACTTGCCCAAGCCACAGACCTATCAAAGCTGTTTCTTGCTGCTTTCTTGAGGAATTAGAAGGGTACAAGCCATCCATGTCCAAGCATGGCATAATCCACCAGGACATTGTGCAATGCCAGAATCTTGCCTCATGTCTGAGTTCAAATTGCCCAAACTGCATTACTGGGTTTCAGTCAACACCAACTTGGATGGTGGGGTTTTTGACTCGTCCATGGCTCAGATTTTAGCAGCCTGATAGGATCAACACTGGAAGAAGGAACAATTCAGCTGAGGGCTTGTCAGCCCTCAGAATGCCCTGAAGTGGGCCGTATCCTGCCATAAATATTTGCACAAAAATCCTGCTGACCTCAGTGGTGGTTCTGGGTACAAAATGATGGCAGGATGTGGTCACAGTGATCCTTCTAATAATAGGTTTTCCATTGAGATCTATGGACATTGGGCCCCATTTCATTGCCAAAGCTTGGTTCGGGGCTCTAAAGAGAGACATTGTCTTCCTGCAGCAGGGAGCACACAATTGCCAAATTTACTTCTGACAAAGGCAGAGATTTATTTTTAATGCTGAACAACACCAAAACCATCTGATACTAATTAAGAGAATGTCTTCTTTCTGAAAATCTCAAAGAAAAATAATCTTTCAACATGGCTGTTGGAAAGACACATAGAAAACATTAAAACATTAATATATCTGCATCTAAAGTCAGATATAAAGTAAGTGAAAACCACTTTTCCTTCACCTGAATGCAATTTTAAGATGAGTTTTGCACACATGGAAGTAGCAGATGCTCAGCTCTTCAGGACAGTCAAGTCAATTTAATATAGGTGTTGAAGACCCAGGCCTCCAAATAAGTTCCTCATAGGCACATTCCTGAGTCTGTGGGCAGCACCCTTCACTCCATTTTTCCTGAGCCTATCCCTCCCTTGGTGTTCATTACAGCTTTGATGCCGATATGTAGAAATCCTTATCTTCAGGATCCTAAAGGATGACTAAATGTTTTCCAGTGTTTTATTCATTATCTGAGTTCAACTTTAACTGATTTTAATCTTGTGGTTCTGCTATAAAGATAAGCTGCAGCCTGCCAAGGAAATAAGCATTTCACAGGTTAACAGCACAACTCTTCTAAAGAGGAAGCAGGTTTGTTTTCTGCCTTATTTTCTGGAAAATGTTAAAACAATAAAATGAATAAGAAGCAGTGGAGAACAAGCTGTAAAGGAGCTAATTTCCTGCTCACAGCAGCTCTGATAAATTTCAATCCTGGATGACAGGGGCTGTGGAGAGCGAGGGGAGGGCTGGCTCTTCCTGGAAAGCCAGACAGGATAGGATTGATTTGAGACATCTTCATTGCCAGAACAGCTGGTATTGGCTAATCATCAGAAAACAGAGACTTCGACCTACAGAGGGCCGGGAGCAAGGGAGACGTCTGGACCAAAACTTCACGTTCCAAATGTGAAACTGAACAAAATAGCAACAGAAAAAAAATAAAATAAAGCGGAGGAGAAAAAGAAAAAAAAAAAAACACGCCCCTCCTCACACACAAGCCTTCCTGGAGCCAAATGCCAAAGGAAGTGCCAGTGCCCTGACTAACAAAAGAATCCTGAAACGCTGCAGGCTGCGGTGCCAGCAGCACCCAGTTCCAGTGGGAGGCTGCCTGACACGGCTGCCGGATGCTCCGTGCCTGCCGGATGGAGCAGACAGCTCAGCATGAATCATGGGGCAAAGGATTCCTTCAGTCCGGGAGGAATCGGGACAATACACAGCCTGCCTGCTGTTTGCTGCCTTTTTTTTTTTTTTTTTTTCCTCCTCCTTTTTTTTTTTTTTTTTTTTTTTTTTTTTTTTTTTATTACTCCTGACTTTGAGGGACCAGCCGTTTCCTTCCTGCTGTGGGCGTGCAGCCGGCACATGACAGCTCATCGATGGATCCGTGTGTGAGAGCGAGCACATGAACCGCAGGGAGAGGAGCCAGCCCGGACCCCCGGGACTGAACTCTCCCAGCGTTTAACCCACAGAACCCCCGCTCTGACCTGAGCACATCTCCCATCATCGTCCTCGCACGGCACCCGTTCGTCCCGGTCATGTGCTTTGGACACGCACACGGGAAAACGAGTCAGCCCTACAGCAGATTTCAGGCTGTTGGAAATCCTTCCCGGAAAGAGGAATGCCTCCATCTCCCTGGCCACAAGGCTGGAAGCGGGACAGAGGGCAGTAAAGCTTTCTTACACCCCTCCAAAAATCTGCAGGAGTTCCTTGGGGATACAGGCAAAGCTGGCTTTGGTTTCCTTACTCCTCTTGCCCCAGAACAGGGAGGGGAAATGCTTCCACTGGGCCAAGCAGGTATCTTCACTCTCATCTCGGTGTGTCTGGGAACTATTTGAACCAAGCTCTCCTGAGGCTGATGGAACGCTTGAAATTATTCTCACTGGCCATCACATTTCTGATCTCTCTACACAGCCCAGGTCTGTTCTTGATGTTAAGGTTACATGGAATCAAGCTGTCTTCTCTGGATCCTTTGAAAGGTCATTCCACCAACATCATGCTTCTCTCAGTTTCCAATGGCACTTAGCAAAATTTCAAATCAATACCCAATTTTTTCTCTCCATGGCTTGTCAGCCAACTTCAGCACTACTAATTAAGCTCTTCTGGAAGTCCTGTCATCCCTTGGCTTAGATGATTCTTTCCTCTAATGATTCCTCTTCTCCCACTCCCACCATGCCTGCACATGTTCTAATGAGGATCATCCACCAGCTTTCTGTTCCCCATATTTTATGGGCTCCTCAGTTTCCTACTCTACACAGAAAGCACAAGAAGCAAAGAAGAAATCTCATCCACAGTCATGAAAAAGATACATTGTCTCTATGCAGACACAAATCCTTCTGCACTCCAGATCTTCAACCCAAGTTCAGGTTCCACCAAATACATGCAAATGGCACAAGCAAGTCAGAGTTTGGCTTTAAAACAACGGGAAGAAATGTGATGTTTAAAGAAGAGAGTGTATCAGCAGCTTGAAAACAACTGCCAACATGCCCAGTGGGTATTACTGGCCATGTTCTTAACTGATTACCTCTTTATCAGCTGACAAATTTTCAGAGGTACTGAGTATCCTGAGAGGGGCTGCAGAGGCAGCCACTGACCCTCTCTACCCTCACTCTCACCTTTCCCATTAACAGAAGAGCTTCCAGCTCCCACTGCTCTTTGTACTTGTGTTTATCATCTCAACCAAGCCCAGCAACAGCAGCAAGTTAAGATATTTACTATGGGAAAGGGTGAAAGGAACAAGTTCTGGTTATGGTCTCCCACATGTGGTGAGGCTCCTGCTTGGCTAACGAAGTGTGAATACTGATAAAGCTCCTGGCTGTGCCTTTCAGCCATGCCCTGCCATGGCTCCTGAATCAGCGCAGCGTGGGTGAGCTGTGGGTAGGGGAAGGTTCATGATTAACTGCTCATTGCTAACAGAAAAATGGTTTGCAAATGAGTTGCTTTAATCCCCAAGAAGTGTCTCCAGTGCCTACAATTTGTATGGTCCCATTGTACTCTCGTAACAGGTGTTCCACTTCCACGAAGCAGTTCTGGTTTTGTTGGCAGTGGAATAAGCTGCATCTTTGTGGAGTGACAGTCTATCATCCTTTCTATACACATTATTTTTCCTTTTGCCCAAATCATACAAAGATATTGATTGATCAAGAATCCATCAGTCACTTATCAGTTAGAAACGGGAAGTTAAAAGCAATAGACTAAACAAACTGAAGCAAAAAGTAAATTCCTCATGTCTGTATTTTCACCATGTCTGAAAATTCACAGATTTTGACCTGTTGTGGGAGATAAGTCTGTATATAAAAAAATCCTATAAACCATTCACATCCCCTTGCTGTGGTTTCAAAAGGATAATGCTCATATCCTCAGAAGAATCACTTAACTTTATCTCCACATCCTAAAGTGATTCAGTCTTTGAAAAAAAGAGTTGTGATCCGAGTTCTTCTTACATTTCCAAATTTCATACAAGAGGCTGAAATAAAATATTGGCATTTACAACAAAACCACAGCATGGTAATTCCATAAATGATTCCTTTGGCCTTTAAGACCCAGTTGCCTTCAGTGGACCACCACTTCAAACCTGAACTTTGCTGACTGGCTTAGCAATTTGTTCCTGCTATCATGTGACAAGTTTTTGAAGCTCACATGTGTAATGGGGCATTTGCTGCCAGTATCAAAAGAAGGAAAAAAAAATTAAAAATATAGTAGAACATGAGGTTCCAATTGTCTGATAAGCAAAAACATCTGTTGGAGTCATGAGCAGTTGATTAGTGGAGTTCATTCCCAGGGTAAGGCTCCAGTAGATCAGCTCTTCTATCTAAGTATAGGATTGTAGTCACTGGAAGCATTACAAAGAGGTACAAAGAACAGGCAAAAGAGACAGAAATCATTTCTTAGGGTACCAGGATCCTTAAAAACCAGCTATAACACAGCAGTCATGGGCACTGCTTCACATGATACCAGCACGTAAAATTAACAGCTGTGTTTAAACTTCCCCACAACAGCTAAACATCTGCCAGTCTCAGCTATAAACCTACACTGGTTTTAAAGCTGATAACTAGACACTGTAAAAATTCTTCTGGAAGATAAAACACAAGGTACAAGCTGCCAGTCTGAGCATATTTCTTACTTGAAAAATAATCAGACCAGGTTGGGTTCAGCGTACCAGCCAAAACAATGACAAAAACATGAGTTGTTTGTTAAGATGCTGCTTGGATTTCAACCTAAAGCTTTTCCACCTCATTACACTAAGAAGGATTAACACCTGGGAACATTTGCACAGAAAGCAGAGGCTGATCAGAATTGCTAATTCAGCCTCTAAAGCTGCAGTGATACTGGATGGATAGAGATGTTATAAGCTACCTCCATTAAGGTCACTGCTGCAGATCTGTGCTCACAAAACCACAAGCCTTGGCAGCCAGGAGAACAAGAAACCACCAGGAAGAGGATGTCCTTAAGGCTAAGCCTCTCCTTCATTAACTTGAATATCTAATTGTAGGTTTACTGGGAATCTCAACCCTAGCTCTTGTTCAATTCCTCGTGTTGGTGGCCTGACCTGACCTCCCAGTTTCCTGGTGTTCCATCTGCATCCACCTGTCACCTCATGCCTATTCCCCATCCAGGAATGGGGTACTGTTACATTAAAAATAACAACTAAAACTTGGTAGCCAGCAATTTCACTTCCCCTCCTGACTTTACTGACTATTTTGTCTTTACCAAACCCATGAAATAACAAATACAAAACATCTTGTAAGATTGGTGGGGTTTGTGTTCAGTACATAGCTTGATTCAACTTACTGTACAACCTCATCACAATTTTGGGAGATTTTTATTATACAGAAATAAAAGGTGTCCCCCTTTTATCATGAAGGACAAATTTCCAAACTTCCAAGATGCTACTTACCTAAGGAAATGGGAATTTCTGACAGCTATTGGGGTTGATTTCAGGCTGTTTTCAGTCTATCTAAAGCAGAAGTATCTCTTCACACTTTTAAAGTAAAAATTGTATTTGACTGTGAAAATTATCAGATGTTCCTAAAAGAACTTGTTTCCATCTGAATAGATACAACATTTACAAGTATTTTTCTGCCTTTCAGAAAGCGTTGCACTCCCACCCCTGAAATCCCTTCCATGCTTTCCAGCTCCCTGTAAGAACCTTTCTGTCATTAAGACCTTGCTATGTGCCTGTTTTTTCTTACCTAAGCTTACAGGCAGGAGGGGAATTCACCTGCCAGCACCTTCCTTGAGGTGCCAGTGAAACCAGAGATGTTCACTGGCTCTGACAACAGATCCAACCATCCTTCCCTATTTGAACATATCATGGACTTCTGAACCCACATGTTACAATGTGTGAGTCCAAGCATAACCTCGTTTGGCTTTTCTAAGCACACATGTGGATCCTCTTTCCAGTGCTCCTTCCTGAGAATAAGAGTGAAATTGTTTCATCCAGGGGCCTTTTGCTGACCTTCATGACTGGCCCTTTGGCTAAACCTGACTTCTGTGGAAAAGATACATTCAGTTCTTCTCCCCTCCCACACAGCCTGAGACTTTCTATGTGTGGTTTCCCCCTTTGTTTCTTCTACAAATCCTTTTTACAGCTCCTCACTGTACACAAGGACTATCTTTTACGAATTACCTGAACTCACTGGATGTAAACCAGATGGAACATAAACTTCAGACACCTACACAGGCAGACCTATATGCCTATTAAGCTAATTATTGAGTTAATAAATTCAGGCCCTTAGCAAGGGTTATTGTTTCAGGCCACAAGCTACTTTACCACGAACACTTAACTTCTCTAATATAAATAGTTTACACCTGGCTATCTTGGCATATGAGCAGATAAAGCTGAAGTCCATCCACAAAAGACCAACAGACCTGCCCTGGATCACTCTTATCAGGCCGAGAGGGTTTCACTCCCTTGTTAACTTTACTAGATAAGTGCCACCTTTTGTCCAAAACTGCAAGCACTTTCATGGATTGCCATTAAGATTTAATGACAGACTTTGTTGCTGCAAAGACATCACATGATACAAAAATTCCATTGCATCAGCTTGCTAATATCATAAAATTAACTTCAATTTATATCAAAGACCTAAATTTCCAAAATTATCGGTTCTGCTGCACCTCTAGCTCTATAATAAGGATAAGTTCTTAGTAAGAAACGGGGGCTGAGATGAAAGATCTTTGGTGAGCCACAATGTTTCCAGAAGGCTTTAAGTTGCTTTCTTTCCACCATGATATACAAACAATAGAAACCTCTAAATGATCTGCTCATCATGAGTGAGCTGTGGAGCAGCTCTGTGCACCTCAGCATAAGAGGTGGAAGAAAGTGCACTTCATCAGAGGAGAAAGATATGGAAGAGAAAGACACAGCTCTGTCCCTTCACACTGTGCATACTCGTGCCTTGTGTCATTAATTGCACTGCTCCAGGAAACACACACAGCCTTGGATGAACAGAGGTTTGGGGATTTATCTCATTATTTGGCTCAGGAAGGATAAATACCACCAACACTCAACAGCCAGGATCTGTCCCATTTCTGCCTTCTCTTCCCGAGAATGGATGGAAACAGCTCCTGTGCAGAGGCTTTGGACTAGGCAGAACAAAAGGAAGGGGCACTGGAAAAGGCTGTGGGAGCCACAGAGCACAGGGAGCAGAGGAGGGACTGCTTGGTTTCGGTGTCTGTCTCCGTTATGAGTAAGAAGGCCTCAAGAACTGGGGTGTGGCAGCCCTTTGGCACAGGCAGAGCAGGCGCAGGAGCCGACAGAGAGTTTCCTCCAGGATAAGCTGGAGTGCGAGCCAGGACAGGAGGTTCCTGTGCCACCGTGAGCCGGGCTCCAGCCTCTGCCAGAGCCAGGTGACTCATGGCGGGGGGGGGAAGGCAAGACTTGGCAACCTGGGCTGTCTCACACAGCAGCAGGTTTTGTTCTCCAGGGGATATCCCAGGGACTGTGTGGCACATGGCCAAACCCCTGAGTAAAGGACTGCAGTCCTTATCCCTCTCTGGCCACCTTCCTAACAGCAAAGGACCACATCGATTCATGCAGCATACAGGGCTTGACACATCCTCATCCTCCCTGCTCCCCAAACGATGGGGGAAGGCTGCACAGGAATGACGCTGGTGGGATCAGGACTCTCCTGCTCCTTTCCCCTGCAGCAGTCAGACTTGGCAAGCCCCAGGAGCTGGAAATATCCGCCTGGGACAGGCCACTACTCCCACGCAGCTTGGCAAAACCAAGGCTGTGATTCACAGGGGGAACCACTTCCCTTGGGACAGAGGTAATGGCTCCCATTTCCTGCTCTTTACCTACCCAATTTTTAAGGTTCCCATCCTCACCACAAGCATCACACAGCTTGCACAACAGCTGCTGGGGTGCTGTAGTTTACAGCCCAGCACTTTGAGGTGTTTCTGGTTGGTACCTTTAAAGCTGAGATGCACTCACGTGTGAGGAGAGCCCTGGGAAATGCCACCTTCTGTTTGGTAAACTCCTTCAGGATCGCCATACATTGCTCTTGGGGCTCATGAAAAAAACTCAGGCCCTGTGAGTTTTATTAAGCCCCATTTTACAAGTGGATAATACACCCATGGCCTGGCTCCTGTGATGTACTGAACTCTGGGACCTGTGGCTGGCACTGTGTTCTCTGCAAAGGGGATGAGCAACCATGTTCAAAGGACAACATGGCATTTCACTGCAGTGGGACTGACTGTGTGATTAGAGTTAGGTAGGTGACAGTGCTCAGTGTTGAAGTCTTTTCTGGAAAGCAACCATCTCAAAAAAGCTTCAAAGTATGATACTCCAAAAGGAGATACAATTAGGAGATACATTCGCCATTTGTATAAATCACCAGATCATAAGATAATCCATGTTTAAAGGAACCCCAGAAAGACACGTAGTTCAACCTCCTGCCCAAAGCAGAGTCAGCTATGACGTCAGACCAGGTCACTCAGGCCTCTAACTCAGTCCATTTGCCTTTAGGATGCCTGTTGCAAGCATTGATGAGTTTGGGTTTTGCATTAAACCAGAAGGATTTGCACTTAGTGAAAAAGAAATGACAACAGCCTTTGAAATATCAATGACTGTGATCCACAGACTACCAGGAGTGAATTGACAGGAAAAGACTCCGCAGTACTAATTCCTCTGTTCTGATTTCCAACCCACTCTGCTAAGGCAATGAATAAACTGAGCTCTAGTGGCTGACTCTCTAAATCATGTAAGTTTGCTTTCCACAAGCAGCAATGCCACTGCCAGCCTTGAGCACACGGGTTTGTACAGTTTACATAGAAATACCCTTACTGGCAAAGTGTATTTGCTTCCTGGCCAAACACACTAACAGTAAAATGTTGGCTTTTTATAAACTGCCTACAGAGCCCATCCCTGGAAGCAATAAGCTATTGGTTAAAGATTCCTTAGATTCTCAGTGACGTTTCCTGATAATGGTCCCATTTATAAACACAGATTACAGTTCCTACACAGGGGTTCAACAGCATTGGCTTGTTCTAAAGTGTGCTTTAACCTGCGTTATCAGAACAGTAGCTGAATTCCTCCTATGGCAAAAGGGCAAATTCAGATACCTTTAGTCACCTTTTTCCACCACGAGTCTCACTGAATTAACTGAAGATTGATGATCAGACAATGAACAAAGGGCTGAGCCTGCACATAGGGCTAACACGAGGGTTACCATTACACCATGGGACTTCAGACCACCTCTGTGGTCTGAAAGGGCCCCAAGTTTTCTAAATTTTACCTCCAAATCACAACTTTTCACTGTTTTATCAGTGTGGTTAAAGCAGTGAAACCTCCTGAGGCAGGTAGGTTTACATTTTCTGAATTCTACAATTTAACTTAATTCATATACTGGAGGGAGACTGTCCTTGATTTCACTATAACTGCATTCAGACAAAGGACTGCAGATGGAATAGCCTATAAAAAATACCAACATCACTAAAGGTGCTCTGCTTTAATGACAGAGTATGGAAGACAGGCAACATTTTTCACTTTAAAAGCTACATGTGGGCACTTTCTGAATTCAGAATAGATACTGGGCTTCTGGCACTCCTCCCACTGTCATTTCACATGTATGTCTTCCCAAAACCACACATCTTCCAAAGCTCTGGGTCACAAAACATGACACGAGGTGTGTGTAGGGACCACAACCAAAAGGCAAACAGAAATGCCAAGGGGAAGAACTTCTTTATTGAGTGGTAGTCCCTAAATTCCAACACAACCTTTTCTGGCTACCCCCTACCTTGTTTGGCAGAGGCAGGAGCATCCCTTTGCCATGGTTTTCTTAAACTTTTCTTTGCTATGTTTAGTGTCCAAAGCCTACAGCTGTAAATGGTCCTCCTAAATTATCAAATTCCATAGGTGTGTGTCACCTCCTGCCTCGTGGTACCAGTGTCTATCACCCTCTTCCTTATTGCCCGATCAACGATCCCCTCTAATCACCCTCTTCCTTATTGTCTAAATATTTCCTTTACTACCATTCACATATGGGAATAACTTGTTTTAATGTTTTACATGACAGATATTTCAGAAACCAGCAGTATAAAAACAACATTAGAAATACGGACCAGCTCTCAGCTAACAACGTGCATTAAACGAGCGCATGGCAATCTCCTTTTTCTTTTCTTTTTTAATCTATACCATCAGTACTCTTAGCCCCACCTACTAAATCCACAGCACACACCTAGCAGTGGTACAAAAGGAGGTAGAAAACAGAAACTCAGAAAAAAAGATGGGCATGGTACGCCAGATTCATAAAGAGCAGCATTTCATCCCTGCAACTGCAGAATCCAGTTTTATAATAATAATAATAATTGTTTGTGCTGCTGACTTCCTTCAACACCTGTGACCCTGCTTGTCGTGGCCTCACTGCCTGCTGGAAACTTGGCAAAAGACAAGAGAAGAAATATTAGGGAACCAATGCTCCATCCTGAGAGAGGCCATAAAGTCCAAAGGTTGAGCAGGATTGCCAGGAGCAGCCTGATAAAGGAAGGAAGCATGTGGCTCTGAGCAGACAAACTGCTGCACCCGAGTACAACGTGTTCAGAGTCTGGAGCTGCACCCCAACGCCTCCCACGCTCCACAGAGCACACACGATCCAGGGACTCTTCCCAAACAGCACCCTTGAAAAAGAATTATTTTAAGCCCCTTTCTGAAATGAGCATGTGACTGCTCAGTGACAGAATTTCACAGATCTGAAGTTTAAAAAAAATACTCCTCTTTATTATTTCACATTAAGGTAGGATGCTTTGTTGATTTAATAAAAGAAAAAAATCTCATGCAAGACCCCTTCTGAATTAGCATATTCAAGCCTTTCCAAAATCTGGCTCCAGTAAAGAACTCGTCCTTAAAAATCTATCAGACTGTAACTAAGCTTGTCACTTGGCATGTGAAATAAATAAGCCAATAATCAGATCCTTCAGAAATTTTCAATTAAACCTGTAAAACTGTCTCACAAAATACCCAGTATTTGAAGAGTTTTTATTCAGAAGGAGAGTACAGCACCTAAAAGCTTCACATTAGGAAGAGCATGGGGCATTAATAACTTTTCCCCCCCTCTTTCCTACTCACCACTCGCTCAGTTACACGAGCACAATGTTTTGTAATGCCACACTGTGAATCTGAGCAGAAAACCCTTTCCTGGCTTTCAGCACAAATGAAACCAAGAGCCCAGCATGGCCCCACAAAGGACTGAGCAAGCACAAGCAAAGAGCAGGACTGGCAGCCAGGGGAGGGAGGAAAAAGGACACGGATTGCTTTGAGCTCATATTGCTGCTGAGCACTTTCTATTATAAAACCATAACCTAATATGCTTTCAAGACTCCAGCTCTGAGCTGCTTCCCACCGCGCGTCTCCTTCCCTGCGCGGATCCTACAGGGATCTACCCCGTTCCCAAAACGCGCCGGCGCGTCCGACTCCGCTCTCTATTATATTCTCATTATTCACTAAATGAGCAAGGAGAAGCCCAGCAGTGCCCCTAAACACAACATCTGCCTTGAGAAGCAACAGCACAGCCCGTAAGGACGGCTCTCCCTGTGAGTGCAATGCCTGGCTCGGCAGAGCTGGCCTCCCTGGGGAGCTCAGCTGTGGGAAGCAGGAGCAAGGAACTGCCTTTTTAGGACTGTGGCTGAGCGGGGCCGGGAAGCGCTGGGGCAGGAGCAGGGCTCCGGCAGCAGTTCCCCGGCCTTATAAGGACAAAGCCAGGTATTTTCCCAGCCAGCACATCCAGGTAAGGCCCGGCAGGACTTCCCGGGATCTCCCACTGCCCGGGGAGACCTTTGGCCACTGCCACACCTGCCCCGTGCAGACCTACAGCCCTGCTGTCCCCAGCCTCGGAGCATTTCAAATAGGCCTTATTAGGAAACAGGGAAGCTTAATTAACTAATTGAAAGATGGTTTTGAGATCTGCAAAGCCAGATGGTTTGTGGGTGAACCGTTCTTGATATTAATGTGACATTTTAAGGCATTCACAGCAACATTTTGGAGCGCAAGTCTCTAATGTCAGGCATCTTTTTAGCTACCTACGTAAGAGGGAAGGCTTCCAGAGGTGAGGAGCAACTGGATTCTCCAAGAGCTTTAATAGAAGGGGCAGGACACCCAAAGCCTCCGACACTCAGCAGTTTGTTTAAGCAATCTTTAGGAACACAAACAATTAAGACTCCTCCCCAGTTGCCTAAAAATTAGGGCTGCTTGACAGAAAAGCCAAAAGGTTTTAGTTTCATTCCATTTAAGTGAGATTTCTTGTTATTACCTGTTTTATCTTTCCAGGGAGCGAAACAAACTAAAGCACTTCAGGACAAATCCATCTATATAGGATGTACATGTAAGCAGCCCTGACCATAAACTCTCCCATATTGTTCTCTTTTTACTTTCCTGACTCTGATTTTTATAAGTAAAAAGAGGAGGCTTTGACTGAAATAGAAAAAAAGTACCAATTTCCCCCAACAATATCCATTTTTAAATTTCATTTTTGAATCTTTATCAGAAAAATGGCCACAAAAATGGAGTATTTTTCTTTGGGGAAATAAAAAAAGTAATTTTCCTTTTGATATTATTAAAAAAAATAACTTGCAGTGTGAAGTTAAATATGAGACACTACCCACCTAGGATTAATGCAGCTTCTCAGTTGTGAATATGAAATGGCACATTGAAATTCAAAGAATTACCAAGATATTTTGCCATCTTAAGTTTTTTGAGGTTAAACTTTGATAACTGCCTGCCTGGAGATGCTGAAAAGTGTGGGTTTAGCTGAAAGCAGCTACTTTAAAGATATGAGAATGCCTTGACAGTTTTGATCTGTACAACTTTTTAAATCCACAGACAAGTGTCTGCTCTGCATCCCAAACTACTGCACCATTTGTGCCTTCAGGTGACAATCACAGCAGGAAGACCAAAACTTGGATTCCTCTTGCCACATCCCACTTGCAACATATTGTCAAGAAAACATGGGGGAAGTACTAATTCCCCCTGGGTAATCACAGGGCATCCATTTCTAGGATTCCTTGTGAGAGGCCCATCAGCAGAAACGAGGTCACGGACAACAGGAAAAATTACATTAATTAAATACATTAAATATGTGACAAACTTAGTCTGAGCTCAGACTTGTGTAGGACTTTCTCCAGTTGTTGGCTGGGCTGGGATTACATTTCCATAGCTCCAAAGGAGCACCAGGGCAAGGCTACTTTCATAAAAGGAATAAAAGTTTTGACACCAGATTTCATATTGTAAATTTCTCCTTTAAAATAACCTGCTTGCCAAAGCAGTTCAGCTGCCAGAAGGGGAGAGAGGCTGGGAAACTTTATTCCCTTTTAAAAGCAATGAGTGGGCTGTGCTGCTCAGGTACATGAGGCATCGCTCCAGAACCAGGGAGCGCTGGCTCATTAGGAGCAATTTAAAAAAATTCTGAGGGGATTTTAAAAACAACAACTTCCCAAAACAAAACATGCATATGTACCACATGCATTTGTTTATGCAGCTGTAATGAGTGATGAAATCCATTTATGAGCTGAAGTCACAAGATTCCAAGCAGGTCTTTGTTTAATCTCAGTAAGTCATGACATTTCTCTCCTACTTATAATAACGTGATTTGGATCAACATTTTCAAACTTATGCACCTGGTTTTTAACACTGCTCACCAACTGCACTTCTCCTCAGCTTCTCTGCAGACAGAACAGGCTGTTTTGGAGGCACCACTTCAAGCACCCTAAAAACAGATACAGATACAGAAACCTGGGTTTAGTTGAACATACGCTTGCAGTTCTTGAATTCCGCACATCTTCTGCAGTTCTTACTCAGACTGAGACTCTGGGCAACCTACAAAGAGCGTAAATAAAAATCAATGAGACCATTAGTGGGATGAATGCTTACAGCATCAGCCCTTCTATAACCACAAAGTCTGCCCAGATGGATGCCCTTAAAAGACTTTCAGAAGGTTTGCTCCAGACAATGGCTCTCGTTCCAGCACGTTGCTGTGACTTGGGAGAATAAAATGAAGATAAATGCAGCTGTTTCTGCTTACATTAATGCAGCATTAGTGCCCTCAGTAACAAAGGTAGGACGGAGTATGCAGGAAAATAAAAGATTCAGCACAAATAACTATTAAGTTACATGTTTTGTGTACTTATAAACTGTGCTAGGCTTTAGATGTGTTATTATATAGCTTTAACATCAGTAATCCTGCATATAAATCAAGACCATGTTTTTAGCTTTGATATTAAGGAGAAGAAAAAGGGCAAACCTAAAGATATTTGGCACTGCTGCTTTTGTCATTACACTGCTATTAGCTTTGCTTCCTGGCCAAACACACTAACAGCTCTGATGTTTTGTGAGGATCAGATCAAAACTAAATGAATCCAGGTCCACTGGTAATACAAACAGAGTGATTTTGTATTCGTTCTTTCAAGAAGGGAAAAAAGGTTAGACTCCTGGGCTGAACAAAAAGTCAGTGTACCCAATGCACCAGGACAGGACATCCCAGACAGAGAAAAGTTCTCTGGGCCTGTAAGGTGTGAGGGAAAGCGTTGCTCCCATATCCCTTCTCCGTTCTGTCTCTCCTTTGGCCCATTCACCTCCTGCTCTCCAGAGTCCCAAAGGAGCCAGGAGAACAGGTGGATTTTCCAGTGTGTCAGCAAACCAAGACGGCAGGAGGATATAAGGACAATGCAAGGACCTTTCACCTGGCATCCTTCGTTCCAAGCAGCCTCTTTTTTATGTGCAAAAGCATAAAGTACAAGACAATTTGTCCAGCAGCTTGGACCCAAATTTAGGAAAGCTCTGACAAGGCCAAAGCCAGATATGCATAACATAAGCAAAGTCTGTGCAGCACCCAACTGGCACCAACACAGTGTGTTCCTATTCCTTGCATTTTTAACCATTATTTTTGTTGATATAGGAAAATAATATGCACTATTGCCTCAGAAATTTATATATGCTAGCTATATACATGGGAAAATAAATGCTATCTTCCTACCCAAATTTTAAGTCTATAAGGATTATATTTTATATTTCTCCATTTCCAAAGTCCTCTTCGCTTATTTTCCTTTTGCTTTTGGGATTTACTCTGCCAGAACATCCAAAAGAAAATGGCTGTAACTTCTGAAGTCAGAGTAACAACTGAAAAACACATATCAGTAAAAACCATTCTTTAATATGTGAGCCCACATGAACTAAATCCAGCCGAAAAGTTCTGAGAAGTTAAATTAAAATAAATAACTGTGAGAGTTAAGTAAACAGCTCCCTTACTGGATTTGCTATAACTGACTAAAACCTTTCTTCCTCTTTCCACATTAAAGGAGAGTCCTAAAACCACATTTTGCATATTTTATTAGTTCAAAACTTTTCTAACCTGGTTCCCAGGTCACACCAAGTCTAAAAAATCTTTAAGAAGTGAATCTAACATTGTTCTAAAATAACAGAATCCAGTGGAGTGTGAACAACAGGACTATCAATAAATGTCTACTCTTATTCCCAGACCCGGAGTAGAATTCTAAACAATTTTTAGCCCCTAAGATTGACAATTTATTGAGCTGAACTTGCACACCAGCTGTAGCAATCAATGTTACCCATCTGATGCCTCCGAATGCTTTCACCAGAGAGAGGAACTGCACGTTTGGAGAAAGAAAAACATTTCTGTGATTGTTTTAAAAATCACATTTGAAAGTTTCTTGAAAGGTCAGAAAGCAAGTTCTCCTGGTAGACGCAGATTAGCAGCAGAGGGTAGGCAAGGTGCTCAGGGTGTATAGGAAGGGTAATCCATCAGACTGATAGCACTACTATGTATATGGTACAATTATATCTTATCTCCCCAGCCCTGCAACCAAAATAAACCCCATGGAAGCCTTGGAGTCTGCTTCTGTTGTCTTTAAGTACACACCCCTTAGGGTGGCGACCCAGGACACACCACACGCCTTTTACCTCATGTAAGACAAAAGCAAAACAAATATAATCAGTATTTTTCCTTTTAGGACTCTCGCTGAGCCTCTTTGATGTGATTTCCCTAATCGTTTTCTCTTTTTAATCATCACACTCAGGGGTTTCTCTGAGCTTATTATGGTTTAGGTTTTATGTAACCTCTTCCAGGCGGGCGCCTTCCCAAGCTCCCAGCACAGCAACTGCTGTAACAGTACACAGCAACTCTACACCAAGGAATACCTTGGCCAAATGAAACCAAAAGGGAAATTTAGATGAGTACATTCTGCTTAGGTTGGAATTTTGGCTCAGACACAAGAGTTCACACTCCTGGTCTTGCAAAAAGAAGCTCTAATGGAGATACTGAAAATGAAAGTATCTCTTCTACTTCAAAGCTGAAAATCCGGCTGCTTCTACAAAGTGTTTTTCTGCTCTGGGAAATTTTACTTGTCTACACCCATTCATGAAGGGGAAATCCTTGGTCCTGCAAGTTACCTGTGGGTTTGCCATTCACTTGACTAGCTCTGAGACTCTGCCAGTATGACTTCCTGGCATAAAACTAGTTAAATTTCTAATTTCCATGTGGCTGCTTGCCAATATTTCTTTGT
The DNA here is from genome assembly GCA_013397755.1 of Cnemophilus loriae. Taxonomy (NCBI): domain Eukaryota; kingdom Metazoa; phylum Chordata; class Aves; order Passeriformes; family Corvidae; genus Cnemophilus; species Cnemophilus loriae. Next base: position 1,751,360 of record VZTF01008876.1, read on the forward strand.
CCTAGGAACAATTATTCATATTTACATTTTATCTTGATTCTCTTTAGCAAAATTCTTATTTACATAGAGAATCCTTCAATGGATTACTACATTCTTTTCAGTTTTACCTAAGAGGTGCATCGGTGTCCTATAATTCTAAAATCTTCCTGACCCACTATTAACAAAATGGCTCAATTTATAACAGGCACTACATAAAACACAATTGGAATACCTATAAAATGTCCTGTAAACAGCTGCCCCCCATCTAAGCTGCCAGTAGATTCATGAGGTTCTAGAGTTAATTTCCATTTATCAGCTAACAATTACTGCTATCACTGATACTCATTTCTGTTGTTCCATGTCAGGACGCTGCCCATGGAGGAAGCAGGAGCTGGGACAAGAACTGGGAACATTTCCTTCATGTGGGAAGGTGCCCTGCTAAGAAGCTGCTTATTGAACCTGACAGCAGGCATACAAACAACATTAGAGGGAGTGCTCACACACGTACTCACAATAAAGGGGAGGACAAGGCGGTGAAAGTCAGAGCTATTACAAGACAAATACAAATTAAAGACATTGTTTTTAATCTCCAGGATACTAAAATATTTTTAGAGAGCTCCCAGTGTTTGGGGGAGGAGGGAGGGAAAGAATGGGGTAGGGGAGCAGTAAGCTCTGCTGAGACTTTTCTTATGGTTTCTATCACCTTTTCTGGGAAAAACATTCTAGAGAAAAGCAAGAGAGGATTTTGAAACTAGCAGAAAAGGACTTGCTAAAAGGTACTTTGCTCTCTGTAAAACTTCCCATGGGGCCTGAAAAAGCACCGTGAGCATGCCCTTTACCACACAGCTTTGCATATGAAATGCTGTTTGTTTCAGAGGCAGTTGTATATTTTTACCTGGGGGGTTATTCCAGTCAATTGTCCCCTGATTACTGATCTGTGAGAAGCAAGTGAAGGAGTCAGAGCTACCACAAAGATATAAGTATAACTATTGAAGTTTATGGGATTTTCAACATTCTCCCTCCTTACCCCAGAACTTTAACCTTTGAGTGAACACTGCCATATATATTTTTTGTTAGGCTGCCTGGTGGGCCACCTGAAAATCATCAGCACTCTGAGAAGAAAGCTGCTATGGTTTATTCAGAATTTCCTTAAACCGAAGTCCTGCTGTGCATTACCATTTCCCAGAAAGGTGCATTGTTCTATCAGCACCCCTATCAAATTCAAGAGCAGAGACGCGCTGTCGGGACGTGCAGCAGCTCAGATAGGCCGGGCTGTTGCAATCCTGTTGCAATCCTGCGCAGAAAACAGAACGTTAGCACTGGCATGCTGCTCCCACGCCCTCCCCTCTCCAGGCTTCCCATTAACTCCGTGACACCCTGCAAGGCACAGGATTTATTTACACAACACCACTCTTGAGACGAGCCTTTGTTCGGCTGCAATGTGGACAAGGCTTAGGAAGCACTACCCGCCAGAGTAAAGGTGTATTAAGCATCAACTGAGGATGAATGAAATGCTTTGAGACTCCGCTTGATCGAGTTTCCAGCTGCAGCATAATTCCCTTTTAGCCGGGAGCTGTTGGGACAAACTGGGGAAGCTCCTGGCTTTCACAGAGAGCAGTGGCTGGCACTGACAAGGCGGTTCCGCGAGGACTTTAATCCGGGATATGTGGTGACACCCTGAAAAGAAGCAAATTCCTCTCTGCCCAGCCATTCAGGTTTTTGCTGGGCTGGATTGAGCGGGATGCGTTTCCCAACACCCTTCACCTCACGGCTGTGTCAGCGCCAGGGAGGGGACAGCGTGGGAGCCGGAAGAAGGCAGGACCGGCTCTTGTGTCAGCACGGCCGGCCGAGCACACGGCGCACCCGACGTCATCCCAGGCGCTGCTGATTTACATCTGCTCAGGAGCGCGCCTCGGTTTGCCTTAAAAAGCATTGCTACGTGGAGAGCAGTTTACAACGTAACATAGGTGTGGAAACAGGCACGGAAGCTCAGGGGCGGATTTATCGAGCGGAAGTGTCCAAAGGGGCCGTAAGCTTCACTCCCCCACTCCTGCGAGGGGCAGCAGCTGTGGCACCCACCCTCCTCCCTGACGGGGGTATAAAGCAGGACAATTCCCGTGTTTCGCGTGGTCATCTTCTTGCCAAAGGTTTGGACTGAGAAACAGGGCTTATTCCTTAAGAAAAGACCGGTGGGAAGCTGCAGAGGTGCTGGTGGCTGTGCCTCAGCATCCTCCTTCTGGGAAGCTGCCATGTGATCATTCCTCCTACATGAACAACTCCAAATCACTGTCAGAGCCCCTCAAAGCACAGACTCGTAATGTAAAGAAAACAAAACAACCCCCCCAAAAAGCAAGCCCATAGCAACTGGAAGATATTTGGTCAAAAATGTCAAACAGTGACCAGAGAGTTAAACTGGCATAAATCTAAGTGCCAGTATATGCTCCACACAGTCCTGGGTCAGATTCAGAATGCATTACAAGGCTCACAAACCAATAAAAATGTCAGTGATTGATATCCTAAAAGCAAATGGGGGCAGTAACGAATATTTTATACCAACAAGTTAATCCTAGATCTTCTTCCAGATGAAAATCCATTGCTTCTCCGTACCTATTCCTTAATGCAGTTTTAAAAATACAAATAGTTCATACCACTTGTCCAGCATTTATTCCCCCAGATCTGCCTGCTTTACTGGGACTTCAGTCTCATTATGTCCATTTTACAAGCAGGGAAATCAAGCTACAAAGATGCTAAAGGTGATTAAGGGTCATTCAGTAGGGAAGCAAAAGCAGGGAAGAGTGCAATTCCCATTTGAGTTGACTCTCTTCTCCTGTTTTTCCTCTTTGGGTATACAGAAAATAAGATTACTTCTCATTAAACTCTCAAGGTTATATTAAAGAGGTGAAGAATTTTTTTTGCCCAACTTTTAAAGTTTTCTTAGTTGTCTTAAAGGGAAATATATTCCCACCAGTACTGCTTAAGGGTTAGGTAAATACTCTGCTGACCAATAACATAAATGTGAAATATACCTCTGTTCTTATTAATATTTATGTAATAAATAAATAAATCCAGGGCTGAAATCGGCTATCATTGAACTGATCATTGTCAGTATCATTGACCTCAGATCTGTGACATAAATGCCTATTTGAAGCACCTGGCAATGGGCTGGGAGCATCCACACCCAGAAGTGCTTTGTCTGGGCTTGCAGCTTTGCCAGCCACACACCTTTTCCTACACTGGCTGCAAGGAACGCACGAACTGGGAAACATCAGCACAAAACGTGCTTATGTAGAGCAAGGCTACGTTGTACCATTAATTCTTACAACACACGTGCTCGCTCCCTCACATGACTTACCTGAACCCACAGCCCTCTCCTCACTCAACAGAAACCTCTGGAAATCTGTGCATGCTGCAGCTGGTACCCAGCTCTCTAAATACCACACAGCCACTTCTGAAATGGCTTTCTAATTGTTCCATATAAGAAAAAGAAAAGTCAAATTTAAACCAATCTGAATTTCAATTCGCAGCCATCACAGCCTTTAGGCCTTTGCTTTAGTGTTGTCCGTCTTTTTATTCTGAAAATTCTCCTTGATCTTATGAACTTGTTTTTAACATATTCAAATGTTATGGTTTTTTATATGTTTCATATGTTCTCAACAGACTGTAAACAGTCCTCTGAGCTACACAACCCAACCAAAGGCACTGCCAGCGGCTCATGGACTTGCTCTAGCACACATGGGAACAGTGCTCCTCAGCCCATTGTAAAAACACAAGATGTCAGGTAGTGATCCTTATGATTCTGGTCTAAATTTTCCATCTCTTTTTCCTTCTGAAACAAGGGAACATAGATATGCTGTAGTGTTGGCAGAGGCATACAATTTTTACCAAAGAAAAGAGGAAAGAACAGCAGTTTTGAGGGGTTGAGTATCCTGGTTCTTCTCCTGTGGAAGTCCTGAGGGTCTGCTATGGGTAAGACTGGGCCATTCCCAGCCCGAGAGGGGACAGGGCTGCCCGGACAGGGAGGAGCAGCTACGTCACTGTGTGATAGCTCAGCTGGGATCAGAGATCAGGTTATTGTTTATCAATCAGGTGGGACAGAGGAAGATGAGCAGTTCAGCAGCACCTTCTCCAAAACAGGAGCCTTGATTCTGCTTGTGCTTCCAGGCACTGTCCTTCCCAGGCCATGCCCTTTCCTCCCTACATTGCCTTCCTTGGCTCTTTGGCAACCCTAACTGCTCCCACACCATGACTCCAACACAAATGACTGTCATCCACAGTGAATGTTTCCATTTGCATTACGTGAGCAGGCACTCTGTAAACTTCCCCACAGGCTCCACCACACTAATCCCTGGGAAGGAGCAACCTGCAGGACCAACTTTCACTGCTGAATGCTTTCTCTGTTTGTTGCTCCTCCTGTCAGAGCCATTACTCGAATCCAGACAGGTGTCCTTACATCTGTCACCCACCAGCCACTGCTGACTTTCTGGACAGGAACTCACTGTCTGCGTCCAAGCCCAAGCCCACGGGACAGAGCAGGAAAGCTTGATTGCTCCCTGGAAATCCCTGAGCTCTGTGGTGCTTTTCACTGGGCAGTTTTGGTCTCATGCAGACTCGCTTCCTCCTCTTCTCCTGTTGCAAGTACTGCTTTATCCCAGGTTGCCAGGAGCCTACTGTGCCAACAGCTGCTAAGACAGAGCAAGGTGTCAACTTTGACAGGATGCCAGATTGTTTATTAATTAAAAATTTAAGCACTCTGTATCTGTCTTGAGACCCTAATCAAAACTGAGCTATGTTACCAAGGGTTTTGAATGGTTAAATCCAGTTATTCCGAGGCTTTCAGTCACAACTGGCAACCATAAATAAATCCATTTTGTTGACACTACTGTCTGTTTATTGAAATACCCAAAGACCACAAAGCGAACTTCAGTTCTCCACAGCGAAACCCCACCTCAGTAATATGGGAACAAATGCACACTTCCAGCAGGATCTTTCCCCCTGAACACAATAAATATCTTTTCAAAGGTATTCACCTGCCTCCCCAGCACTCAGCATCAATATGCTTCTATTTGTATGGTACTTTTTTCCTGCTGCCAGCTCCCAATGCCAAGCAGAGCCGTCTGCTTCCCATATGCCACCCGTCCTCCAGTGCCTCCTCTCCTGCTTACCTTCCCCCTCTGGGCTCCCACTGTGGATCAGCTGCTACTCTGCCAGCCTTCTTGGTGTGTAGAGGATTTTTCCGACTGCAAGCTCCACAGGATGGGAACTCTGCCCACTTCTCTATTTCCCAGAGCACCAGCTATGCTGTGATATAGAAATAATAAGCACAGAGACATTGTTGGTGTGACCTTTAGATTTGTAACATCCCAAACATCCTTCTAGAGCAAGGTGTCCCTGCCCAGGGCAAGGGGGTTAGGACAAGACGATCTTTAAGTTCCCTTCCAAGCCCAGCTATTCCAAGATTCTAAAAAGCACAGGAAGCAAGGCCCCAGGGTTCCTTTCAGACTCAGCTCTAGACAATGTAGTTAATTTCTACTTGCTCAGGGTTTTGATAAAAAATTTAAAAATACACACAAGTGTTTGAATAAAGAATCATAAAGTTTATTACTTATTTGAAAATGTATTTCTGAGCACTTGCAGTGAGCACTGAAATCCTCTATAAAGCCAGCTGGGAATAGGAAGCGCAACAGTGAGAAATTTAGTATAACTATTGAGTGAAGAGGTCATCCCATCCACTTTAGAGACAATCATATCACATCTTTCATTCAGATGTTGCTGCACATCAACGTCCAGGGTTCGAATTGCTCAGGCAGCATTGTTAAGAAAATGGAAAACGTTTTTAGTGGTTCCTCCCTCACTTCTGCAGCCTTTCTGTATGTTTACAGCACTGCTGTCCTGCCCCAGAGGTAACCCAACAGGTCTTGCAAAGCCTCCTAACTTTGCCCCACCTCCATCATTCACAATCTTGTCTCTCTAACCTACTCATTTTCCCCCATTCCACAAACTATTAGTTTCAAAGAAATTCAGAGATTAATTAAAATGATTGGTGGGATGAGTAGGTGAGGGGGACAGGCTAAAGGGCTTGACAAGAAGAAAGATGAAAAGGACTAAGTGCGTATGGCTTGGTTATGCGATGACTAATGGAGGGTGGAGGAGATGGACACGATATTCATTTACAAGTGCCTGTGGTTCCGAGGAGCATTTTTCATGTGCAAAATGAAGACTCGCTCAAGACTGGTGGGGTTTTTAGAGTTTTGGTTCCAGGGTCATCTACACCAAGTTGTGAGTCCCACTCTTCCCCCAGCCTATTCCCACCTTTCCCTTGTGTCCCCAAATGTATTGATTTGTTTTTATTTCTGACTCAGTTCCTGGATTTCCACCTGGCCACAGGAGTCCTACTGGGAGCAAAGAGCAGGAGGAGAGGCCACGGAAGGCGGGGGTGGATGAGGTGGCAGCTCTGCCACACCTGTGCTGCGCTGCAGACATGGACCCGCTTGAACTGACGACGCAAACACACCCTGAGGAACCAGCGAGGAACTGGGACCAGCACAACCTGGGAATGATTTTACTTCCACTTGGCCTAAGGAAACTCTGTTCCTCATGCCCCCTCACTCCCACCTTCTTTTACTATGCTTTGATGGAGTAAATAAGAGAAAAATACTTGTGCCTTCTGACTCTTGGAACCCTTGTCTCCCCCAGTTGGAGAAATCTGGTCTACAGTAATTCCTTAAGCAAGTAGAAAGGAGTGTGAGAAGATCCACTAATTCCCAGTTTTAATCACTTCAAGAAGTGAAGAAGGATATCACACTTTGAAGGCATGAAATGGTTGTTTTTTTTTTAAATGCAGAAATTCTATATAATAATTTTTTATACAATATACATGAATATATATCTCTCTCTAATATAAGAAAAACCATATGAAAAAAAGTATTTTTTTTCTGTGAGCACTGTTTCCAATATAAAAAAAAATAAGAAACTGACATTTATCCTTTTTTCTTTACTTTTTTTTTTTCCAAATGATTTTGAAATAAGCCAAAAGCATTTGAGATGCAGGAGTGAAATAAAACAACAAACCCATTTATTCCTGGACACCAAATATAATTTAGACGGATGTGGTGTGTGTAAGAAATTTTAATTTATCCCTGAAAAGCCATTTAATTATTCAGATTATCTGATTGCCTCACTCAGGCTTCTATTGATTGATTAGAGAAGTTTATAAATCAAAATGTGCATTACTGCTGCTCAACGCATCGGCCTCTCAGAAATACAGGGCAGGGACTGGCAATTCCTACCCACAAGTTTGTTTATTGAGCCATGTAAATGGCTATGGTTTGTACCTGGGTCAGGAAGCATTCTTTCATCCTACTAAAGGAATATTTTCTTAAGGACATCAGGAAAGGGGGAATAAAAGCCCTGAATTAATAGGTGTTTAATAAATCAGGGCATGGCCACCAGAATTCCCAGCTCCTTGGCTAATGGCCATGAAGGATCGCTATCCATGGGTCCCACTTCTGGATGTGCTCCACTCTGAAGGTCTCAGGTGCTGAACTTGGGACTGAAATCTCAGCCAAACCCTCCCTAAGGTCCCTGATTAGGCAGAAAATCCCCTGGGAGTAGCCAAGAGCTCTTATCTTTGATTTCAGAGCTCTCTTGCTCCCCACAAGCTTCACGAGCACCTTGACTCTCTATTGCAGCCTGGACCAAATAACCTCCAGTGAGCAGCAATTAACGTAATGAGTGTCCCCCACAGCTACAGGGCCTCAGCTCCAACACGTCTCCAGCAAACTGGAATGTCTACTCCTGAAACCCCGCCTCTGCAAGAGGAAGGAAGTACAGAACTGAAATGGGTGGAGGGGAAAAAAAATTAAATTAAATTAATCCCTCCAGCCCGACCCAACCCTCACTGAAGTTAATCAAAACCTTGCATTGATATCAGTGGGCTCTAAAGGCAGTTTTTCAGGTTATTCAAATCTGTAATAAATAGAGTGGTTGAAACTACACTGAGCATGTTCCTCGTAGTCTGAACTTTGCTTTCTAGGACAAAAGAAACATGCAGAAGAAAACCCCAAAAGACAAAACAAAACAACACAACTAATTAAATACATAAAGTTAATCAGGATAAATTTTATTAGTAGTATTTGTCTATACAGCAAATTAATTGCATGGCTTCCTATGTACCAGAAACCACAAACAAACCCCCACTTTTAGCTTTATTTGGAAATATTTAAAATATTTTATTTCTAAATAAAAAACTCCGCACAATAAACAACTTAGAATTCAGGTCTTGCATTTCTCCAGATTTTTTTCCTTGCCCTTTATAAACATAGAAACTGTGGGGTGACACAGAGAAGATCATTTCTGGGCTATCTCCAGGAGTTGTAACACATCAAGGACTGCCACATCAGGTCCGACGAGATACCCATCTTTGACAGGTGCCACGAGTGGATCCCTAGGGAGGCACGGGAAACCAGGGGTGCCCCCCGAGGCACAAGGCATTTGCAGCTCTGGGACTTCCAGAGCCAGTGTAGATGTTCAGTGATTCACAGACCTTAGGTGATTTCTCTTCTGTGAATTCATCCAATCACGTTAAAATCCCTCAGTCCACCCTTGCCAGGGAGTTCCAGCGCTGAACTACAGTTCTGTGAAGATATTTCTCTGGTTTATTCCGAACCTGCCAGTTTCATTTGGTGCCCCTTGGCTCCAGTGCCAGAAGAGTCAGTCACTGGTCTCTATCTATCTTGTATGTAAAGATTAAAAAGGAATTAAACAATTGCTTTGAGTGCTCACTGCATTAATGAATTTCAGAGATTTTCTTATGCATGTGCAGTAACTTAGTGCTGTTTGGCTGAACTGTTCACGCAGCTAAAGTCTGAGTTACCTGCAACCCAGAGAGATGCTGCCTCTGTGAAGGCTGTGCAGACACCAGCAGCACACAGCGAGCCCCCACATCCAGTCCAAACTTTGTATTTTGTGCCACAAACTGTTAAGACACTGCATGTATTATTTCCATCATTCCAGTTCACACCAGTGCCCACCGTGTGGCCAAAGTCAGGTGGGAACACCAGGGAAAAACACAGAAGAAAAAAACCCCAACGACTTCAAAGAGGGGAGCTGGACCTTCACTTTTCTTTCATAGCTGCTGTTTCTGTTTGCTCCATTGCTCCTTCCTATAAGGTAACTGGTAATTATGTCATTATATCCAGGAAAAAATAGCACTGGAGAATTTGAAAGTGTGTTTTCAAAACTGGACCTAAGACTGTCAGCTCCACATATCGTGAGAAGGGATTGAACCTGACAGACCAAGTTCTGCACTGACAAAAAGCTGAACAGCAGGTAACAGCTTCGTGTTGGAAGCATAAGGAGCACTTGTTGCACTGCTGGCAAACACACCAGTACAGCCTGCAGTCCGTGTGCCACCTCGTATTGCCACCGTCTGTCCCCAAATACCTGCTGCACTTTATTCCAGCGGTAGCTGCCTGTCAGCATTCCCAAATCCCCACCACCCCGGGAGGAGGGTGTGTGCAGGGCAAGGTAAGGAAAACCAATCTCTTTTATCAGCGCTCTGCCCTGGAACGCCGCTCGCACAGAGCAGCTCCAGCGAAGCAGACAGCTCCCATCTGTTGCTCCGAGGGGAACATGCCAGCACAGACTTTTCTCCTCCACCACTATCCTTCGGCTCCAGCCCTTATTTTCCCTCCCGACTAACCTGCACTTGCACAGCAATACTGGGGCACTGTCTAAAATTAGGCCGTCGCTGTCCCCTCCCCTTGGAGGACGAGTTTAGAGAAACCCATCCGCAACCCGGCTTTTTCCTGTCGGGTTTTATTTCCCCTCTGTATTCTCCCGGTTATTCCTGAGGCCGGGAATTGACGTCCCCGCTCTCTGTAAAGGCAAAGCCGTGCCGGGGGGCGGAGGTGCGGGGGCGTACGCGAACAACCGCAGCCGAAACCCGCGGCTCCCGCTGGGCTGGGCGGGCGAGCGGGGACTCCACAGGCCCCGCTGGGGCTCGGCCCGGGGCGGGGAGCGCGGGGTCCTCCCGGTGCCGCCTCCGGCGCTGCCTGGAAGCGGCGGGGGCGGCGGGACGGGGAAACCACGTGGGGCTCCCCGGGAGCGCCACCTGAAGGGCCCAACCACCGCCGGGGAAGGGAGGAGCGGCGAAGAGAGGGGGAAACACACCACAGCCCGAAACCCGACGGAGGAACCGGCCGCCAAGCAAACAAACAAACACGGCAACAAACAAATAAAGCAAGGCACAAACACACCGGGAGCGGCGGCGGGCGGCGGGCCGGGGCCGAGCGCGAGCCCCCCGCGGTTGGTTCGGCGCCCGCTGAGGAGGCGCCCGGGCGGCCCCGCCAGCCAACCCCGCGCGCGCGGGACGCGGTAACCAGATATTTCAAAAACAAAGACGTCAGCCCACACTGCCCCGCGCGCGCCCCCCCCCGGCATTACGTCATCCCACAAGGCCCCGCGCGCTCAAGAAGCTTCTGAGGAGGGGGGGTGGCCATGGCGACCCGGGCCGGGTCCGCGCGCCGGGCCCTGGCCCCGCCCCCCCCGGGGACGGGGCGGTGGCAGCCAATGGGGAGCGCGCGGGGTGACATCATGCGCTATTTTTAGCGGGCTCGCGGCCGCTGATAAGTGAAGGGCTGCACGGCGGGAGCGGGCGCAGAGCGCGGGGCGGGCGGGAGCGAACGAGCACGACTGAGTGCGGGCGCCGGGACGGTGGAGCGGGAATAGCGCGGAGCCGGGCAGGGAAAGTACTTGTGGCGGCGGAGCGGCGTGCCGGCACCACCGGCTGAAGGAGGAGGAGGGCGGCGAGGCGCCCCGCCAGGCCGGGCGGGCTCTCAGCGCGGCGGCGGCAGCAGCGATCCAGTAAGGCTCCGCGTTTCTCCTTCCTCGGCTCCGCGTTCCCCTTCCCCGGGAGGGTCGGGGTGCCCGCGGGGAGCTGAGCGGCGGCCGGGCAGCTTCCCCTCCCCGGACTGTGTTCTATGAGTGCAAAGATGGAGCCTACTTTCTACGAGGATGCGCTGAGCGCCGGCTTCGCGCCGCCGGAGAGCGGCGGGTACGGATACAATAACGCCAAGGTGCTGAAGCAGAACATGACGCTGAACCTGTCCGACCCCTCCAGCAACCTGAAGCCGCACCTGAGGAACAAGAACGCCGACATCCTCACCTCGCCCGACGTGGGGCTCCTCAAACTGGCCTCGCCCGAGCTGGAGCGGCTCATCATCCAGTCCAGCAACGGGCTGATCACCACCACGCCGACCCCGACGCAGTTCCTGTGCCCCAAGAATGTCACCGACGAGCAGGAGGGCTTCGCGGAGGGCTTCGTGAGAGCTCTGGCGGAGCTGCACAACCAGAACACGCTGCCCAGCGTCACCTCGGCCGCCCAACCTGTCACCAGCGGGATGGCACCTGTGTCCTCCATGGCCGGCAGCACCAGCTTCAACACCAATTTGCACAGCGAGCCCCCGGTGTACGCCAACCTCAGCAACTTCAACCCCAACGCGCTCAGCTCCGCGCCCAGCTACAACACCAACAGCATGGGATACGCGCCCCAGCATCACATAAACCCCCAGATGCCCGTGCAGCATCCCCGGCTTCAGGCTCTGAAAGAGGAGCCGCAGACTGTACCTGAAATGCCGGGGGAAACTCCTCCCCTGTCCCCCATTGACATGGAGTCACAGGAGAGAATCAAAGCCGAGAGAAAGCGCATGAGGAACAGAATCGCGGCGTCCAAATGCCGGAAAAGGAAGTTGGAAAGGATTGCCCGGTTGGAAGAAAAAGTGAAAACTTTGAAAGCCCAGAACTCAGAGCTGGCATCCACTGCCAACATGCTCAGAGAACAGGTTGCACAGCTTAAGCAGAAGGTCATGAACCACGTCAACAGCGGGTGCCAGCTCATGCTCACACAGCAGTTGCAGACGTTTTGAAGAGACTCTTCAGCGAGAACTGTGTGTTGTGGTACAACTAAAACAGGAAAAATCCAAAGTGGCAGAGGCATAAAGCTAATGGCAAGAGCTGAGAGGCTGTCCTGCCTGTGCTCCGCAAAGCGCATGTGTGGAAAGACTGGCAAAGCCTTCAGCCGGAGCCGGGAGCGCAGCGGCCAGCGCTGCTCCGGGAAGTGCCGTTCCTGCTCGGATGAGATGTCAGATCTTCGTTTAACATTGACCAAGACCTGCATGGACCTAACATTCGATGATCATTCAGTATTAAAGGTTAAACTGCAATAGAAACTGTAGATTGCTTTATGTAGTATTCCTTAAGAAAAAAAAAAAAGTGGGAGGGAGGTTTGTGGGAGGCTGATAAACAAAAAAAAAGGAACTGTTCTGCCTGCCTTCAAGTAAATTGTGTATGTACATATCTTTTTTTATTTTATTTTATGAAAGTTGATTAATGTCAATAAACTACTTCATGACTTTGTAAGTTATTTTTATGTTGTTTATTTGGGCACTGCCCAGTATTGTTTGTAAATAAGAGGCTTTTTTTTAGCACTCTGAGTTTACCATTTGTAATAAAGTATAATTTTTTAATGTTTCTGTTCTGGAAAAAAATTCTAGAAGGTTCTATTATATTTAAGAAAAATAAAATAATTAAAATGTATTTTCCCCTCACACTTTTTTTTTTTTGGCTAGTACCTGAGTTGGGGAAATGCCCTTTGAGCTGCACTCTGAGGGGTAGGGATTATGCTGAACTTACTCTGTAACTCCAGACATGTCCTGGAGAAGGTGTGAGGAGGGGAGGGAGAAGCCAGGTCGTGCTCACTGAACTCTTACAACTTTTGGGGTTGTCCTGAAGTTGTATTCCCCAGCTGCAGCCTGCCTGCCTCGCCTGCCGCATTCTTGGGGCCCAGTTTAGACATCTGACTTCAGGCAGGGTTATGGAGGGGTGGAAAGGCAGGGAATGAAATTGTTCCATAACTGGAGCAACTGGCTACTTGATCTGACATGCTTTTTATTAAATTAATGCCCTCAAGAAGATAAGGCAGGTGGTTGTATTAAAAAAAAATATGCTGTAGGCTTCAAAAATAAATATTCACCTTTATCCCTGTGTTTTCTCAGGTAGGAGGTGATTCTTGTCTGTTAATATTTATGACAATGCTGCTGTCAACAGTAACATAAGTTTATAACCCTGCCCCTGTCTCTAAATCCTTTCCCTTTTGGGTGTTACTCTGGGTTCTAGCCTTCTTGGCAATAGAAAAGCTGGGAAAACTGAACCTAGTGGGAAATGAAAATAGCAACTTGTTGAAAAACAGCAACTCCTGTTGATTGTTTCCAGCAATTTGCTGAAAATAGCAAATCTCAGGCACTTCCCAGGTATTTTTTACAAAATAAATCTGATTTTTAGTACAATGACAATATACAGGTATATCATAGAAATATGCTACTTTACTTGAGGGGAGTGGGAAACAGCTTTATTACCAGGATTTTAAACACTGCACCCAATTAATTTTGTTTAATAAACCTATTTGAAGGAGACCAGATGTTTTCCTGTTTGCTGTTTGGAGCCAAACAGCTAAGGGAAAATAGATGATATCAAAAGACTGCCAGAAAATATTAGAAAATCACTATTCTCAAGCAGGCAGTTTTAAAAAAAGTCTTTTTATCCTTAAATTGGAATAAGCCTAATTTTAATTGAAGTGACAGTGTTGGTTAAGGTCACTTCACAAAATGACTAGATAGTTTTTAATATATATTTATATATACACACACCTTTACTGTTGTCAAAATTATACTCTGAAACTTGCAACAACTGTGGGTCAGTTCCTTACAGAAAGCAGAGAAATATCTTCCTCTAACTTTTTTCTTCCCCATCTATACACATTTTATCACACAAGGAGTTGTTTCAATGTTTAAAATATGCTAATTTGGTAGTGGCCTTCCACATCCCAAGCACGTGTCAAGGTAGGCACCGTTTGGAGGGTGTTTGCTGCTGTCAGAGGAATACAACTGTAACAACACCAGCCAAACAAAGGGTTACTAGGAGGATTCCCAAGTTTGCCAAGAGTACATTTTGCTGATGTCAGCAACCCGGAAGGTAAGTTGATTTTGACCATATGTAGGAATAGACAGCAGAGGGATAATACACAGCACTGCTGGGTGTGGTTTTACAGGGATTTAGCAAGTGCCAACTAGCAAAATAAGCAGGGCAAGGAGATTAATTACCTGCAAAGGTGCATGTTTAACTCTCAGCAGAGCTGGGTTATGGAAGAGATGTTACTAGCAAGCATTTTGCTTAATCACCTAATTACGTAAAAAAAAAATACATTATATAAAATACTATGTTAATTAAACACAGCTGAGTGACAGTCTGCTCCACCCTAGCCTCATGTGCACACACAGACGTTCAGCAGTGCACTTGTGTGTTCTCTCTCAGGCTGACATTCTGTGGTGTGGGTGAGAGTCCCTGAGCGATGGCACTGCTGGGTCAGCGGGCACCACGTGTTGGGTTGTTCCTGTCGCACCAATATTTCACTGGTGTCCACTCACAGAATCTGCCCAGCAAGGCGGAGTTCAGTGCCAGTTAGGCAGCTTCACAAGGAGATGAGGAGCACTTTAAAATGAACCTTTTCATTGGTCCCTCATCACATTTGAGGATTAGGCCAAAAAGAGGGCAAAGTAAGTTTATATTCTTACCACTTCCATGTGTTTTGTAAACAGTGCGGTGGGCCGGGAGCCTGTTGCTATCTGGTCCACCTCAGCCTAGATTAAAATTCAGCACTCTCAGTATATTTCTTAGTAGATCACTGTGTGATCAATACACACAAGGGTAATGAAAGACCTGCGTGCACTTATATGTGGTGAAATGCAAAGTTTTAACACTTACTTAACTGCCAACACTAAAATTGCCTAATGCACTATGGGCCTTACTGCTACAAGGAATAGTCAGTTCTCTCTGAGATTCGGAGAGAAACTCTTTTTGTTGCCCCAGCTGTACTCACAAGGGAATATTTTGCAAATAACAGCATTGTGAACATGTATTTTGTTTGGCTGTGAGTGTTGTCAACGGATTCAGGAAGTGAAGTCAGAAAAAGGCAGGGTTTCAAACAGGGCAGGCTACACAGAAATGCCTGGGCAAAGAGCCTCTAATCAGAACAACATGTTTGGGACACAGGAATATTAATTAGAATTTGGGTCTCTATTGAAACCAATAGAAGCCTCACACTTCTATCCCATGAACAGAAGTGAGCTACAAAGAGGGGTTTGACCATCATTACTCTCTGAATAATTTTAAATCCAAAGTACTTTTCATTATATGAAGAACAGTAACAATTTCACTTATTCTCCAGTGGGACAGAGTTAAAGTTATCAGCCACTTTCAACCTCAGAACACAGTGGAAGTTTGTACAGACCCCTGTGTATCTGTAGGTCTAAAAAAACCCAACCTCAAAACAGAGGACTTTCAATACCAGCCTAAGGCAGCACATACTCATTTAACAACGAAGTCTAATGACCAGAGACTCCTTAGCTATCTCTATCTTATAGGAAGCTGTCAGGAAATCCAGACAATATCCCTCCAATCTATGTGAAAAATGGCAGACAGTTCTGTCCCATGCAGAAGTTTAAGAAATGCATTACAATAATTCCTTTCTGAAAAGCAGCTCAGGCTGGAACAAGCTCAGGCACCGCTGGAGAGCACCACGGCGTGGGCTGTGCCATGTCCAGGAGAAGCACAAGGCAGAACTGAAAAGAATCCACTTATCTTTAAAATCAAGCCTAGCACTTTCTCTGTGCTCCACCTCTTCTTCCCTCCCCTTATTCCCAAGACTCCTGTATAACAACACGGAGTTACCCACATCAAGAACTAAAACCAGTTCAGGCAAAGTTGGCTGCGTAGAAAATAAAAGTTGCAAACATCATGAGTGAACACAAACTATTGTCAACAGGCAGATGGACAGCAAGGAAATATTTGAAATTACCATACACACAAACCCATTATGAAACAGAAGATACCTCAGGAACATCTGGCACTAGCTTAGGGACAGGGAAAGGAAGGTGGTATTAGCCTTACAAGTAAAGAAAAGGAAACTTCAAAAGGCAGATGGTTTGCTTTTTGGGAAGGTAGTTCTTCCAGAGAAGTGCTTGTTCCTTGGAATTACACGCACTGCCAACACCAGAGCCTGCACCCATCCTAACTCTACACAGATCCATTATTGTTGACATGAACAGGATAATGTATCCTCTGAACAGAGAATGTACTCCTTACAAAGGAAACTTGTAGAAAGTCATCATATAATTCACCATGAAAGCTTCTGACTACTGAAACACTTTTAGAGTGGTTTTGCACAGCAGGGCCCTCTTTTCCAATTCTGCACATTATTCTTTGCAGTACCTTTTTGTTAAGAAACAATGGAACTACAAAAATCAAATTAGATTTTCATCATGGTCCCTTCTATCCTTTAATATCCGAAACACCAGAAGCACAGTTACAATGGGGAAGAACGGCTTTTTAAAAAGTTAATTAAATATTGAGAACACTGCTAATTCTCTTAGTTATAGAGTAACAACAGACATCAGGGGAAAACCAAACAAAAACCTATTTCAGAAAAATGAGCAAGTAATCTGATTTTGAAATCTCATACAGAACTTGATAGGTCATGACTGACCTGATTAATCCAAATCTCTATAAAATACCTAGAAACTGTAAACAAAAGCAGAGGAAAACCTAGTATTTGTTTTCTTCAGTCTCACAATTATTTTCTGGTTTTGAGTCTTGTATTCTGCAAGTAATCTTTAAGTTGAACCCTTAAACAAAAGGATGAGCAACTTGCTGAAAATTCTTCCGAACTGTGAATTTCATTCCTTATTCTCTTTTTAATTCAAACCAATTCCTGTGAGACCTGGCAGCATAATAACACCAAAGATGTGGGAAACAGGATAGAATTCCAGCAGATGGAGCTCAAAAGCAAACAGTCCTGGAACCAGCTGCACAGATGCCTGGAACAGGAGCCTCTGCTTAGGTGGTGTTTTAGCCAAAAAAGACTTCAGATGAAACCTGTTATCATACAAGTGTGCTAAAAACAGAATAATTTTAACAGCTTTCCTGAATTCTTAAAATAATCATTGTACTGAGAAGGGAGATCCTGCATGATTTTAGTCATAGAATAACCACAGTTATTTCAGAGGATACTGAGAGTTCAAACTGAGAGTCCATGGCTGTTTTTCTCAATTCTCCTCCCCAGTGATGACACGGCTTTTAGATGGCTGCTGTTACCACACCTTTCTGTCCCAG
This sequence comes from Cnemophilus loriae, assembly GCA_013397755.1. NCBI lineage: Eukaryota > Metazoa > Chordata > Aves > Passeriformes > Corvidae > Cnemophilus > Cnemophilus loriae. The sequence continues at coordinate 1,768,562 of VZTF01008876.1, forward strand.
ATAACAACTCATGAGCACACACACGACACAGGGACCATCCAATAAACGCTCCTATCCAAACTCACAAAGCCTCTCTCTCACACAGCACTGCACTGAAAAGAGAAAACTGAAGAAGTTTTGAATCTCCAGTGAATGGATCACTGGTAAGTTTAAAAGCACGGCCAAGCGCTACCAAAATTGGGGCCTACCTTTCTCAAGTGATGTGATTCTCAAAGTTGCTGACTTTGTGTGATGGCAAATCAAAGCACCTTGGCAACCATGAAAAGTTCACTTTCATTTGTGCCCAAAAGCAGTTTTAGAACTTTTAACGGCAGCAAAAATCGTGAGCTGCTGCACACACTTTGTAAGCTCTGGTGATTGTTTTATTTTCACCTTGAGAAATCAGACACAAAAATCCAGAACACTTTAGAGATACAGCTCAGGATTTATTCAGTTTAACTTCTGACACCCAACAAAGCTGGGGTAGGAGGCACCACAGGTTCTCTTTATGGTTGACAGAAAAGCACAGGCCCCTTCAGAGAGTGATCTGGATAAACTAAATTGCTGCTTGAAGTGCCTGTGCCTCAGCAATCAGCTTTTTTTAACTTAGGAGCCTCCAGTCAGATAGGATGAAACCAGAGAGCAACAATTACCTGATTAGAATCAGGAGACACTCACTACACACAGAACATTTCAGCAAACATCCACCACGTGTTAGTGATGAACAAATTTCCATATGCAAAGCTTCGCTCTGCTGCAACCCATACATAATGTATACCTTTTATTCCCTATCCAAATATTATCCACAAATATTAACTGTGCAAAACTCCGTGCAAGAAGTAATTAAAAACAAGACTTACAATGAACCCTCCAGTGGTGTCTCAGGGCCCCAGTCAAGATATGATCTTTATCATGTTAATAATCACCAAGTGTCTGACCCAAATACCTGAAGGGGAAAAAAAAGAACCTGAATTCTCCAGGCAAAATCCATCCCCAATTTTCCTGTTTGGCTCTGCTCTCAATCATACAGATTATCTGTTCTCCCTGCTTCCTGACTGAACAAGATAAAGTATTTATAAGTACATATATTTTAATTAGTTAAGAAAGTGCTTTAATATGCAAAATTACATAAAAACTATGTAAAAATATACAGTAAGTACAGTTGACTTCAGAACTGACAGTACAGGAGTTTGCAGTTAGTCTCCAAAAACTGACCAAAGCCAACTCCTGGAAAGTTAACATCCAATTTCCTTCTCTAAATGATGAATTGTAAGCAGAATTTAGTGTTCTTTGCCCAGGCTGCTTCTCCTTGAAGCAGAGATTTCTAACGAGTATCTTTCTGGTACAGCACAATTTCCAGTTTTCAGGAACATGACCTATGGAAAAGCAGGCAGCTTTTCTATAGGCAGATGTGTCTGGGCTTTTAATACATCAGCGTGGTTAAAGACTTCTGGATTTCATTTCCCACTTCTGCACTCCAAAAACCACCTCAGCTCAGTATATTTAGGGAAGTGCCCCTCACTGCACTTCACAGCTACTGACAGTTTAGGCTCCGTGTAATTTTGGAGAAGTAACAATAAAGTTGACCAATTTGGCTGTTTCTCAAAATACTGACAGTTACCAAAATGTAGCACAACTCCTAAAGATGCTGAATATCCCAGTTTTGGAAATCAGGCCACTGATAAATACTGGAAAGAAAACATGATTTAAAATCATAGTATTTTTTAATGTTGGGAAATAGGGATGAAGGATGGAAAAGAAAATGAGGGAGGGAAGGGATGGGGAGGGATGGGGAGGGATGGGGNGAGGAAGAGAAAATGAGCAAGGGCAAAACACTTTGTACCAGGACTTGGGTTTTTTCTTATCTTAGTCTCAGACTAAACTTCTGTTTTGTAAGAAAGTTGCACAGCTCCAGCTCTTTCAAAGAGATGGTCTCGAACTGGTCCCAGAGTGCACATCTGCGTTTTGTGCAACCTGGGGCCTCCCTGCATGACCTCAGGTAGCTTTAGCTGGAGTTTGATGAAGGTACCAAGGGAGCAGTTCAGGTTTCTGTGCCAGTTTGTGGACTGCAGTAGCCACTACCACTGCAGGGGCTGCTGCTGCCAGGCAAACACCGACAGATGCATGTCCTGCCCTTAGGAAGCTCAGCTTTGATGTGTAGAAGCATTTTTTCTACCTCGGTGTCAGCCTGAGCAGCCACTTTCTCCCTTCTCCTTCACTTCTTCTTTTCCACTCCCTCCTTTGTGCTGGTAGTGGTTTTGGGAATATTTTAACCTGCATTGCTCCCCTTATTCTGTCACCCACAGAGCTCTACAAACACCTGAAATGACAGGGAGCAACAGGGGAGGTGGAACATAAATGCAGGTACAGGCAGTGAGGATGTGGCATCTCCTGAAAGAAATGCTCACAGCAATACCCAGATTGCCACAGGTCGAGCCAGAACTCCTAAATTCATCCTTCCCAATGGAACTTACAGTACAAAAATGCCCAGACAGATTTTGCACCAGTTTTACTAACTTAATTTGAATTCACACTTTTGGTTAAACAGGCTCAGCTTCCCATATGGACAAACCTATAAAACACGGTTTGACTTTCCCAGGGAACATTTTTCATGCAGCCATTAACTTGAACGAGAACTGAGTGAAACATTACTGTACCTGCTTATGAAACTGTTTTTGTTAGATGACTAACTTTATGCATATATGTTTAAAATTATTTAAGAGGGCAGTGAGGTTATTATTCCAAGTCTTATAAATGGAATTTCTTGCACGTGTTCCTGATACTGGCTTCCATGTCTGTTTTGAATTTACTTACAAAGTACACTACCACACCCACAATTAATTTCAAACTATTTCCTTGGCCCCCTCTGTTTGCTGCATTATCATCCTCACGTGCAGAAACTGCTCCTGTGTTTTTCACTGCACAGGAAATGCCAGGCTGGCAACATGAGAAAGGCTTGGATTTTAACTAAATGTTCATGGTTGTTGGTGTGGCTTGAACGTGGCAACAACGAAAAACTCTCACATTCAGGATCTACAACACCTATTTGCTACTGGCAAAGCCAGTTACTGTTCCACTCAAACTCTAAAGGTAACAATGACAACATAGGGACAAAAGCAACAAAGTAATGAGATCAGAGAAGGAAAGAGCTTATGAAGTTACTCTTTTTTCCTCTTACAAAACAACCCAATTCTCTAACTTGTTGCAAATTAGGAACATCAGCAGCTCAGTGACACGTGATATTCTGTAGCCTTTCTAACGGTGCTCCCCCCTGGAATTTAGTTCTACGTGTTTCGACACTTGCGCAGCCCAATCTGAGAAGGAAAAGCTCCCATTATCCCCTCTTTATCACACTGCCCATACCGGCACAGGAGCACAGCCCCATCAGTCCAGGAAAGCACTGCCAACCATCTCACCCCTTCCTGCCTCTCCAGGAGAGTCTCACTCCTCTGCTGGCAGCCGTCATCTAAGGCAATTGAGAAGAAATAAAACTCCTTGTCTTTACAACTGTACAGGAACAGGAACAAGCAAGACCTCGCCATTACATACAAAAATAAACCCAGATCCCTCCGTGCTTCTGGGGTTCAGCTGATACCACACCAGCCAAGAGCACAGTCAGTAATGAATCTGAGTTCTAATTCCAGCTACAGCTGTACATGAGGAGCTCCTTTATAGTCCCACACACAGTTTTCCATAACTGCTGATTGAGATCTGCAGTGTAGAAATACCGAGCTTAATTCTCCTTTTTCCAGGCAGTCCAGGTCTTGGCTTAAAAAAGAAAGCAGAAAAGCCCCAAACCAAACAATTATGTCTTGGTCTAAATCCTCCCTCTGGTTTGGATCTTCAAACTATTTCTGACTTCACAGAGGCCTACTCTCTGATTTAAATGACTCCATGAGTCTATGAGCTCAAAAAGAAAAGTTTTATAAGTACAGGTTGAGAACAAACAGAAACCCACCACTTAGTAAAAATTATCACTTTTGCCTTTCAACTAAAAATGATCATTAAATGATGATGCTCCAAAAGTTTATGAAAGGCTCTTCAATCTCATGAGAAGAGTCAGAATAAAAGCAGAGCTCTCAATTACTGAGAATTTTTAACACCTTTCTATTTCTTTTGTGGACATCCATCAGTATTTTCGTAGTCCAAAGCCTGTCCCATATGAACAATGATATATTCAAATGTATCTTGATTTATTTATCAGACTAGATTAAATTATGTTTAAACATTACTGGTTCTAGATCTAAAACTGGAGTATTAAGATTCACCACATTACAAAAAACCTAAGATTCTTCAAGTCCATTTGCCTAATATCTGCTTGCCATGCCTAACATCACAAGGCTCATCCTAATCTGGAATTTAGCTATTATTTGATACTTTATGCTCTAAGATTCCTTCCTTAAATCCGAAACTTTAATTTAAGCCAGCTGTCCTACAATAACTCACCATGTGTGGGATTTTCCCACTAGATGAAAACGATAAGTAGGATTTTTTTATTTTTAAAGATATATTATGCCCATTGAGAGATGGCTCCTTTTAAATAAAGGCAAAGAAATTGTCACAGTTGGTTCAGCCATGAAATGTGAAAATGATCCTGTGCAACACAGCCGGGTTTGTTACTGGTATTGCCTTGGCCATGTTATGGGTGAATGTACAAAGTTATGTTGGCTTTTTTAGCTATTTTTACTGACCTGTGCACTTTGTTTCATGCTGATAATTAATACATGAATATTAATATAACAATATACTATTCTAAATTAGCATTTTTAATTCAAATTACAGCATACACTGAAGACTATTTGTGCTCATAAGGGAGGGTGTAGAAGTGCACATCTGTACTACAGAACGCCACTGGTGTATTATTAAAATACAGACAGTTTTAGCATTGAAATATATTGTTTTTCAATACCATTTTGATCACAAGAAAATGGCAAATGGCCTCTAGAAAAAAAAAAAAAGCACTGTCATACCAGTGGCAGGTAAAGGGTTAAAATCAACACAGGATTTGAGAGTAACAGAACGTTTTCCTGCAAACTCCTTCTATGGTGTGATCCAGGGGAAGGTCCAACTCAAGTGCTGGATGTTCATACAGGATTTCCTATGACTAATGCTGTCAGCATTCAAGACTTTTGATTTAAAATGTGGGCGTTATACACAGATAGGAAATTTACCATTTACAATTTCGTATTCGAAAATGAATGGAAATTACTCCGATTTTCAGATTCATTTGCTGTACGTAGAATGATAGCATAAAATAAGGAAGTCACTAAGTGGCATATGCTGGGATTGCCTGCCAAGCTTTTACACAAGTCTTTTCTATTTGGATGGGATTCACAGGAAGCTTGTACAGGAAGGCCTTTTCCTTCCTTATTTTTCAAAAGCTTTGCTGGATGGAAATTATGCCAGTGAGTAAAAGAGGGGAAGGGGGAACAAACCACCATCCTGGTGATTTTGGTGTCAATTCAAGCAAAACTGGAAGTCACATCTTGATGACATTGATGCAACCCGTTGTAAAATAAACTAACAAAACCAAGTCTAGGGAGCACAAAAGATGTTTTTGATTTAAAAGATTCAAAAACAAAGTAATACAGGAACCAAACCAAACTGGAAAATGCAAGCTTGAGATGTAATCTGTTACAACTAAGTTAAATTTGCCAATATTTCTAGCAAACCTGCCATGGCCATGTACACTCTCCAGTAGGTTTGCTCTGAATTCTATTGCAAGCTCTGGCTGCTTCAGATAATGTTTAAATAGAGATATTTTATTGAACGAAACATGAAGTCACCAATAGCACTTGAGCTGTCATTACAATATCCCTTCTATTCACTTCTTAATGTCACGTTTATCTCATTTTCATGATGCAATATTAACTTTTAATTGAAACTGAGATTTCCCTATGTCTTGTGACACAAGGGAAAAAGAAGGTTGATTCCAGCCATTAAAAATCACTATTCTTTCCTTAATCTGGATCTTCTAAAATGCTTAGCGGGCATATTACTGTTCCATTATTGAGCCAAGGATTTTGCTTCACTGGGAACCATATGATATAAAAATACATTTACAGGTAAATCACAGTGGGTCTAGATGCCCGCTCAGCATCTACCACGTCACCTGACAGGAGTCCCACAAAGTCTCAGAGAACTCAATTTAAACCTCACAGTCTTGTAAACCCAGAACTGCTATTTAGGCAAGGAGAGGAGGAAAAAAAACCAACCAAAAAATAAAATTAAAAAAGAACACAAACCAAAAAAACTTCAAAAACNATTAGGAAAAAAATACAAACCAAAAAAACTTCAAAAACTTTCTCAAACAGGGAATGCTTCAACTGCACGGAAAAGGAAACTGAATTTACAAATGAGTGGGTTGTGGTTAGAGGGATAGTGTGGAAGAGACTCATAAATGCATAAGGTAGCAATACTCAAAGGATGAAGAAGAAAGTAGTGCAAGCACAATGGAAGACATCAAAAGCTTTAGGAAGGATGCCTGAAGAGATGCAGCTCTTGTAAAGACTGTTGGTGGAGGTGTGCAGTTCTCTCCAGCTGGACATCAGAACCAAACATTCAAGTTATGGAAACTATTATTTATTAAATAAAAAGGATGCTGAAATAATGAGTCAAACTCGTGCTTTGTCCACAGAGCAGCTGTGGCACAGGTACCAGCCCTGTGTGCTGTGAGAAAAGGCATTGCTAGGGAAAAGAAAATCCATGCTGCTGTGTTTGCATTACTCCTGTGACCAAAACTTGGGGTTTTTTCAAAAAGCCTCTTCAAGGAGCAAAGAGCTCTCTCTTTGCTCCCAGTGCAGACTAGAGGAGCAAGGAATAAAAGACTTCGTTCCAGGCATGGGAATAGAGAAGTCTGAAATGAAAGCTCCAGTTCAGATGGGACTGCACACGATCTGCACAGCGATGGAAACTGAGGGGGCAGCCAGGTCATGCCTTTCCCCTGCTGCATGAATCACTCTTTGAATGGAAATTTGAGTAGGAAGACATAATGGCTTGGGAACAAAGAGAGCTGCTGGAATATCACAGGTGCAGCCCAGCACAGAAGGGTGTTTTGGGACATGCCAAGGAAAGCAAACACCATGAATCTGGAGGAGTTGTCAGGACTTTGTGATTTAGGGAGCTCTCCAAATCAACAAGGGTGTTTCTCACGGAGTCAAACAGACGGGAGGATAGCTGAGGTCCTGAGCCAGTGCTCCAACTGATCAGGTCCTCAGTGCTAGAACTTTTTTCAGAATTCAGAAAAAGATGCTAATCTTTTAAAGTTGCTGATGTCCTAGTGACGTTTCTGGGAGTCAAACTCGCACTCCTCTGAGGCACCTCTCTGGAGTTGGATGTGTAACCATATCCTTTGCTGAACTGGAGCTGAGGTGAGGTGCAGGAATCCAGCCCTTGACATACAAGAGGACACTTTCTGGGGGAACCACAATAGTCAGTTGAAGGCAGAGGATTCAAACAGAAGACAGGGGAAGCTGCCAGAACTGGGAAGAGGAGATAACATGAAAGAATCAACTCTATGTCCTTCTGAATGAGAAATACTGTGATACTGAGCAAAAGACACCAAATTACAAGACTGAGAACAGACTAAAACACTAATAAGAAAGAAACAATTACATGCCTGTGATTTTCTGCTGCAGCAGGAAAGTTAAACTTCATTTTGATGTACGACAAACGTAAACTAAATGCAACTAAAAATCCAAGATGATTTTAACCAGTTGATCAGGAGTACAACTAAATGATAATAAAGGCAAACGGAATAAATAAATAAACAAGCAATTGCTTCCATATCTTTTTCCAGAAGGAGCAAGGAAAACAATACCAATTTTTTATAAAATGTGGTTACAAGCAAGCCAGTTGAGTAATCAGAATTGTCTAAAGACTAGGAAAGTGCTATAGATAGAGAGATTTAGATAGAACAGTGAAGATGTACTGGTGATAGATTTTTATGATCACTAAGAACAAAATGCTGCTTGGTACTGGTGTAAATTCAGAATAGTTTTCACTAAGTACTCGACCTCTATAAAGCAAATTTGGCCAAAAGGCTTCTGTGGGAGATGCAGTGACAGCACCACACCCTTCTGGGAGCAATGCTGGGTACAGGGGCTGTGAGGTGGATCCTCACTGTCTTCAGCAGTTACAGAACTTCTACAAAATATTTTCTTCTGTAAGATTTCACTGACAATGTGAATGTTCCTGACTCAAAACCACAAGGGCTTGTTTGGTTTACAATGCAAAAGAATCTGCCCATTTGGAGAAAAACTCCATCCTTCTCTCCATTTGGTTTTGCTGATCCTTGAATCTGCCTCAGCACTAAGTAACTCAATACTTCTACGTCATTTACATTTTATCCTAATGATGGGAGGGCTTGTGTTTTGCCATAGCTGTTTCCTGTCAGCCTTGGTCTGAAAGGACACATTTAAAGCTCTAAAATTATAAGATAAAATGATGACACCGATACACCTTTCAACCAATTAATGTCCAGGTTTAGTCAATAGATTGACAGACAATTAGTTCTTAAATTTAAATTAAGCTTGTGTCAGTAAATACGTCTGCAGAATGAATTCATGTATAAACAAATAACCAGTAATACTCATCACTTAGACACAAAAATTGTAAATTTTTTAAACTTTGTATTATGAAAGTTGCAGTAGCTAAATACATCATTCATCATCTCACAACTAACATTTTTCTGTTTCTCTCAAAACAACTTTTATTTTATTTATTATGTTCTGAAACAAGAACGTTGCTTTTCTTTACCTCTGTGAAGCTAAACTAGCAACTTTTTTTTCCTTCAACCTCCACCATGTAGCTTTTTAGAAAACAACCTGGCAAGTAATGCCATGAAGAACTTTGGAAAAATACTTTAAATCTAATTATTCAAAAACCTCAATGGCAAAAAAAATGGTTCCTAGGTAGTCTGGTGTCCTGGTTTGGGGACGTTAGACCATACAGTCACGCCAGGACATTTGGTCATTCTTCTTAAATTCACTTATAAATGCATGATAAACTGGAAAACAATCCTAATCCTCGCTTTGGCCGAATTATTGATGAAAAGCCTCATTCCTACAGCTGGATGCAGCCAGCCTGCTCTGTGGGCATTTACAGCCATCAGTGGCACTTTGCAGATGTGCATTGTCCACTCACAGTTACCCTGGCTTGGGAACTTCATAAAAGCACTCGTTAATCCTCAGGAAAAGAACAGTTTGCATTGCACGGGTGCAGAGCTTACCGTGACCTTCATTTGTTTATGCCTGAGGAAACGGCCCTACAGTGCTGAGGTAAGACTGTGCCTTGTTTTGGAAATAGGATAAAATACCTGGGGTATTATACCAGCTGTTGCATTATTGGTATTTTGAAAGCATCCATGAGGAGTGGACAAATGTGGGAAGCTGTGCCTTCTGCCGGTCCCCCTTTCAAGCCCCGTGCCTGCCACAGGCTCCACAAGGGTGGCTCTGTGCTGCCAATGAGTGCAGGAAAGTGGGGTGGGATGGGATGGGATGGGATGGGATGGGATGGGATGGGATGGGATGGGATGGGACGGGACGGGACGGGACGGGACGGGAATGGGGAATGGGGAATGGGGAATGGGAGCCTGGCTGCGAGTCAGGCACAGAACACTGTCAGACTGCCCAGATCAGCTTTTCCCACCCTCAGCAGGCCCCACTCAGGGCCCTGACCCCTGTTCTGCCTGTGCCACTGGGGATGGCACTTCCCTAGGGAACACCTCCCATCTAAATACCAGCCAGGAAGGCCCCGAGCCTGCTCTCCACAAAACATGACTGACACAAACTCATCACTCAGCACCAAAGCTCCCCTTTGGACTTCCCTCATTTACTGCAGTTCATCTTTAGGCAAAACCAAGCACTGCACTTTGCCTCTTGCAGACGCCCTGACTGCTCAGCTCTCCCAGTGTTCTAATAAGTGAAGCTCACTGTAATCATCACCATGATCTCTTCTAGCACTGCTGCTTCTCAACCCAGCTCTCCCTAAATACGGTTCCACCTCAACCAGCTCAGCCACACTCAGATTTCCAGTTATCCAAAACAGAGGTCTATTAATGAGCCACGTTTATTAAGGAAAATGCCTTGATTACCCAGAGATATTTCTGCACCCCTCACGATGTTTAGATAATGATGTTGGCTGTATTATCTCTTACAGGCTGGTTATTCCACAGCGAGATCCGTTCCCAACCACCAGCTCGGCAAGAGCCTCGGTGGAGGAATGGTGACCTCTGCAGGTGCCTCACTCCCGCGGCCACATCCCCTCACAGGCTCCTTTCACCACACACAAGGTGTACTTTGGGTTGCTTTCATCTCCGAGAAATTAAAATAGAGAAAATTAAAAGTATATTTGATGATGACATGGCAACATAAAATCAGCTAGAGAACACGGGCATGCGTTAATTTAAGAAATAAATGTTCATCGCTGAGAAGTCTGAAAACAATACTTCAAAGGATAAAAACTTCAAAGCACTCTATAACTTCAAAGCACTGCACCAACAGTAATAAACTCTTAGGACGTGTCTGTGAGGTAGAAAAAAAAATTTCCTTTTTTAATGCTTGTGTAAACAGGGAACAGGGATTAAGGGATTTGCCCAAGGACACAAGTTAGGAGCAAAACTGAGATTGCATGTCAGAAATAACTGACTCAAGTGTCCCAGCTGCAGCCGCATTTAAACAGTTCCCTGCACAGACACTTATTCAGCAGAGGCCAAAGTTGATATTTTTCCTATCAAGGGCATCACCTGCCCTTCAAATCTACAAATTTAGTAAAGCCCACAATTTTCTTTTTAAAATAACTTAATAACTAGCCTTTTAAAATAACTTAATAACTAGCCTTTTAAAATAACCTAATAATCCAGTCCTTGCACACAGGGAGCTAAAGAAGCCAGCAGAAATAAAAGTGGTCTGTGAAGCACCTTATGCCCCTCTGAGAACAAATAAATATAAAAGATAATAAAGAAGGCCAAAGATTTGCCTCTTCCTCTCTCCAATTTACTTATTTTCTTAGATCTCCAGTAATATTAAATACTGCCATTTTTATTTTTAATGCAGAGTTTACTGCTGATCCAACACATTTGTGGCCTCATGCACTCAATTAAAAGAGGAGAGGTGTTGAGCCTTAATATTTTTCCCTTCTCTAAAACATTTACATGTCAAACAAAGTGAGTAAGTGAAAAAGATATAAACAAAAAAGCACACTTCAAATAGCCAATTCTGAATCTCTTTGTGAAGTCATTGTTGGAACAAAGGTTCAATTCTAAAAGTGGTTAAAATAATAATTAAAAAATAAGGGCTTTAAAAGCATAATTTCTAAAAACAAATCTATACAACAAGCTTCCAAAATTTTCTTGCCAAATATGATTCCTCTTTTAAGACAGAGTTTCCTCATAAGTCACATATTTATAATGAGAAACTTTTTTTAAAAAAATGCATAATTATATTTTGATGACTGTGATTTGCATCCCATAACACATCATTTGCTGCTTGTGACTTTCCAAAATAAAGTGAAGTGGCTCTGAAAGAGATGCTGCCTGCAAATATTGTTCAAATGTTCCTCCTCAAGGCCAGGGAGGAGAACTGCACCCTTCTATCTCTACTAGGACCTGCTTACTAGGGAAATCCTCTATTCGCAACACTGGGAAATTACTGCCATGCTAATGGAATCTTACAGAATATCGCCATTTCTTTTTTTACATTTTTCAGGAGTTCTAAAAATTCCTGTGCCATAAGAACTCTGCTCAGCACCCATGTAACATTTTCCACTGCCAGAAGTCACAAGTTTCCTGTGAAGGTGATCAAGGATTGTTATCTCTGTTTTGCATGGGAGGAATAATGACAAAGTAATAATGACAAAGTAAAGATCCCATTTCCCCAAACTAAAGAAGGATCGATCTACTCAAGGCACAGATAGATCTTCAGGACTTTGTTAAGCCAAATCTGAAGACTAAATAATTTGCAGCTCACAGACTGAGTCAGTGGCAGATTTGGGAACACCATTCACTCCACATTAAACCATGGTTTTCCATGCTATAAGTTCACAATCATTAACTAAATGACAAAGGTTTTGCTATTCTTGGTGTAGTGCCCTTCTTTGCATTTCAGAGGAATTACTGCGCTCTTAAATTGGCTGTCAAATTCGCTGACTTGGTAACTGGCTGGTTTTCAAAATATATATTAAAAGTCTTGCCTTTCCCAGCTATTTCTTCAATAAAACTTTTTATTTTTTAATAGAATCAATTTTGCAATCTTACTTATAAAGTCAACGGCAAAAAATTTAAAATCTTATCAGTCACCTTGTACATACTATTAAAGAAAATACATGCAAAGGGAGAAGGACCCGGCAGAAAGGGCACTGAACTAAGAAACTGATGGCAAAATTTCCCATTTGCTTAAATAAGGTCAATCTTTCAGCTTTTCACCTCATTTTACCTCCAGCTTTTCCCAAACTCTGTAATCTAAATTTCTCTCTCAACTGGTTTCAAAATGTGTGGATAATTACTATTTTATTTCCTTCTCTTCCATAGGGAATTTAAACACCAATAAGTTAAATTAATTACAGCTAGATCCCAAGGTCCTACATCCATATGGAAGACTACACAGATTCAAAGCTCTAATTACACTCTAAATATTGCACACTGAATCACACACCTTGATCCACCTCACGCAAAAGAATTAACTTCCAGACAGACTCTGGGTTAGAGCAGGAATGACAAGCTAAATGGCCTTAAATATACCCCTGACTGGAGTTGTAGCTCATATTAGAAAGGCTGGATCACTTTTTATAACCAGCTGCTTATACAGTTTATTTTTGTCTAGGTCTTTCTGCTTTTATTCCATTGCATTACAGGGTTTTTACCTGCGTAGCTGGCAGCGTGCAGTCTTTCATTGCAGATCATACAAGGTGTGTGATCATGGCAACAGTAACTATGCTGTGAATTTTCTTTTGTCATGTTTAATTGACCGGTCATTTAGGAACCAGCTTGGCCAGAGGAACAGAGGAACTTGACTAACAACTATCTTCTATTCAAATACCAGATTCACAAAACCATTTTTTTAATCCCTAATTATGCATTAAAAATCTGGAAGAAGCCTTCCAAGTGAAATATCTTTACATATCACAGACTTTTGTTTTGTTATTAAGCTGTACTTGTTGCTAAGGAAGAACAGAGAAGATCAAAGGACTTCTAACAACTGGAAACTCAAAGGTGAGGGAGTTTTGATTTCTTTAAAGATTTACCACTGATCTACAATGCTTGTTGGTTCATAGTTCTATGAAAAGACTGAAATTATGTGAGCCTGCTTTGCTATTTCCTATTTACCTTCAAACAATACCTCAATTCACTTTTTGATCAGCAACATGATCATGCATTCAAGCAGCCTGTTTACAAATCCATATGCAACTGAAGTCCTAAGGACTAAAAAAGAAGAACTTGTACAAGGCATAAATGACCCAGAACAGATCCTGCACTGGCTGATAGAAAATGGTATTTTTACCCCAGAAAAAAAGCTGGTCCTGAGCTTCTACAGGACACGAACGGAAAAGAACTCTCAGGTTTTAGACATACTCATTTCTCAAGGTGAACGGGCCTGCAGGCTCTTTTTTTATCCATGTTTAAAGCAAGTGGAGCCAAAACTTTACAGCAAAATAAGAAAATACGTCGGTGAAGTAAATGAAAGCATTGGAGATGCCAGAAGACAGTTGGTTGGGTATTTACTTGAAAAAGATAAAGTTTGGGTTAAAAATAGCAGTGACCAGCACCAGGGGAAAAAAGACAGACCTGGGGAAAAAAAGCACAAAGGGGCTATTAAGAAGAAAGGAAAAGTTAGTCCACTTTCAACAGCAACAAAGCCTGGAAAAGATCCTGCTGCTGTCGACATCTTTGCTGCTGTTGCTAAAGGCTCCCTTCCTGAGTTAGAGAAAACACTGAAAGATAATGATCTCAATGTACTAAACTCTTCCAGTGAAACACTTCTGCACGTTGCAGCTGCCCATGGCCATCTATCCATCATGGAATATTTGCTCAGCAAAGGTGCAAGGACAGGTGCGAAGGACAGGAAAGGGAGAACAGCCCTGCACAGAGCTGCTGAGAAAGGCCATGGAGGTGCAGTCAAGGTGCTTCTCCGAGGTGGTGCTTCCATGCACAGCCTGGACGTGGAAGGCAAGACACCGCTTCACTGGGCTGCAGAGAATAACCACAGTCACATCCTGAAGATGTTCCTGAAAGAAGAGGCAAGGAGCTGCAGGAACCAGCACAACTTTTTGCACATGGCAGCTCTTAGAGACGAGAGCAGCCTGGCCAAAATGCTTCTAGAGGCTGGTGCCTCCACTGAAGGAAAGGATGAGAGAGGACAGACTGCTCTCGGTTATGCTGTTTCTCGGGGATCCGAAAACACTGCAAAAGTACTTCTAGAAGCCGGAGCCACTGTTGACTTCAATATAGTTGAAAGAGCCTTCAACGGCGACCACCCATCCATCTTCAAAATACTACTGGAATATTCTAAAGATCTGTCCTCTGACATAATGGAGTCTGCTCTTTTTAGAGCTGTCCAGAAGAATCTGCACGGTGTTGTAGCAGCTTTAATTGACAGAGGCACAGATATCAATGCCCACAACAAAATGCATTACACTCCTCTGCTGCTGGCCTGTGAAATGGGCAAAGCAGAGTCAGCAGAAGTTCTAATGGAAAAAGGAGCAAACTTGGGAATAAGGACTCCTGCTGCAGACACAGCTTTGCATTTGGCAGTTCGGGCTGGGGCTGCTTCCATCGCAGCTCTGCTCCTGCGCAAGGGGATGGACACAAACCTCAGGAACCAAGCCGAGGAAACCCCGCTCCACGTTGCTGCGCTCCAGAACAAGGGAGCACTCGTTGGCCTTTTAGTCAATGCTGGGGCCAAAACTAATGCTGTCACTAGAGGCTTTGTTACTCCCCTGCACATCGCAAGTCACAGAGGCCTCGCTGATGTTGCCCGACAGCTGCTGCACCACAAAGCTCATGCTAACGCTCAGGACAAGCAGGCAAAGTCCCCTTTACACTTGGCTGCTGAGCAGGGAGACAAAACAGTGGCAGAGATGCTCCTGAAGGCCAGAGCTGATCCCAACGCACAGGACAAGGAGAAGAAGACTCCCCTGCATGCAGCAGCTCTGAGAGGACACCTCAGCATCGTGGAAGTGCTGTTGGCTAACAAAGGGAGAGCTGGAGCTAAGGACATGGATGGATGCAGCCCGCTGCACTATGCCACCATGAAAGGAAACACAGACATCATAAAAATGCTCCTGGCCTCGGGGAAAAATAAAAATATCGACGACAGAAACATTTGGAGGAAGACAGCCCTGCATATTGCAGCGGAGTATGGACACGGAGAGTTGATAAATCTCCTGCTAAGCCACGGGGCTGCCATCAACGCCTCGGACAGCAGCAGGGACACTGCCCTGCACTGCGCCTGCAGGGCCGGACACATCGGCGCTGTGAGTGCCCTCCTCAACTGGTCACCAGGGGAAAAAGCAAATTTACTCGCTCTGAACAGCCTCAGAAAGACTCCACTGCAAGTGGCAGAATTTAATAAGACAGAAAATCAGGCTCAAATTGTAACCCTGTTAAGAAAGAAAATGTTAATAACAAAATGAAGATTTTAAAAAAAAACCCTTTACATTTAAGTGCAGAATTGTCTTTAATTTAATTTGGATAGTCCTGTTGTGGAATATGATTGAGAATTATGCTTGAGCTGGCAGAATTAAGTTAGCAAAGGTGATCTTGGAAAAAAAGGGTCTTAGAGACACTGTTAAACTTTTAAGTATTGATTAGTCTTCTGCTTCTCTCGTGAATCTCATATTTGGGACCTATTTAAAATGCTCTAGCCTTAAACACATTGTCTTTGACCTCCTCTAGTATAAATCAAGACAAAGAGAGAAAATATCTTTTCATATATCTGTGAATATTAGCCTGTATGGATAGCTTAGTTAAGCATTGTTTGGTAAAACCACAATTAAAAAAAAATCTATTAAGAATAAGAAGACGTCTATATCCTCAAGGTATTCCTGAAACTACAACAATTATTTTTCTTCCTTTTGTCATACAATTGTCTAGATTTTGCATTTTTAAGTAGAGAGAAAAAAAACCCATCACATTTGCCATTTATTAATTTCACTTTCAAATCCACTCCAGCACAAAGACGAAATATGCAGAATAAAAAAGTTGAAACGGAGTTTCTTGGTTCAAAATATTTGTATTGAGACGACAACACAAACATAAACAGAAATCCCTTCTGAGTCAACAGAAAGTTCTCTGAGGTTACTTCCTATATAATGATAATCAACCCTTACACTTCCCTTCAGATTACAAGCCAAGTTACCACAAACACTCAAACACCTCTTGAGAAACGAAACACAGATTTAAGAATGCATGAGACTAAAACTGATTTTTTGTTATCGATAAAACAACACTTTAAATTGATCCTTGCAATGTCCTGGTGAAGGAACAGACCTGACCACATACTTGAAGGACATAGGAGCACACAGCCTGTGTGGGCTCCCAGGACCACAGAACCATTTAGGTTGGAAAAGACCTCCAAGACCATCGAGTCCAACCTGTGACCAATCACCACCTTGCCAACCAGAGCACTGAGTGCCACGTCCAGCCTTTTCTCAAACACCTCCAGGGATGGTGACTCCACCACCAACCCGGGCAGGGTGTTCCAACGTTTAATCGCCTCTTCTGTGAAGAAATTTTTCCCAATATCCCATCTAAACCTCCCTTGGTGCAACCTGTGGCCGTTTCCTCTTGTCCTGTCCCTTGTTCCCCGGGAGCAGAGCCTGACCACCCCCCGGCTGCCCCCTCCTGTCAGGGAGTTGTGGAGAGAGAAAAAGTCCCCTCTGAGTCTCCTCTTCTCCAAGCTGAGCCCCCCCAGCCACTCATCACACTTGTCCTCCAAGGCCCCTCCCCAGCTCTGGGCACGCTCCAGCCCCTCCATGTCCTTCTCGCAGTGAGGGGCCCAGACCCGCACACATCTCTGAGGGTGCCGCCCACCAGTGTGGGCTCCAGCCTCCCATCGCTGCATCCTGCACTCCCCTCAGCCCCTGCCTGACTGTCACCCCTTTCCCCTTCGCTCTCGGCCCAGCCATGTCCCCTCAGCTCCCGGCCATGCCCCCTCAGCTCACGGCCATGCCCCCTCAGCTCACGGCCATGTCCCCTCAGCTCACGGCCATGTCCCCTCACAGTCTGCTCAAGTCCCCTCAGCTCCCGGTCATGTCCCCTCACTGCCCGGCCCTGTCCCTCAGCTCGCCGCCCACCCCAGCCGCGCCGCGCTCCGCCTACCGCAGCGCCACCTCCGCCTCCGCCTCCGCCGCGGCCGCTCCTCGGGGCGCTGCTCCCGCCCATCTCCGCGGCGCCGGGCCCGCCCCTTCCCGCGATAGCGCCGGGCCCGGTGTCATGGCGGCGGCGGAGGAGCCCGAGGTGGACATCGAGGGGGACCCTGCGGCCGCGCCGGGGTGAGTGAGGGGCGCGCGGGTCCCGCTGCGGCTCCGCCAGCGCGTCCCGTCCCCCCGCGGCGGGCGAGGGTCGTGAGGGGAGAGCCGCTCCTGAGGGGACTGCCCGGGCCGGGCGCTTCCCGGCTCTCCGGGAGAGACCTTGGAGTGTCACGGAGTGCCCGCGGACAGGGGGCAGCGCCGGCGTGGGGCATCGTCGGGAAGGGCGCTGAGAACGGGGCTGTGATAGCGCTGGTGCGAGGAGAACGCGGAACCGCCGTCATGGGGTCCCTCAGAGCCCGGAACAGCGCTGCGGGGCTGCTGGGAGAATCNCCGCAGCCCCCCCAGCCACTCATCACACTTGTCCTCCAAGGCCCTTCCCCAGCTCTGGGCACGCTCCAGCCCCTCCATGTCCTTCTCGCAGTGAGGGGCCCAGACCCGCACACATCTCTGAGGGTGCCGCCCACCAGTGTGGGCTCCAGCCTCCCATCGCTGCATCCTGCACTCCCCTCAGCCCCTGCCTGACTGTCACCCCTTTCCCCTTCGCTCTCGGCCCAGCCATGTCCCCTCAGCTCCCGGCCATGCCCCCTCAGCTCACGGCCATGCCCCCTCAGCTCACGGCCATGTCCCCTCAGCTCACGGCCATGTCCCCTCACAGTCTGCTCAAGTCCCCTCAGCTCCCGGTCATGTCCCCTCACTGCCCGGCCCTGTCCCTCAGCTCGCCGCCCACCCCAGCCGCGCCGCGCTCCGCCTACCGCAGCGCCACCTCCGCCTCCGCCTCCGCCGCGGCCGCTCCTCGGGGCGCTGCTCCCGCCCATCTCCGCGGCGCCGGGCCCGCCCCTTCCCGCGATAGCGCCGGGCCCGGTGTCATGGCGGCGGCGGAGGAGCCCGAGGTGGACATCGAGGGGGACCCTGCGGCCGCGCCGGGGTGAGTGAGGGGCGCGCGGGTCCCGCTGCGGCTCCGCCAGCGCGTCCCGTCCCCCCGCGGCGGGCGAGGGTCGTGAGGGGAGAGCCGCTCCTGAGGGGACTGCCCGGGCCGGGCGCTTCCCGGCTCTCCGGGAGAGACCTTGGAGTGTCACGGAGTGCCCGCGGACAGGGGGCAGCGCCGGCGTGGGGCATCGTCGGGAAGGGCGCTGAGAACGGGGCTGTGATAGCGCTGGTGCGAGGAGAACGCGGAACCGCCGTCATGGGGTCCCTCAGAGCCCGGAACAGCGCTGCGGGGCTGCTGGGAGAATCCTTAAAATACCCACGGAGAAGGTGCTGGGTTGTATAACTGTGTTAGCGAGCTCGCGGAGGCAGGGAAGCTCAGAAAGCTGAACGCCGGGAGGAAGGTGCAGAAAACGGATTCATAGAATGTTAAGGATTGGAAGGGACCTTAAAGATCTTGTAATCCCAACCCCCATGCCATGAACAGGGATATCTCCTGCTAGAGCAGGTTGCTCAAGGCTTTATTCAATCTGGCTTTGAACGCTGCCAGGGCTGGGGCATGCACAATCTCCCTGGGCAACCTATGCCAAGGCCTCACCATCCTCAGGTAAGGAATTTCTTCCTAATACCTGACCTAATTTTTCCCTCTTTCAGTTTGTACGCATTCGTCCTTGTCTTATTGCTACAGTCCCTGCAAAGAGTCCCTCTCCAGCCTCCCTGTAGCCCCTTTAGATAGTGGAAGTTTGCTCTCAGGTCTCCACACAACCTTCTCTTCTCCAGGCTGAGAGCCGCAGCTCTCCCAGCCTGTCTTTGCAGGGGAGGTGCTCCAGTGCTCTTATCAACTTCATGGCTTCCTCTGGACTCGCTCCAACACTTCCATGTCCTTCTTATGGTGGGCCCCTCAGGGCTGGATGCAGCACTCTAGGTGGGATCTCACCAGAGCAGAGCAGAGGGGCAGAATCGCTTCCCATGCCCTGCTGGCTGTGCTGCTTTTGATGCAGCCCAGCATTCCACTGGCTTTCTGGGCTTCAGCAGATTCACGGATAAGGGATGCTGGAGTGAGTGGGCAGTGATTGTAACACCTCAAATCGAGCACTTGCAGGTGCTGGGGGAGAACAAGAGGTTTGTACCAGAGGCACGCTGCCCTCACAGAGCCCCTGCCGCTGCTGCATACAGGCTGCTGGCAAAGGGGGCTCTTGATCCCGCTCTCTCCTGGGTATGCTCCAAAAGAAGCAGGAGTTGTATTGATCTCTGGACATGGAGACTCATCCTGACCCTTTATCCTATAAAGAGATGTTTGAAGTGCTGCACAAAGCAGTTCAGAGCAGTACGTGAGTTTAATTTAGTAGCACTGCAGGGAATATAGGGCTAATTAGTCTTTAGACAAGACGGAATGTTCTGGAAGCAAAGATTTTTGAAAACAAGTAATTACACGAATTGCTAAGGAGATCTTATGCTGCATGAAAATAAAAGGAAGTTGATCAATTATGTTAATCAGTGACAGATCTCTAATAGTAGTTATTTACAGAAAAGATTAAATATAAACTGGATGAAGTCTGTAAGAGCATGAAATTAAATATTGGGAAGAAACTCTTCCCACTGAGGGTGGTGAGGCCCTGGCTGGGTTGGACAGGGCTTGGAGCAACCTGGTCTAGTGGGAGGTGTCCCTGCCCATGGCAGGGAGTTGGAATGAGATGATCTTCCAACCAAACCCTTCCAGGATTTTATTCTATGGTTCTAACAACCCTGTGTGACAGGATTCTATTAAACCTTGTGTAAGGAGGAGCTCCCCTCAGCGGGAAAAGCAGTTTGTCTTTACAAGATGTTGTTTTTACCTAATTGGGAGAAGGATATAGGAATGTTAAGTGGAGATAATACAACTCAATGACATTCAGTGTTAAAAATACAGTAGTTCTGAACACTGCAATCTCTTTCAGAGATCATGAAAACACAGCATCAAGCCTGCTGCAGGATCACTATCTTGATTCATCTTGGAGAACTGGCAACAGTCTTGTAAGTATATTTTAAATGAATGCTGCGTCTAGCAAGGTTATCAGAGCTTCTGTGTTGTCTCTTCCCTCCATGTACAGGCTCTTTTAGGTTTTTAACCAGTGCTTTTTCCTTACTTTAGAAACTATTTATTGTCAATGCTCGAGTACAGTGTGACAGAGTTCAGATATTAAAATGTATTTTTGTTATTTGCAGCCCTGGACGTTGGACAGCAGCATCAGTGAAGAAAACAGGGCTGTCATTGAGAAGATGTTGCTGGAAGAAGAGTATCCTTTTGCTGATTTGGTTTTATGTTTTCCTGTAGAATGCTAAAAAGCCTTCTGCTTCAGAAGGAACTGGACAAATCTTTCTCTGTTAAGGTGACTGAAGCCCTGTCACCACCTAGGTAGATTGCAGAAATGCTGCTGTAGAAACTGCGGTATTTATTTCTATAGCTGGGTAATTCTGAAGCAGTGCAATTTATATGATTGTTAAAATTCTCACATTCACAAATATCTCTGATGCTTTGAAAACTCAATGAGTATTTCAGATATTATTTGTCTAATAAATCACTTTCTGAAAAAATATGGCTCAACCAAAAGGAAGTGGAGAAAAGACCTGTGAAAAGGTAAGATCTGTCTGGGAAAAATTTTCACTTAGCTGAGCAGAAAGAAAAGTCGTTCTAAAATAAGGTTATTTGTTGAGATATATGCCAGCATCACAATTACTAATTTTTATTTTCACTCTGTCTTTTATTTGCAGCCCACATAAGAAAACTGGAAAAGTCATGTACGTACATTTTAACAATTGAATTGCATTTTTAAGTGTGGTGTCTGATTTTGTTCAGTTACCAGATACTATTTTTACAAACTTAAAGTTTCTTTTGTTTGGCTGTATAAAATTATTTAAGAGACCTTTCAACAGGAAGAAATATTGTTGTGTGTAACAAGAAGCTAGAGTAAACCAGTTCTTGGGGAGGGAGGGGGTTGTAGCACAGTGGTCCTTATGATGAAAAATGGTTAATTCTAGTTGGCTTTTTGGCCTGAACTTTTCTGTTGCCTGCTTTTATGTATTTCTGTGTCATTAGTCACTAATGAATATTGAGTTGCCTTGAATCTTCTGTTGTGATGGAGAAGCTGATGTGATTCTCAGTATTTTATTTATGAGTCACATTCATGTTTAAAGCAATCCTTTGAGTTTTATCAAAGATAGGGAGTAGTCCTCCTGTCAGAAGGTGCCTTGAGTGACTGGGATTGGAGAATATCAGGATTTGGGAAAGCACTGATTTCTGCTTCCTGCATTCCCAGGGTGCGATCGCCTACGAAATCACCTGGCTGCTCCTTGAAGTGGACATCAGAGGAAAAAGAGCTGTTTGAACAAGGACTGGTGAGTTTGTTTGTATATATATAAAATATTTTAAATTGAGTTAATGAGTTTATCTTGAGCAGCAAAGTAGTTGACATGGATAAGCATGTTGTACAATCACAATGCTGCATTAACTATGGGAAGTATAGTGTGTTCTGAAGGCAAATCAGGTGAAAAGTAAAATCCTTTACTGTTGTAAGGTCTGCAGAGATTATACGTGCCAGTTGTAAAAGGGTTTGCTTTGCCAAGCACAAGGGTTCCTTGGGGTAGCAGAGAGCAGAGTGCCTGAAATGGGTGAAGAAGATCCTTTAGCTAAGAATAACAGTAATTCTTACTATTGGATGCAGCTTCCCTCATGGTAGAACAGAAACAGCGAGGTTCTTGACCATGGGTCTGCTGTACTGTTTGTGCATTTTCATGAATAATCGAGGTTTTGAACTCATTTGACACATGGAGTGCCATGTCTGGGATGTCAGAGTTTGGGTCACTTCCATGTGCTTTGTTGTTTTAGGTGAAATTTGGCCGCAGGTGGACGAAAATTGCCAAGGTGATCGGCACTCGAACGGTTCTGCAAGTCAAGAGCTACGCCCGGCAGTACTTCAGGAACAAGGTAAATGGAGCATCCCTGGAGATGGCAAAAAGGTGTTTGCCAGTGGGTAGCTTGGTTTTAATCTGTCTTTTCAGGGCACTGCTGTCAAAGCATGTACTTTAATCATTCCCATACTCAGAGAAGTGGAATTTCCTTATTTGCAGATTTAAATCTGAAGTCAGACCTGATTTCAAATTCCTAGAGTGACCAGTACTTTTATCGCTGGTATAACTAAACAGTAAATGTAGTATAATTGTGGTGTCTTGTACTGTTGGTTGTAAGTCTGAAAATACTGGTTTTCCACTACACAGCTGTTTCTGCTGTGTGTTGTAGTTTTAGCTCAGCCTCATTTGAGATTTTGTGGGCTTTAAGAGGAAATAACTACTTTCTAGGGTTTTTTGACTGGAAATACATGCAAATTTACACTTGGGCTAAAGTATACCTGTAATGCTGTGTAAAAGTCAGTTGCAATGGATTAAAATAAATGAAAAGGATAAATTGAAGAAGAAACACTTCAGAATATCTGCTGTTCAAATAAAACAGTCCTGGTTATTTGGGAGGCAGATGGGTTTGGTTTGTTTTTCCCTCCTAAAAGTTTTCTATATTTTCCTAAGGCAAAAAATGGTGATTCAGAAAAAGAAGAGCAAAGTCAGTGTGGGAGCAGCCTTCCCATGGAAGATGGGATAAGGGTGGAAGCTGGAACCCTGAGAGGCCGTGCAGACCCCAACCTGAACGCGGTGAAAATCGAAAAGCTGTCAGATGATGAGGAAGTGGACATAACCGATGACATGGATGAACTACTCACTCCTGCCTTCCAGCAAGAAACTGGAAAATCTGAATTATCTGTTATCCCAAAAAGTCCAGTGGAAGAAACAAAACCAGTGGAACAGGGTTTGTCCTCTGCTGGCTGCAGTTCTGCACCTGCTTTGCCTAAAGAAGATCCTCAGCACACCAGGCCAGAGACAGTGGATGCGCTGGTATTTCCTGCTGTGGCAGCAACGTGCTCCCAGCACCTGAATGGGGATAAATCTGTGAATTTGGATTACCAGCAGTACAACAATTTTGTTGAGAAAGCTGAACAAAATGCGCCAGTCACATGTCGTGGGACTGCACAAGGAGCCGATCAGGAGCTCAGTGAGGAGAAAAGAGACCCAGCTGATAATGGATTGCTTTTTCCTTCTCCCTGCCAAGTGGATGAAGACCATCAAGAGGAAGCAGAGGAGCTGAAGCCACCTGATCAAGAAGTGGAAGTTGACAGAAGCATCATTCTGGAAGAAGAAAAGCAGGCCATTCCTGAATTCTTTGAAGGGCGCCAGGCCAAAACACCAGAGCGTTATTTGAAAATCAGGAATTATATTTTGGATCAGTGGTGAGATGCATTAATTTCTTTTACTGAAATAAGTGATTTAGATGTCCTGGTTTGATGTAGTTAAGACACTACTTAGCACTAATAGTTTACTTCTGAAAAGAGTAAAATTAATTGTATGGTAGCTTGCCAGTGAACAGCATTCATTATTAATGCTTCTTTTGCATCTTCCTGATTTTTTCCTCTGGCATTCTGGAAGCTGAGCAATGAAAGTACTTAGAAACATTAAGAAAAGGAATGTCCTGTACCAGAACAGACTGCATTTATTTTGGCTGTGCTGTTTTCTTGCCATTTTTACCATCCTATACATAAGAATGGTTTTAATAAATTGTTCCTTAAAATAACTAATGGCATTTATTCTGTAGCCCTGCCTGTACAGAAAGGCAGCAAGAAGTAATAGTCTGTGCTAGAGCAAATAACGTTGACCAAAAGAATGCCTCAAATTAAGAATCAATTTGGAGTGGTGCTTGTGCACTTAAATATTTTATATTGCATCTCCAAAGGATTGGTGTAAGGAGCCATAATGACTTGTGGTAGGAGGCTCAAGATAATTTGGGTGCCAGTTTTGGTTTGTGCTTGCTTTGAAGTAGAAAGAATTACTGAGTTTAGCTCTGTCCTAACTCACTGTCTTGTGCTCTGACAGCTTGTTCTAGTTGCAAAGAGAGACTAAAATTCCATTCCACACCAGAGAAGTGTCGAACTGAGAAGATTCAGTATCAGTTTGAAAGGAATAAATGCATAGAGAGTGGAAATAGGACCTCAGTTAAAGTCACCCAATTTCTTCGTCCCCCCAAGGTTTGTTCTGCTCTTTGACCAGGTGCTGTGCTTTGTTTTAGGGAGAGATGTAAACCCAAATACCTGAACAAGACCTCGGTGCGTCCAGGCCTGAAGAACTGCGGGGACGTCAACTGCATCGGGCGGATCCACACGTACCTGGAGCTGATAGGAGCAATCAACTTCGGCTGTGGTAAAGATATTTCTGTTGGAATCAGCAAAGAGCCTCTCAGCGTGATGCTGAAGGACTGCCCAGCCTTAGGGTGTGCTGCTCACACGGAGGATGCACATTCATCCTTGCTAGGAAGGACCTTCCAGCAGATTGTCCCTCATAACTTTGGAAAATCTAGAGGAGCTTTTAACCTAGTAACAGGATTAGGAACTTTTGGGTTTACACAAAACCTTTTATTTTTTCTTTCTTTTTATTCCCCTTCCCTCACGTTTAACCAGACACCAGTTGGTGGGATGTTTTTTTTTGTTTTCTGCTTTTCTGTACATCCTGATACCAGCTGTATCTGAAATTCTGCCCTTGTTATTATTAGGCAGAATTCGAGTAATAGTTTCTTTTCCCACACCAAATTATAACTATTTCCTAAATAAACCCCAATGCCTTCATCCTCAGGGCTAGTTTTTAAACGATTCAAATGTTAAAATTAGGTGACCTGTTAAAAGTGTATATGCACCTGTAACTTGATGTTGGCTCAGAGTCTCTGAATGGATTTTGGTCCAAAGCTGAATGACGGTCACCTGGGAGAGGAATGATGTCCTACAAGTACATTTTGTCTGAAGTAAAGTTAGTAAAAATTAATTAACAATAAGGAAGGATGTTTTGTTGTTTTAAAAGTGTAGTGGGAGGGGGCTGTGTCATCACTCAGAATTATGATTGTCAAGAGATGTCTTTTCACTGTAAGGGTTTTGGTTGCTTTTTCCCTGTGCCGTTTGCTGTTAACACTTACCCGTGTCATTCCTGTGTGTGTGGCAGTGCTGAGTGGCGCTGAGCTCTGCTGACACGGGAATTGTCCCCTGTGTGTCCTGCAGAACAGGCCGTGTACAACCGCCCCCAGCCCGCCGACAGGAGCCGCTGCAGGGAGGGCAAGGACACGGTGGAAGCCTATCAGCTGGCCCAGCGCCTGCAGTCCATGGTACAGCCTGGGGCAGCAGAACCAAGGGGAAAATCCTCCCAGCTTGCATTTGCAAGCCAGGGCACCTCAGGGAATTTCTCCTCTCATTCAGGCTGCGGTTTCCTTAGAGTGCCCTGTGATTCGGGTGTCAGTGTAGGTACAGGTGTCTCACACCCACTCACATGTTCAGGTACTTCACTCCAGTTGCCCTGCAGGCCTTCCCCTGCAGCCTGAACCCCCTCCTCCCCACCTCTCCATCATTTATTAGCCACAGAATAGTGGAGTGCATTGCAGTGTGTGATTAAGTTGCTTGCATTTCAACTGTTCAATACGGTAGGTGTGTGTTATGGCTTACTGAGAGCCCTATGCACACAATTAAATGCAGTAGAAACTAATTTATAACCGCATGAATTACCAAGGCTTGCCAGAGTTAATTTTTATATTCACACTTAAAGTAGCATTTTTAAGTACTTCACAGCAAAGTAAATCAGTTGATGAGAGGAAAACTAAATCAATCCCACTTTAAAAATAATAAATTGAAATGTAAAGTACTGTAGCATACACTAAATGTAAACACACTGAGTTGATAGCTTTGTGTGTTGTCTGAGCAGTAATTCAGAGCTGGATATCAATGCCCTGTTGCTGTCAGGGATGCTGATATTCCTGGGAACACCAACAGGCTTTACAGCCTTAAACCCCAAAAACTTCACTGATGATAATTCGTGACAGGTTTGGAACTACTTTGTACAGAACTCAGGGTGTTCTTTCTCCTGTGGGAACACGTCACAGTTTCAGTACCACTCCTGGGACAGTGACCTTTTGGACAATGTCCTTAGGGCTGCCTAGATGAAGGAAATGCAGTTTTTTCAGGATCAGAGCTTTGACTCATGGTGGTTTCTTGCCACAGCGCACGAGAAGACGGCGAGTGCGGGACCCCTGGGGAAACTGGTGTGATGCAAAGGATTTGGAAGGACAGACATTTGAGGTAACCCTCCTGTGTTTAAGTTTGCCTTAAATCATCAGTTCTTGCTAATTGCAGGATAATCATTACCCTTGCTGGTGTTGCATCAAACAGACAAGGGAACAGTTGTGTCATACGGATTTAACCTCTCTTGCGGAAGCAGTAATTTGAAAGTACTGCAGCAGCTAGTACATCTTCATGCTGATAAATACAACTACATTTGGGGTTTGCACAGGGGTTTCATGCCCATAAAACTCTTTGCCTTGTCTTGTAGGAGATTTCATGACCCAGTGCTTTCAGTTAACTGCCTTAAGGCTAACGGTAGGGGATGGGAGAATAACATTTAAATGTTATTTTTTCAGTCCTGTATGGTTTCTTTGTGCTCATTATGCAGGCAATAATGAGTTCCTAATATTAATTCTGCTACTAGCAATATCCCCAGTAATACTGTGGTTTATTAAATGCTTTAAAAATTCATACAAGGTTAAATATTTTGTGGGAGAATTGGAAAGAAAATATTTGTCCGTTCCTACAATTTCAAATTATATCAAAAGTAAAGAACTGTAAACATCCAATTTTCATGTACAGAAAACGTTCTTAATTTGCAACCTTCAGTAATTACCTGTAACAATTACTTCCTCAATGTTATCATGCCATACCTATTTTTGAATAACTGTGGTTTAATAATTCCAACACTTCCTGCCAAATACATATTTGGATGGAAATAAAGGTTGAAAATGTTTATCCCTAAAGAGGGGTCATGGTAAATTCTGGCTATGGGTTGTAATTGCAGATTGTCACACCTGGATTTACACCTGGTTTGTGATGTGGGCTGTGATTTTACTGAATTTGATTGACTTGGAGAGTGAGAGAATTCTCTCATCAGGCAGCTTGTGGACTTGATCTCAGATTGTCCTTCCACTCTGCCTGATTCTGCCATGGCTGTTGGCTATATCTTGAGTAGTCTTGTAATACACAAATTATATCAAGAGGACAGGGATATCAAGAATTTATTCTGGGCTGGTTTTGCAATCAGGCCTGAAAAGGCACTTCAGACATTGAAACATTCAATTTTTTAAAAAACATTTTCAGCATCTCTCAGCCGAAGAATTAGCAAGAAGGAGAGAGGAAGAAAAACTGAAACCTGCAAAATCTTCTAAAGGTTCAAGACAAATCAAAAGGTATTTGATTGCATCGTGTTCAAACATAGATCTGCTAGGAATTGAACAAATGTAGTGTCAGGCTGGAACCCTGCACAGCATTAATATGTATCCTGGTCTGAAATAGCAGGGATGCATTTCAGATGTTCCGTGTTGGAATTCAGGAGTGTGGGAAGTGACATTTCTGTATTTGGTGGAAGTCATCCTAATGTGGGATGAGAAAATCCAGTGAAGAAAACAAGGTTATTCCTCCTCTGCCAAGGAGACAGTGGGAAACTTGAAAAGTTTCCTGACTGTCCTACATCTTTAGAGAAATTTTCTTTCATTTTATAGTTCCTTTGATCCCTTTCAGCTGATACCGTGCTGTTTGTTCACGGAAGAAAAGCAGGTATGTAGCTCTGAGTGAATTACCAAGAAGGCTCCATTGATTGAGGTTACTTTTCTATACTCATTATTGTGTTTATCATTTCAGGAACCCTTTCAGGTGAAAGTGTCTTCCGAAGCACTTCTAATAATGGATTTGGTGAGCATTAAGTTTTGTCTTTCAAAAAGCTGTGGTGTATATGCTGTGGGTTTGGTTCTTTCTTTTAATGAGCAACATAACAAGACCAAGAAAACAAAACGGAGAAGCTGTGGCTGCCCCATCCCTGGAAGTGTTCAAGGCCAGGCTGGGTGGAGCTCTGAACAACCTGGTCTAATGGAAGGTGTCCCTGCCCATGGCAGGGGAAATAATGAGATAATCATTAAGGTCCCATCCCACCCAAACCATTCTGTGATTCTTTCCAGTCAGACCTAGAAGTGAGAATCTAGTATTAAATAAAGCCCCTAAAACGGATAGATTTTGTATTGTGCTTAATGTACAACTATTGACCTTCTAGAAAAACTCATAAGACCTTTGCTACTTTACTGAGAACTTTACTGCTTACTACTCTCTGTCATACTTTAAATCTAATTTGCTTAAAGCTACTTCCTGAAACAGACTGCACTTCTGAAATCTATGGCTTCATCTTCTCCCTGTCTGGCAATTGATTTTGTGCTTGCAAAGCAATGTGTGGGTTTTTTCAAGAACAACAGGCTGTTCCAAAATGTGTGCAGTTGTTCAGCACTGCCCAGGCTGCAGTTTTTGAAGCCAGCATTGCCTCGTGTGTGGAAGTGTTGCAGCCTTGCACTTACACCTGTGGTGTGTATATAAAGAGCAAATTTAATCTTTTCTGTTTGCTTTAAATGAAAGTATTGGGAGAGTCTTAAGTTGTCTTGAGTTTTCCTTCTGCATATCCTTGAGAAGTCACTGACTTGTGAGAAATCCCACAACTTGGACTTTCCTGCTTGTTTGATCTCGTTCCAGCACTCTCACGTGTCTCTGGCAGAAGTGATTGGGCTGCTCGGTGGGAGGTACTCTGAAGCTGATAAACTTGTGGAAGTAAGTGTTTGCCTTTTCACATTTTCTCTGTAATATTAAAACTGAAATGATCATAGCTATAATTTGAATAGGTGTAGCTATTATTTCTGAAGGGCAACTAATTAAATATATTGAAGTTCATTACTGTAGTCTTGAAATATGAGAGTTAAGCTTACGTTCGAGTGTCAGCTGCATCATGAGGAAGAGCTGGTAAATGACTCTTAAGACTCTGTAAGTTTTCTGTAACTGATGGAGGTTCTTTCCCCAGGTGTGTGCAGCAGAGCCGTGCAACAGCCTGAGCACAGGCCTGCAGTGCGAGATGGACCCGGTGTCCCAGACTCAGGCTTCGGAGTCGCTGGCGGCCAGGGGCTTCCAGGTCATCGGCTGGTACCACTCCCACCCCGCCTTCGACCCCAACCCCTCCATCCGGGACATCGACACCCAGGCTAAATACCAGGTATGGCAAAAACACACAGCAAAACACCCCGACAGCCCGAAAGCCTCCCTGGTGTTCACTGTTGCACCCATGCATCTTACGTCAGCTCAGCGTAGATTGACATAAATGCTGTTCTTTATGTTCCAGCATTGCTGTTCTGAACGAGGTTGGAGTTTTGTATGTGGG
Organism: Cnemophilus loriae; assembly: GCA_013397755.1. NCBI lineage: Eukaryota > Metazoa > Chordata > Aves > Passeriformes > Corvidae > Cnemophilus > Cnemophilus loriae. The sequence goes on from VZTF01008876.1 coordinate 1,798,277, forward strand.
TTTTTTTGTGTTTTTTAGAGCTATTTCTCCAGGGGTGGTGCCATGTTCATCGGAATGATCATAAGCCCTTACAACAGGAATAATCCTCTCCCCTATTCCCAGATCACCTGTCTGGTCATTAGTGACGAGATCAGTTCTGACGGTTCCTATCGTAAGTACCCCTCTTTCATTAACCAGTGTCTTCATTCTCCTTTTCCCTTTGGGTGTTAAGGGGAAGATGTCTGGTTTTGAACCTGAGAAATCGGTATTTATGTATTTATATTGGTAATATGATGGTATTGTATAAATGGTGCAATCTGTAATGGTAACATGTGCTGGACAAACCCAGGAATCTCACTGAAAGAATAAACCTGCGAGTTGTCTGTGCTGTCAGGACAGGAATAACCAAGTATAACTACATACCAGATTGATCTTCTGAATGAGTCGTTGCCACAATTCATGAAAGAAGTGAAAGGGTTGGGCCACAGGTCCCTGTTATTTACATACAGAATCCACGTGAACAGTTTAGAAACTGTTTCCTATGTCTTACTTGGCCTTTGCTGCATTACAACATTCTGAACAGATTCTCTGCTCGAGGAGACAAGTAAATAGCAAAGAACTGGCTGCTGTATTGGCCAAAAATCCTTAATTTTTGAGTAACGTGGCATTCAGAAAGTTAAAGGATCACATACATGTGCCAGCTGTCCAGGGAAACACAAGGCACGGAAGCTGAAATGGTGCTGGCTTGAACCCCCACCTAAGGGAACAAATTCCTGATTAGAAATACCATTGGCATTTCATGAAAACAGGATCTTTTCCTTTCTTGAACCGTTAAGGACATACCACAAAAAATTTGCTGTATTGCAAGTGATGATCAGATCTCCTGCTCTTTTCCTGACATAGATTTGAGGGAAATTCCCCTGATAACAGTAGATGGTTCTGGTAGCTGCCTGTTCTCTCTCCTCCTCCCTCTATTTTTAAAGTCCTGATTTTTGCATCCACACTCCAGGTGTGTGGAAGGTTTCCAGTTCTTATAGTTCAGCAGTAGCTGAGGCCTTGTGAGCCCACAGTTGCCTCTGTTTTTTCCTGTGGAAGCAGGCAGGGGAGCCCATCTGCCTGGAGCCCCACTGCACAGTCCTGGGGCAGGGGGAGCAGTGGCCACATCTGTGCCCCAGTTCCTGTTTACCACAATGAGACTCCTGCACTTTTATCTTCTTTTCCCACACATCCCACCTTTGTGGGGGGGAGTTAAAGTGCTGACAAACTCTCTTGCCCTGAGAACTAGAAATCTTTGTAGTCACATGTATTTTCTGTCAGAGGATTTCAGATTTCTGTGTAACTCTTGAAGTCAAGGTTTTACAGAATGCCATCTCCTCTGGCTCTTTGGAAATGATTTACTGAAATGGGCAGTCTCTTTCTTTCTCCCTGATTTTTGGTAAATGAATTGTGTTCTGCAAATAACTTTCCGATGGTCCTTCAAAATATTTTCTAAAATTCTCTTCCCCCACCTGCAGTAATCTAGAAGAATGTCTTCATTTCTGAGCAAAAATCCTTTGAAATTGAAAACAATAGTCAGCACTTCACCATCAGCCCGTTCATACTTAAAAACCAAACCTTTTTTATTAATTTAATAACCATATAACTCTTAGACTACAAAAGTACTACTAAGTTAGAAACACTCAATTCATTTTTTCATTTCTGGGTTTGTTGTCGATTTCTGTGTCCTTCCTTATGGAATGGGAATTGGCAAGGGCAGGGAGCAGAACAGATTTGTTCCTACTCCCACCAGAATTAAATTTGGAATCCAAACCACGTCATCCTTTTACTTTAACCTCCTCAGTGTTGTCAAGTAACAGAACTACAGGCTTCTGCAGTCAGTAATAAATGAGGAACAGTTATGGGGAAGGAAGGGATTGCAGCTAAACTAAACAGGAAAAAAACAGTGGAGTGTAGCAGAAACGCTGAATAATGATCTTCAATTGATTGCAGGCCTGCCCTACAAATTTGAAATGGAACAGATGTTGGAGGAGCCTCAGTGGGAATTAATATTTGAAAAAACAAGGTGGATAATTGAGAAATACAGATTTTGCAACAGGTATGCGTCTACTTCTGTTACAAACAGCCAGGTTGGAATTTTTATACGTTTATTGTTGTTTCAGTCAAGACCTGTGGCTGCTTTCTCCAGCGCTCCTGTTTGTTTTTCTTCCAACAGCAGTGTCCCCATGGATAAAATTTTTCATAGAGATTCTGACCTGACTTGTTTGCAAAAAGTGAGTTTTCTTCTCTTAACTTTTTAATGTTAGATGTGTTTTTAAACACAAATCTGTTTCATGTTAGCAGAAGTCACCTGGAATTAGTTATACTTTTACAAGTCAGAGATGTAAATTAATGACAACAAATGAATTCTGTGGCACAGGTTATTTACTTACAACACAGTGAAAATAAAGATCCTCCTCTGAGAGAGGTGGGGGTGTGGTTATGTGCAGACACCGGGTTTGACCTTCAGTTTGGAGAGGAATTAATGGCAATTAATTATTCAGGTCTCTCCTCAGCATTTCATGTGCTTTCAGTGTCAAGACCTGCACATCTCAAAAGCAGATTTGGCCTTCCTGGTCCTTTGTTCCATCAGTAAAATACTGCTGTGCCATGTTTATCATGGATAAGTAGGAACTTTAATTTTCCTGTCAGTGTAGGCACTGCTCTGACTAATGGCAGCTGTACCATTATTGCACAAACAAGGCAGAAACTTGGCCCAAAGCAAAAGACAGAAACAGAAAACTTGCACACTGTAATTGAATGCATCGAATTTTTTTGTTTCCTCTCAACATGATTTTGCTTATAAAGTGTAAATCTAAAATTGAATTGGTAGAATGCTGTGAAATATATCTGTTGGGTAAGTGGTTCTAAAGACTTGGGTTTAGATCAGTCACGTGACTGTTCCTTTTAAATTTATAATGTACAAACACTTTTTGTAGTGTTTGTCCTAAATAAATAAATAAAAATCTCTTTGCAATACTTATCAGATAAAAGGGGAAAAAAATGACAATTTCAAACAGATTTCCTTTTCTTTTGCCTAGCTTCTGGAGTGCATGAGGAAGACTTTGGGCAAGGTAACAAACTGCCTCATTGCTGAAGAGTTCTTGACTCAGATAGAAAACTTATTCCTTTCCACGTATAAGAGTGAGAAAAGGGATGATGCTGAAGGAAGTGAGAATGAGCGTTCACATGAATCGCCGGTGTGATGGCTTTGGAATTTTGATTTGACTTTTTAATTTCTTCCTCTCCAGTATGTCAACTCTTTCAGAATGTTTATCCCTTTTGATAGTGACTGTTACAGAATCCAGTCTCCTCTTATTGTTGTGGTTTAAAAATACTTTGAAAACTCCTAATGTGTGTGACCTGTGTGCCAGAGGAATGCTTAATGCTAATGAGTGCCAGGGAGTTAATGACTGACCAGCCTGATGTTTGGGAAGGAGCACACCCTGTCAAGAATGCTGTGCATCAGTCTTCAAGAAGAGTTTGTCTTTTCTCAAGTCTGTCAGTTTGGGAATTTTCTCTAATATTTTTATCTACAGGTGCACCTCTAACTCAGAAGGAATTTGTTCCTTTGCTTTAGAGAGTGTAAGTTTGAATGAATTCACAAGAGGGAAACTTACTGAAATGAGAGTTTTGTAGCTCAAACTTCCCTGGTATCCAGTCTGAAGTTTCATTTAGTTGTAGCAAAATACATCACTCAATTTCTTTTTTTTCTATTATTTTTTGTATTACTTTTCCCCATTGATTCTGATGGTCAAGTAGCTTTTTGGCACGTTCTTTGCCATCCTGCTTCTATACTGGGGAGAAAAAGCTGATGAGTTTCATGACTTCTCAGTAGTGGCTGTGCTTGTTTCCAGTGGAAACGATAACTCCTGTCTTACTACAGGTTGCATATTTCTGACCTTCCATTCTACAGGGAGGTTTTATGTTGTTCTCCGGATTGTTGTGGTTTGTCCACTTCTAATTGCCACTGTTTCCTGTGGAAACAAGAGTTCCTGATTGATGGCAAACTGAGTGCAACGAGCAGAAAAGGATTTGTGTTTTTAAAGAAAAAAAAAATCCCCACTTTTATATTCAGAGTCTTCTCTATAATGTAACAGTTCAGTAGGAAAACACTGGTTTATATCAGTTCCTCAGTTATGATTTCTTACAGGTATATATTTAGGTAAATCAGTCACAGATTCATCTTGATTGAGAAGTTTCCTGATTGCAGCTTGGAAATGTTTCATGAGCTGTATCACTGTGAATCTTTTTAGAAAAAACGTGCTTTAAATGTTGCTTTCTAAATACTAAGGAAACTTGTCTTGTCTACAGGTATTACTATTTACACGTGCTTATCTTGGGCAGAGTTTCTCAGAGAGGTCTAAAATATATTTGAAATTCTCAAGCAAGACTTTGAGTTTATATCTAGAGGGGACACAAAGGACCCAATTTTTATTTTAAGAAAATACGTGTGTGTGTGTGTATATATATAGTTCTACATAACATAAATGGAATTTTAAGATTTTATATATTTCAGCTTTTTGTTTGTATAAAGAGTTTGAAAAGCTTTAAAATCATAGAGTTGCATCCCAAGGAGGGAACTCCTTCCCAGGAAGTTAATGTTATATTTTTATCAGGCCTCATGAGTCTCTTTCTGTCACTAAGGGGAAGGTGGAGAACCTGATCAGACAAAAATGTGAGCCCTTGAAACTCAGTGATTTTCCCACATTCAAGAGCTGTGGACTCAGAAGTACTGGGGGTGTTGTGTGCTCTCTCTGCGTTCAGGTGTGCTGGTGCACAGCTTTAGGTCCCACTACTGTGTGTAATTTACCACTTGGTGTAGCCACCTCTGTCTGGCCTGTTGTCTCAGTCTGCATTTACTCTAAACTCTCATCTTTGGGGCTTCCCGACCACCGTGGATTCCTGGATTCCTGGTTAAGCTACACTCCAGGTGGGAAAGCATTCCTCCTTCAGTCATGGGGTGCTGGGTTGCAGTTTTCCAGACGTCACTCTGGAAAATCCCCCAGTGTCAATGTCCTGACAGCTGTAATTAGAGCTGCTAGGAGGAGAATTTTGAACGTCTTGTGTAGCAGCACCATGAAGCAGATACTGCTCGTTGACTACACACTATCCCGGCCCTTTAGGGGTGGGTCAGCATTGTCCAGGTAGTGGTAACAGTGTCCTGGCTGCTTCTCTCTGTAATGATCACTGAGGTAAAGTCACACGCTTGTTATTGTATTTAACAGTGTTGTTAGGTAAGGAAAGTTTTGAGTAACCGACTTTTGAAGTGGTTTGTTTCTGAGGACTTGGGGCAGGATTGAGCCTTTGATATGCACATAAAGGCTCCAGATTTCCAAGTGTTTGTTGCAGGGTGGTGTGGGAGAAAATACAATGCTTGTACCATCAGGATCCAGTCTAGCACACAGAATTCGATAGGAATTGGAAAGAGCACAGTTGTGATCCTGGGTAATGATTTTGTTGACAGGAGCCCAGGTAAGAAAATAAACTAAACCTACATTTCATCATTTAGTTTCACTGAGTGGTTAATGATCTGAGTTTGGAAGTTACATGCTTCCCAGGAAACAAAAATCTGTTTAACTAGTATACCAGTTCTACCAAACACATTTGAGGCGTTAAAATTTTTTATTATAAAGCTTTTTTTCCCCCATCCAGGCTTTGTTTCAGTGGACCTGTGAGGACTAACCTGCTGTTCCTTTCCATAGGACCAGTGTTACACCTTACCACGTTGTTGCTCAGGACATGAGAAATTGTTGAGTAGTGAGTAGAACGATACAGTTAAAACTGGAATTCAACAGGTTAGAAAAGGAAAAAAGAAACGAACAAAAACCCACAAAATAAACCCAAACAACCTCCCCCAAGATGTCACTTTGGCAAATATCCCTATGGGGCATTTGTTGGCTGAATCATGTTTTGCTGTCCCAGTTACCAGCAGTGCTGCCCCACAGGGATGCAGATCTTGTGTGCAAGGGGAGGGAACATCCCTATTTTTATTGTTTTTAAACTAATTAACTCTCCAAAAGCAATTCAGTTGAAAAAAATAAACAAAATCTATAACCAAACAGTTAACGCTGTTGCCATTGAGATTCAGTACTTTTTTCCTTTGCTTGCTTCTCTGCTATTCCTGACTGATGATAGACAAGAGCCTACTAATAAAGACTGTACATGCAGTACCCTGAAAGATGTGTCTGTATTTGTAACAGCTGCTTGTCTCCGAGCGCGGGGTCTGGAATTTCTTTGTTCCACGTCGGTGGCAGTGACCCGGTGCCAGAATAAAGCTCGGTGCCAGCAGAGGGCGCTTTGCTGCAGCTGCTGCAGGAAGGGTTTGGAGCTCGGAGCGAAACTGTTCTTAGGAAAGGTTTGGAATTCGGAGCAAAACTGTTCTTGCGGCTGTGTGTAAACTTGTGGCCAGGGAGTGCGTTTAGGGCAGGAGCCGTGTGCCTCGGCAGGGAGTTTTCCTTCGCTTGTTTTACACCCGCTGTGCTTTAGCCTCCTTCAGAAGACGATCCTGTGGTCCTGGGGGGCAGGGATGCCGGGGTGGTACCCCAGTGTTTGCCACACACATCTCCCAGTCCTGAATCAGCAGTGTGAGGGGTTTGCATGGGCACAGCCTGCAGGCGCCCAGCAGCTCCCTTGCCATCAGCCATATTCCCTCCCCACATCTGATCCGGGTGTGTTGGTTCCAGCTCTGTTAACCAGACTCCTTCCTGCTGCTCTGGAGAGAATTCCCTCTGCTGGGCAGGGCTGAGCCATGAGGACAGAGCGTGTGTAGGGGGAAGAGAAGCCGTGGAGGAGGACAAAAAAAGGGGGGTGTGGCACAGCAGTGCACCCCAAAAGGGGGGTGTGGCTCAGCTGAGCACCCCGAGTCTCTGCATGGGGAGGGAGAGGTGCTGTGCTGGTGCTGGGCACCCCCGAGGAAGTGAGAGATGAGGGACTTCATCCATCCCCACGGGAAGTGGCTGGTGGTTTAACATCCCAGTGAGCACTGTAATCACATGTGATGCTGGACAAAGTATTTAATGGCCTAGATAAAAGTATTCGGGTTGTTTAATTGCTGTTTTACATAGACCTACTGCCCTACTTTTACGAGGTTTAGAATTGTGCTGAGAAATTGTTTCCATGGAAGCAGAGACCACTAAAGCAATAATGCACTCCACATTTCCTACAGGATTATTCCTTTTACAGCCTGCTGTTCTAAATAATTAACTCTTGTAATACTGTTACAGCTTAGCATGGATTAAAAGAAATAATACTTTTTTTGATGTCATAGAGGCATTACATTTTTTAATATACATAAATATATGTAAGTAGTTGGAAAAAAAAAATATATTTATATATTTATTTATTTGGAAAAACTTGTCTTTAAAGTAAGTCTGTTCCTTCCTTATTTACAGAGGGAGAAATCCACCAGTAGAAGAAAAAGTCAGTGAAGAAGTGCACTTTTATTTTGAACTATATTTCACATTTGGCATTTAAATAACTTGAAATAAAATATAGACAAGATATGAGGAGGTAGGTGACAGTTAAATGGATTTTGACTTTGAAGGAGGGATGTGAAAATTTAAAAAAAATAAGAGATTATTGCAGTGTGGGTAAATGAATGACTTAGAAATGGGAAAAGAGTTGCTAAACTATTATAGAATCATCGACATGACAAATTGACTTACCTGGCAGTTTTAATAATAGTTTTAGCTGTAGATCTCAGTTATTTTCCAAGAAAGGTAACTACAGTTATTATTACCTGAAGGAATATCCAGGTTGTGTCCTGCTTTGGCAGAGGGTATTTACATCCCGTTTCCACGTGCAGCTCTGGTTTTACACCTACTCGGAGCTCTGAACACTCCTGGCAGGCAGGGTCCCTCCCAGTGTGCACGCAGAGCCGTGGCTGCAGGAGCTGGCACGGGTTGGAAGTGGGGCAGCGCTCAGGTGAGCAGCACAAAGGTAGGAGCTGACTGCAAGGCACGTGGCTGGGAGTGCAGTGCACACGCTGCTCTGTGGCCATTACTGCTCCCAAAATAATGATTTGTAAAGAGTCTGGCGGGGTTTGACAAATCAGGTGAATGGGACTCACTTAATGCAAACTGGAAAATCTCTGTCAGCTCCTGTCAAAGCACATGGAAATGGTAATATGGGTTTGTAGATCATTGGGAGGCTTGGGAGCCACTGGAGTGTTCTGTGAAAGGCATTATTAAAGTTCACATTAAAAAATTCCTTCAGAAATAACAAACTGCTTTGTAAGGGTAACATAAGCATGAAAATCAGCATTCCTAGTGCTGCCTTGGGATGAGCATGTGCCAAAGGAAAGGTGGGAGAGAAGCTTTCCATGCTGGAAAAGGCTGCACTCCTGTGCTCTCTGTTCAGGAGAGCAGCCATCAACCTGGTCAGCAGTGGTTCCTCTTGAAAAGGCAGCTGCTCCAGGCACCAAACATCAAACTCCCAAAGGCTTTATTTAATAAAGCTATGAAAGTAGAAAGTGCATAACTGATAAGAATATAGATAGTGGAATGATAGAGCTGCTGTTGGGTGAAAGACACAGGAACAACCATGATGGAAGTGGAGGAGTAGGATTTCCTCCAACAGAAGTGGAAGAAGCTCCTTAATCACCCATTTGCATATAGTCCATACAAAGTCTAAAGGAAAAGGGCCAGCTGCTTGTCTGTAATCCATAACGGAAGCCCATGGCAGGAGCTTGGCTGCTGTCTCTTCCCTGTTGTTTCCTCATCAAGCAGGAGCGAGGGAGGCAGCTGGAGGCAGGTGCCAAGTTATATGAAGTAACAGGGAGCCGGGAAGCTGTGGCTTGTTGACTGGGATTTGGAAGGAGATGCCAGTTGTTGTGGAAGAAGAACCTGTTTGGTGGGTCTGATTTGAATCAATAAAGGGAGCAGCATGCCAGCGTGTAGGAATGAGCAGGCTCCATCAGGGGATTAAAGCTTTGGATGCTGCCTGCTGTCGCTCAGGACTTTATCCGTGCTTTTCTCCTGCACTATGGAGCCTCTCTTCGGGGCTGTGCTGGGTTTGATTCTGGCAGTCGCTTCAACAGCCCACGAGAGCTGTACCTGTGCGACCAACAAGTGGGCAGTGTGTGCCCAGGACAGCCCTGGGAACTGCACCTGCAGGCTGGTAGGTTCAGATCACCCTGTAGACTGCTCAACTCTGACTTCAAAATGCTTCCTGATGAAGGCAGAAATGCTCCCCCTGAAGGAGAAGCGCCTCTGGAGACCTCCCCACGGGCTGTCAGACAGCGATGGCATTTACAACCCCGACTGCGAGGACAGTGGTGACTTTAAAGCCAGGCAGTGCAATCAGTCCAGCACCTGCTGGTGTGTGGACACTGCCGGCGTGCGGAGAACGGAGAAGGGAGACAGTAGCCTGAGCTGCAGCGAGCTGGTCCGGACGAGGTGGATCTACATCGAGCTGACACACAAGAGAAGCTCCAGCGCCTTCGCTGCTCCCGACATGGCAAAGGCCCTGACGCAGCTGTTTGAGAGCAGGTACAAGCTGCACCCCAAGTACATCGCAGCCATCAAGTACGATCCCCCACTTATCCAAATCCGCCTGGACCAGAAGAAGAAACCCAGGTGGGATGTAGATATAGCTGATGCAGCCTATTACTTTGAAAAAGACGTAAACAATGAGTCCGTATTTCATTCCAACAGTAAATTAACTGTCTCTGTCAATGGAGATGCGCTGGCTATTGAAAAGCTCTGGATTTACTACGTGGATGAAAAGCCCCCGGAGTTCTGCATGAGGCAGCTGGCAGCTGGCATTAGTGCTGTGGTCACCGTGGTGGTCCTGACTGCTGGCATTGGCATCGCCGTGCTGCTCATCCTCAGGTGGCTGCACTCAAGGAAGTATAAAAAATTTGAGAGTAAAGAAATGAGGGAAATTAAAGCCACAAGCTTAGAACTGCCCTGAGCTGAAAGAAGAAAGGCAACCACAGGAAGAAAAGGAAAAAAAAAGGCACAAAATACAATTAACAGACTCAGTGTATGTGATGGATTTGGAGTTCTTTCCTTCCTACAGGAATTTGTACAGTGACTGTTCTAAATTATTCTTGTTTAGTAAGAATAAATTTTTGCGGTATAAATGAATTTGGGAGTCAGTTACCTAAATATTTTAAATGACTCCTACTTCGGAGGGTAAGAAAACTGTTACAGCTGTCTATTTAGCATAACACAGAATGCATTCGCTCCTGCTGCAGGCCTGGCTCAGATTGCTTAAATACTTAAATACTCTGTGGGGTTCTTGGTGTATCTACTTACCGAAATTAAAATAGTGCCTCAGCATATTTGGGCTATATTGCTGCTTTTCTCTTGGTAGACTTTTTTAAAATGCAGTTTGTTTTTTGTTCATGGCATCTTTAAAAAAAAAAAGTTTCTGGAACTTTTTAAATCAACAAATAATTTCAGAAATATTACTAAATAACCAAATAAGATAATGGTAAGGTACTCTGCAGCATTAGGCTTTTATAGAGTGATTTGTTAGGAAACATCACAGGTGTTGGGTCGCTTCCAGGTGCGGAGATCCCAAGTTCCCGGGTTTGTATTCAGGCAGCACCGTGAGCTATTCCCACTTGAGCTTTTTAATAAGGGTCTGACACTCCTCGTCAGCAAAGATGCCTTGATCCCCATGCAAGTGTAAGTTAACCTTGGTGTTCTGCCCACATTCCAACTCTGGTAATAGCTTTCTGTCTACCTAAATTCCCTGGGCAATTCTAATGGGAGGAGATATTTTTCAGTATTGTACAGCTTCACAGAAACACTACACAATGCTCTGGGACAGGCTGAAAAAGAGCTTTATTCCAGCTGAGCTGCGAGGGGAATTTAAGAGCAGAGTGTAATTACTGAACTTGGAATTTGGCCAACACACAACTGCACTGCTTTGCTACCTGCTCGTCTGCTTTGCTACCTGCTCATGTGCTGTGTTCCTGGTTTGGGGAGTCATACCCACCGTGAAGGACATTTTAAAGAAAATAATGCTGGTTGTTGAATGTTGGGATATTGTCAGTTCCATTCTCTGTGCTGACTGTGGATGTATAAGTCCATGACTCTCATCTGCTTCCTTCAGCAGCACCTGCTCCACCTGGGCACTGCCGCAGGGCCAGCAGCTCTTTTCTTCTCTGAATTAGTTTCAGTGTTGCGAGTTCATAGTTCTAACAACAGTCAGGAATGTGCTACTTCCATGGCAAACCATTAAAAATGCAGCTCTGGTTCTACAGAATGAAAAGGATATCAGGGAAAAAAGGGAAGAGGCCTTGATTCTGTTTCTGCCTTTGTTTATAGACACTGATGGGTAATAATATTTGGCTCAACATACACCATTTCCATTTGACCTCACACTTGTTCACTTACCTGCTGGAAAATTCTGGGTACATAGTTTGGGGCAGATGAATCACGATTTCCCAAAATAAGATTTTTATGCAATTGCAGCAGCAGCATTAATACATTCACAGTTTTGGAGCAGGGCCTATAATTTATTGTGTGCCTTACAGCAACACATTGGAGCTGGTTGTTTGTCAGTCAGGAATACACATTTGTGCTGAGAGAAGATGAAGTGAGAATTTGAGATCTAGGCTGGATCTTTCCATGTCATAGGAAAACTCAGAACTTAGCCTAACGCCACACAATTTTGCAAGTAGCCATTTGTAAAACAGATTAAATTAAAAATCTAGTGCTGAGCAGCCCTCAGCTGAAGAAATGTAGGATGAGAATAAAAATTTTCCAAGTACATTGCTTAACCAATTTCTTAACTTATGCAGAGCAGATCAAAGCCATAAGTTTGAGAGGCTGCTGCTGTCCTTCAATCAGGGATCATGAGATGTGCAGTCTTTTCTGGGGATCTACTGTGGCCTTCAACAGTCTTTTAAAATCGCTGCATTTTTCTCTTTTCCATCATAGGATAAAAGTATTCTTTTCAAGCTGAAATATGAGATTTTATATTATAATATAAACATTTAGACAACATTCAGTAGAAGAGGCAAAAGTGACTAATTGTTGAAAAAATCTTAACAGGTAACAATGTCAGCATCTTTCCTTGGCTCCTGCTTTTCTTTTTAGTAGCTGAGATTGAGAAGAGAGGCTGTTGTGGTGCCTTTCAAATTTTTATTATTCATTAAAGGACTGCCCCATGAAAGCCATGAGTTGTGGTTGGTTATTTCTTTGCTAGTCCTTCAGCACCAGTGGACTGCAGACTGGTCAGGGACTGAAGTGCAGCAGGGTTGGTTGATAGGAGGGATAAGGTATCTGCAGTTAATCAACAGAATGAGATTAATTGAAGCACAGGGCTCAGAGAACCTCTCCTTGGGCTGGATCATTCTACTTGAATGAATCTGTGTAGAGCTACTGTAGGATGTGGGCTTGAATAAATGAAACAGACCCGCTGCTCCTGCTGAGTACTCATTTCTCTCCCGCCACCTCTCACATCAGATGTTTTTTGCATGTGGCAGATCATGTATTTTTCACATCCTGCCTGTTTGACTTTCTTACCATTCCTGATGTTCTCATTGAAAAAGAGACAACGAGCCCTTTGTCAGCTTTAAACTTCGCAAAATGAAAATGCTTTTTATTATTCAGATTTTGAGGTTTTTAACGTTACCATTTCTAGTTATCCTTTTCCCGATTACATCATCCTGTTTTAATGGAATGTTTGCTCATTTTATGTAAGTAATTAGGCCCTGTGCTCTCTGCAGTGGGTTCTGTGGGTGATAGCAGAGAGTTCATTTCTGCTGTTGCCTACTTGGGTTATAGAGCAGGGTGTGCTTGCTTTAACAATGCCAGAGCTGGCTGTTGCCTAAATTATGTTCTGCAATTCCAACTGGCTGCCTTGGAAAGCTCAAATTAAACACATGCAGAGAAAAAAAATCCCCTCTCCACACTCTGACTCTGAAGAGGCCAGTGCTGCCCTTTGCACACAGTGCCTCTACCCCTGGGCAACCACACAAAGTGAGCTTTGGCCTTCGCTTTCAACTCAAACTTTTGTAACCACTCACGATCTGAGGACAGTGCCAGAAGCAATGGCAGCGCTACAGCAAGGAAATGAAAGATAAGGATTAAAACCCTCTTAAACGCTGTTCTCTCTACTCCCCCTGGTAAAATCCATGTCTGCCTATATATCCGAGTATGTACCCTCGAATTCTTTGACACGAAATGCCCGTGTTAGTTTGCAGGTGCTGGTGTGTGCACACACCTGCCTGTTCCACACCCACTTTAAGAACACACACATCACTGTTTGTCAGAGCAGGGCAGCCCTCAGGAAAACCTCGTGGCAGCAGATCCTCTACTGCACTCACCAGCCCGCAGCCTCCAGCTCATATCAGCGGTGAAATAGTCAAACCTGCTGCTGTTGTGGAACAGCAAACAATCTTCTTTTTGTCCATCTTCCTCCACTTAAGAATAATCTCTTAGGGATGCTTAGACTGGGATTATGCCAGATTAGGTTACTGATGAGAATCTTAAGACCTGCCACGTAAATACACCGAGGTCTCTCTTGTTGGGATGGTGAAACACCTGCACGTCTGGGACGTTATTGACAACTGGAGACAAGATCCCTCCTATAGTCCTTAAAATGTTTAAACTTTGGGGGATCACCCTGGAAAAAGCCAAACCAATTTCTACTGCTTGAATATCGAAACCACTTTTTCAGCGAACAGTTAAAGAAGTAAGAGATTGGCCCTTCCTCCACTTCTCCTTAATTGGGCCAGTTAATGCTATTAAATAGATCTTCTTCCTCGTGCAGGTGTAATTATCCTTTCCAAAGCATTTCCACTGATTTGCCTCAGGGTTTTAAATACCGCAATTACATCTTTCTTTTTCTTTTTTTTNGCTAAAATTAATCTTAAGTCATTACCATTGCTATCAAAGCAGGAAAAATCAGCTTCCAGAACTTTTACTATTATTTTTCAGCCGTTCTAACCAAATCTCTTGTACCAGGCTTTACCTGGTTAAAATTTCGTCCACGCCAGGCAGCCTGACAAGATCCACATCTCATTTGCAGGGTGATCCCTGGCCCTGAGGGATAACACTCCTACAGCCCCACTCCAGCACCAATCAAGCACCACAGAAACAATTAGGGAGACTTTGCATTATCTAAATGAAAGACTGAATTATGAAAATGTGCACTGCTAATTTTCCACTGAGGTTTTTACATGTGGGCCCAGCAGTACTGGTTGTATACGCACCCAACCTTTTTCAGGTGGTTCTTTTGAGATAAATTTATCTTTTGAGATAAATGCCGCCCCTTGTAAGGCTTGAAATGAGAAATCTCAGCACTTCTGCTGCACTGGTTGCACCCAGAAAAGCTATATGGGACAACTAGGAGGCAACAAAAAAGCACTCCTTATTTACAGCCTCTTCACACATGTTTTGGCATTAAATTTGGTATTGAATTTTATAACAACTTTTAGAGGAACAGTTTTACAGTAAACTTCTGTTTGGTTCAGTAACTTCATTTTCTGGATTTTAAATCTACTTTTTTAAAACACCAGCAACAGAGATAATATGCAGCAATAGTTAATACCTATTAAATTCTTAAAGAGCATCCTCTAACTGGTATCTCTGGGGAAGGGGAGGGCAAAGAACAGTTAGTACATAGCACAACACACTCAGTGGATCTAGGCAGGATATTCTAGTGCACAACATTTGGAAAAATCTTGATACTTGTGAAAAGCATTGTCTGATCTTTTAAATGAACGTGAACTCCTGATATTTCAATGGGCAAAACAGACTAAGTGGAATTAAATCAAATTTCTGACTTGCAGAAGGTGATGGAGTGCCTTTTCTCTGCCAAGATTTTACCCCAGCATTCAAGAGCAGAAGTGAATTACACTGAAACTTGAATAACAATACTATCAATTAATACTTAGTTTTTGTTGGATTTATATAAAAACCAAATATTTTACTATTTCATAGTGAGTTTTTTCATTTGAAGCTGAAGACTGTACATTTTAACTGACAGCTTTTTAATTGTGACGATCAAAATTGGTAGCAGAGAGATTTTAGTACCAAATACAGAAGTATCTGTATACCAAGCACAGAAAAATACTTTTTCTATTCAGAGTTAAACTACTTTTCATCACTTTTATTGGATTTGGCATTTGCTCGTGTGAATAATTTCATACGTACACAAAACCTCATTCAGTTCAGAACAGCTACTTATATAAAGAGATACACAAATACTAATGGACACACCCAAACAGGAAAATTGTACCTGTTAATTGGTTAATTGTACTTAGGAAATTACTTGTGGCCTCTAAATAGGTCTTCTGCAGTCTTAAAAATTTAAAATTTGCTTTCTGGTCTCCTTCTGAAATGAGAATTACAGTCTTCTTTTGTAGAAGAGCAGAGGCTTGTAAGCAAAAACTGTCTTAATCTACCTCTCTTTGCCGTAGAATATTCTGTTTTATTTCCTCAGGGAAAAAAAAAAAGTTATATGCACACAACTTCATTAAAATTCAAGAGAAGCAATAATATAAATTACTAGTTAGAATGTTTTTTCCACTACACATCTATTTAAAGAAAAAAAACACTCTACAACTTTCCAATTGCTCAACTGTTTACCAGATTTTCATCTAGAGATATATTTAGTGGTGGTATTTGATAGATCCTATAATTACCTGTGCTGTATTTGCTGCCTGTCTGCTTTGAAGTTTTAATTGCAAGCGATGCTATTTGGGGAAACTTTAGAAGTGCAGGATGTAGTACACAACTTTTAGTCCCATCCTTGCACACTCAAATCATCCATTGATTTTAAGAGGAATTTAGCCAAGTCAGGAATGCAGGAATAGCTCCTATACCCTCTATGCAGACACAGTTAAACAGTGCAATTGGAGAAACAAATAATTGCAAAAAGAAATATGCAAAGAAAAAACCCCGAACCAGTATGTTTTCAGCAGACTCGATAAAAAGCGGAGACACTGAGGTGGAAAAATGACAGAAGAAATGGTAGAAAGCCTTAATGCTTGGCTTAGGAATGGAGAATGCTAGATAGAGAAGACAAGAAAAGCAAGCAAATACAAAGTCTAATAAGGACATTAACGAGAGCCTTCATTTCAGTTCTTCATTTCCTGACAGCTGGGACACACACAAGCCTTGGGTTACACAAAGTGCTTTTCTGCTGCTACAGCTCAGCTGGTTTTGTGACTGGAGCAGACAGTCACAAAAATTAATGCTGTGTTACTGACTGACAGATTTTACTCTTCGTGCTTCTTATGATAATGGAGCCTGGGCAGGTCTTAAAGGAATTGTGTCAGAGGAAATGATAAGATTATCGCTAAATAAAGTTCCTTTTCGGCCTGGACTGCAACGACTGGTCACTATGTATTTCCCTTGGCAATGAACATCAGTGCTTAAGAACTGTCACAGGACTGGGCTCTGGCAATAAAAAAAGGTGGAACCAGGAGTACCTCAACAAACACTGGACAACACTTGACTACGCTCGTACACAGAGGATGTGGCTCTGGAAGGCAAAGATTTGTGTTTCTGTACCTTCCACAACAACAGGGCCTCTGTTTACGTTCAGAGCACCAGGGCTTATGTGCAGCCTGGGCTGCCCCGTCATTACCACACATCCCAGCCTCACCCTCCCTCAGCAAATAACCTGTTTTTCACATCGCATCGCTCAAGATGTACTTGTCAGCCAGAGGAGTAGGACAAGAGCTACACATTAGGTTAGCAGCTTGCCATTTTCTCGGGAAAACATCACCTCTGCTCCTACCACGGCAGCAGATTCTGACTACTCCCTACGCGAGAGTGTCACCAGCCCTTTGGCGGCAGGAACCACTTCCCATTTCAGGTCCCCAAAAACAGAATCGCAGAATCAATCAGGTTGGAAAAGACCTCTGAGATCATCGAGTCCAACCTGTGACCTATCCCCACCTTGTCAACCAGACCAGAGCACTGAGTGCCATGTCCAGTTGTTCCTTGAACACCTCAGGGTTGGTGACCCCCATCACCTCCCTGGGCAGCCCCTTCCAAGGTTTAACAACTCCTTCCGGGAAGAAATTCTTCTTGATGTCCAACCTGAACCTCCTCTGGCACAACTTGAAGCCATTTTCTCTTGTGCTGACACTTGTTACTTGGGAAAAAGACTGACTCCCACCTGGCTCCAAACTACAGTCAAGGAGTTGCAGAAGTGAGAAGGTCCCGACTCAGGGCTGCCCTCAGCCATGAGGTTGTTGCCCACAAAATAGGATTGTTACGTGGCGTGCAACAAAGCAATAATTACACACTCGAGATATTTTTTTTATTTCAGAGCTGTGCAAGCCCTGGTGCTCGGAGTCCACAAATCAAGCAGGACCACCAGACTTTTCCCACCATTATTCATGCGCAGGAATTCAGAGTTAGTAACTTTCCAAGCACAGCCCCTCTATTATGATTGATTACTAATTTACACACAAGTTACAAAACTCCAGCTGACTTCTTCACATGCTCAGGGAAATCTTCACCTGGGCAGAGTCTTTTTAAGTTGTAGGTATGATTTTTATTATTATAATGATCATAGTTCAGCTATAGGGTACACAGACTCTGAGTACTCTGCCGAGTTAGCAATGTATACATAGATACACATCAAGACCTTGATTTGCTACATCCTTAAAGCTTCTTAGTTCCCGGATGTCCTTGACTAGGGGAAGCTGGCTGCTGCCTGTTCCACTGATTTAGGCTTGAAAGCATACAAAGATCTTACATCAAAGAACACCCTGACTTAAAATAATCCTGACATATTCCACATTTGGCAACCAGATGACACGGAAACCCCGCGGGCAAAGCCAGGGTTAAGGCACTCTGCAGAACGGGCTCTGCGCCTCATGAGGGGGGCCCCTGCTCCCCGCGATGCCACAAAATGGCGGGCGCCGCCTGAGGGGAGCGGCGGCGGCCCCGCCTGAGGGAAGGGACACGGGGCCCCGGCAGCCGCCTCAGCGGCGCGGCGTCCGTCCTGCCTCCCGCCCTCCGCCCCGGCTCCGTATCGACCCCGGCTCCGCGGTCCGGCCCCTCCGCCGCCGCCTCCCGCGGTGGTGAGTAGGGGAGCCCGGTGGAGGAGGTCGTTCCCGGTCCCTGGGAGGTGCAGCTATGAGGCGGCCGGAGCTGTCCCCCGCCTCCCCGCCCGCCATTACCCGGGCGGGCGCCTCACAGTGACTCGTCTCCCTCATTCCCCACCCCCGGCTCCTCACATCAACCCCTGTCAGGATAATCGCGATTCCCCCCGAGGGTGGCGGGGGCGGGGGGGGGGAAGCAGAGGCCGCGATCGGAGCCAGAGGGTGAAAATGACGGCGGCGGGGCCCCTCGGGCGGGAGGGCCCGGATCTTGTCCGTACCAACGCATTTCTATATCCGTGAGCCAGAGGCTCCCGGCTGGCGGACACTTGGTTTCGCTGTGTTTTGTTTCTAGGCCAGGAGCAAAGTGCGAGCAATGTGCTCACAGATCCTGGTTTTCCTCATGTATAGGAATGGCACCGATGGGCAGGAGCCCAGTGCGGAAAGGTGAAGACCCACAAGGGACACCTGCAGTCACCCTGATCTGGTGGTAATAAAAGCGAAAGGAAAAAAAAAAATCACAGCTTGTTTATTCTCAGTGATGCAAGGTACTGATGTCTTTCACAGTCGGAAGCAGATTGATGTCTCGCAACTGTAACCGGATGCAGTTGTGACTGTGACCTTTTTCTGTGCAATGCAGATGTTGGCAAACTTATACACGGTATCTGTTCGGGGAAAATGAAACAACGATGCAGAGTTTCTTGTTTGGGTGGGTTTCTTAATACAAGTCTGTTCATTGTTTTTTCTTTGTTACAGGGTAACCAACCAAAGAAGTTATGAATATCATCTGCGGTCTAAAGCTGCCGGGCAGGAACTGTGTTTTCTCTCATTTGGCTTCTTTGTGCAAGCAGAGGAAGTGCAATAATCTCTCTAGGTCTTACACAGGATGGTGCCGAACTCAGGGTGACAGAAATAGATGCCAAAGATTGGATTTGAGTGCAAATGCTAGAAACTGTTTTTTGACTGGAAACCCTGACTCCTATAGAAACGTCATTGGTAGAGGACTGAGATGTCTGTTGGATGTCCCAAATTCAGAAGTGTTCGGTAATGCACACCATGATTCAGGAAGGTTTTGCTCCCGGTCTTCTCAGCCACTGGGGGAGAAGATTCGACCCCTCCAGATCAGCTCTGTAGGGCAACCCCCACATCACTTTCCTGCTTGCAACATTCAGATCATCAGGTCTTTTCACACATCACCATCACTTCAGGCTGCACCAGTTCCTCTTTTCTGGATTATTGTGAAACCAGCTCAGAAATTATTTGCCATCATTCTTGGCAGGTAAAATACTGTGTTACTTTCCTCTCAGTGCAAGATCCGTCATGCAAAGTGTGAGCGTGGGGAGGATGGCAGGTGTGTTTGTAGTGTTGACTGACAGTTTGCTCAACAAGAGGTGTTTTTTTTCCATTATCAGAGGTATTAGATGTATCTTTTTCTCTTTTCCTTCTTATTTACATGTGGTAGAGGGAGATGAACCAAGACACTAAGGGGCATTCCTTCTTGTCCTGTGGGAGGGAAGAAATGGAGTGGAAGCCAATTACAGTATAACCTCCCATAAGCTCCTACATGAGATGAGACTGTAACAGAGAATACAGCAAGGACAGACAGTAACAAATTCCTTTTTAACTGTGTCCTAAGTTAACCCTGTTTGTATCTTACAGGAGCATAAGAAAGTGGTGGAAGGCACTTCCTCCTAATAAACGGGAACTCTTTAAAGAAAGTGCAAGAAAAAACAAGTGGAAGATTCTGCTGGGTGTCAGCAGCTTAGGAGTTGTATTTGTCGTGTTTTATTTTACCCACTTGGAGGAGACACCCATCACTGGGCGCGCTCGACTGTTGGTGTTTGGCAAAGAGCATTTTAGAGAACTGTCACAGATGGAATATGATATGGTAAGATTTTAGACAAAAAATTGAAAGTACTCAAAAACCGTTGGTTTTTTTTGATGATGAGATACTCCTGTTAATGAGATGGGCAAACAAACCTTGTAGTGTCCTTGACAAGTTTTGAACTTCATGCCCAGAACCCTGCAGAGTCCCCCCATCTGTTACCTCCTCCTCTTGTCCCCATCCGTTTTTAGAATTCCCTTTCCATCAGGGACACATAATGGTTACAAAGCACATGACGTGCACGTAGCAAACATTCCTGACTGTATTATTTTAATAGAACAGGAAATATAGAAATCTGGTAGAGTCTATAAAAGAGTAGTTGTGTGCTGAGATCTGTCTCAGTTTCTATGCTGATTTGAGCATTCTTTGGCACCTGTTTAAGGTCCTCTCTTCAAAAGTCTCTTTGTAAGGTAGTTGTCTCCACCTGCATTCCATTCTTCTGCTTTTTTCATTGGATCAATTAATTTTTCTTTAATTGCTTTCTTCTAACTGTACATTGAATTAGTTTCTGCAACTGAGTTCTGTGACTTCCTGTTCTAAAGTGAAATTTGATAAGCCATATCCAAGTGTATCCATATTCCTGTCTGTCAGAGACACGAGATAAGAACAGAACAAGTACAAGGATATTTTCAAATCACATGTTTTGTGTAAATTTGTCTACCTCAAAAATTACAACCAATGAATTTTTTTTTTCAGTGGATGGAGCAGTTCAAAAGTCAAATGTTACCTGAGACAGATGCACGCTACCAGGTTGTGGAAAGAGTTGTTGGTCATTTGTCTGAAAGCAACAAGGACATCCCCCAAGTCTCAGCTCTCGAGTGGGTTATCCACGTGGTGGATGAACCAGGTGTAAATGCTTTTGTGCTTCCGGTAAGTTGTACACCGCACAAAAATTTAATTATATTGAAACAGCACTTGATGTGTCTCCCACTTAATTTTTATTCTCTTTGTTTACAGAATGGTCAAGTGTTTGTTTTTACTGGGTTGCTGGATGCAGTTTCTGATATTCATCAGCTGTCTTTTATTTTAGGACATGAAATAGCTCACGCTGTGCTGGAACATGCAGTAAGTCTTTAAAGAAAGCTGTCTAATATTCTTAAATTATTAATTCTAATTGCTCTAATTATGATTTTCCCTATCATTACCAACCAAGTTTTCAGTGTGACTCTATCTAATTAATGCAAAATTGAGTTTGAAATGAGTAGTCTGCTACAGTAGATCCTTATTATTCATGTAGCACTTAATAACTGTCAGAAGACCTGTGGTAGTCCCTGTTAACACAAAGGCTGCCAAAGGCTTTTTTCATAGCTGTACACGTGGATTAGGGCTCACTTTCAAGAGTCATTTGGAACTTGGTCTGCAGATCTCTGTCTTACAGCACAGACATAAAGAACTGGAGGTACTCAGCAACTCTGTTACTCCTGTAATTGTTGATACCTGCAGAAGTGGATACACTTTTTTAAAGTATCCTAAAATACATGATACTGTTATTATTGTAGCACTCAGTTTTAGACTGTCAAATTCTAGAGTACTTGGAGCCTGGTTCTTGTCTGATTTTGGGTGAGCAACAGTTCACATTTCAGTTCACAGTGGTTTCTTGGGCTCAGTTGAGCCAACCAACCCTTTAAACTTCTAAAAAATATTTCTGATGATAAAGAAGAACTCATCTTGTTTGTATGGAGTCTGTGTCACCCAGCTGGCACGGAGAGAAGTATTGCATGATGCTGCTTGTAAATGCTCTGATCAATTTGTTGCAATGTCTAATAGAGCTCTGGAAAACAGAATAACCTCTTAGCTTGTGGATTTAAAGGAAAGCAGCAGAAAATAAAAGATAAATAGATTATGTATACTGTCTCCTTATCCCATTAGTGATCCAGTCTCAGTGATGTCTTATCTCTTCTCAAATTAATGTAAAGAACAGTCTTTGAGGTCTTTTTATAGATTTTTCATTCACACTGAGGTGTTTCATGGCCTTTTCACTAAAGAACTTTTCTGCTTGTTGCCACCATCCTACCTCAAGCTTTGAATCTCTCAGAGAGGCTCATAGGCAGAATGTATTTGTTCCAGCTGCATTTATGCAGCTTATGTGAATTCTGGCCTGAAAGTACCTTGTATCCAACTGGATTTTTTTTTTTTTTTTTTTTTTTTTGTACAAGCAGGGAATCTTGTGCTTGCCCTGTTCCTCTGGCTGCATAGGAAAAAAAAATAGGTGATTTTTAAAATGTTTCCAAATTCTGTTATGTTCTAAAGAAATGTCAGACAGTAAGGAATGAAAACGGGACAATTTCTGCTTGCAGGCAGAGAAAGCCAGCCTGGTTCACTTCCTGGATTTTCTCTCACTCATCTTTCTCACTATGATTTGGGCCATCTGTCCTCGTGATAGTTTGGCAGTTGTTGGCCAGTGGATTCAGAGCAAGTTGCAGGAGGTAAGACTGACATTTTCTATTGTCCTTCCTGATTTCCTTGGAAAGACATTTTTAATCTTTTGCTACACTAAATAGTAAGTTTGGCGGAAAAGTCAAGAGGGTAAATGTAAAAAAAAAATTAATATTTGAGTCTGTTATGGAACGAGATGTGTTTTAATAAATCTAATTCTGCTTTAGTTGGTGCTGATTTTCACTTGTCCTGTTGAAGAACGTTAGGTCTCCCTAAATGAGTGGATTTAGTTGCACAGGCTGCAGGAACCTGTTTGCCAATTAAGACAGATGATTGTCTTTTAGAAAGGTAACTTGCCCTTTAAAGTTGTGTATGGTAAAATGCCATGCTTTTATTTTAAGTAGTTGTTAAATTCTTCCTAAACCAAATAAAATTTATGGAATTCTTTAAATATATTGTTAGTGGTAAGAATGGTTTCCAAGATTAAAAAATTGAGAATCTAAATGCTCTTTGTATAAACCATGCTATAGTACAAGTTACTGAAATAGTCTTTTCAGCCAGCAAATATTTCAGCAAAGAAAAATTCAGAGGCTTTGTGGTGCCAGTTTTCTTTGGCAGTTTAATTTACTCTCTGAACAGTTACTGATCCATTTATTTTTTAAAAAGTGTGTTTTTTAAATAGAAATTTGCTTAGATCATAGAACTGGAATCTGAATTAAAGTGAAAGAGCTCTTTGGTTTCTTTGACTTGATGCTTTTCCTGAGATTTCCCCCCGTTCCTCAAAAACATGAAATTAAACATAACCAATCTGTTTTGGTAGTTCTTATGCTAATGGGTAGATATGTGGATTCTGAACATAAATTATCTCTAAAGAGCTTGGATATTTGCACAAGTAGCTAAGAAACCAATACATCGATGAATGCTAGCCAGCATTTTGAAGAGCTGAATTTGGCAAAAACAAAGTGTGAATGAATCCTGAGACTGCTCATAATTTAGACAGCAAGATTCAACTCGCTGTCAGCATCTCTTCTGCTCTCCACAGAGAATGGGTATTTTGGCATCATGGATTAGAGTTGTGCTTTAGATTGGAAAGGGAATCTGGGTTTAAGCTCTGAGTCCTGTGCAAAGGCAACATCATCTATGGGAGACTGTCCTGCTTTAAAAGGCTGATCAAACTTCAGTCATGTTGAAGTGATTAATACTTGCGACGCTGTCATCCCATAGACAGAAGATGCTGAATAGAAAAATTAGTTTTTTCAGTCACCCAGGAGTGCAGTGTCTGTTTCCTCCATTCAACATTTGCCTGTTCTACTTACATGAAAGTGAATCGTTCTGCACATTTTCTCAGGATGTTTCTCTTCCTCTTCTTCCATAACTGTATTTTGCTTTGCAAAGCTTTAGCATCCCATTCTGTGAAAGGGTTATGTAAGCCACGTTGTGGTACTTCTTCTGTTTCAATATTTGTTTTTCTCTTATGTCCTTAAAGGCTTGACTTTTTCGACCTGCTGACTATTGTGTATTTTTTATTATTGACTCTAAGTGTTTCCCAGTGATTCTTTGTAGGCCTTTGGGCATGTGAGCTCCAGTTCTCCCTTTTCCCCCAAAGCGAATGGATTTTCTTTCCTTAATAAATTGTTAACTTTTCCTATGACATTTATTTGGGGTTGTTCTTTAAACGTGTATTTGTGGACTGAAGCATATTGGCTTTGTTAGAGAGCAGCAGTTGTTTTCTATGGGAACTAAAGCCTAGGGATTATTCTTGGAATGACACCAAGCATGACTCTGAGTTTTACTCATGTCTCACACACCAGTATGTAGAGATGCAGTACCTAGTGCTGCTTTCTTGTCCACCTCACACCATCAGATTTGTAAGTCATGTGGAACCCGGGGATTTGGGGTAGTTAACATCCCTGGAACTCGCTTTTTTTTGACATACACAGGCAGCTCTGATAATTGATTTGAAAAATCAAATCTGTTTTCTTTTTTGTGTCAAATTTCTGACAAGGATTTTAGATCAGAGTTTGAAGTTCTAATTTTTCATTTCAGCACATTCACAAAAGATTTTTCAAACAATTTCATTTTTCAGTAGCAGATGGATACCACTATATGTTAGATGCCTCAGGACTCTTTTGCAGATTACCAATTTAATTTCTCTGTCTTAAAAATGTTTAATAATTAATCAAATAGTTTATCTGGCTAACTGAGAAATGGTGCTTCAGGAATATATGACAGACTAGCCAGGAGTTTCTTTGCTGTTTAGTGAATATATGTGCACCAACAGACCTGGAGCACTTTTCAAGGCAATAAAAATATGTATTCCACTTCAAGGAATTACTTTATCATCAGAGGATTTAAAAAATATATTTATAATTGCAATGTTTAAGGTCTGTATGGAAACTAAGAATTTAAAAAGTGACCTCATCTCTGCTTACTTCTAAACCAGCATGTTTGGCTTTAAAAAACCTTTAGAGGATCAGCTTTGGTTGGCTTCTATTTTTGACCTAGGAAAGAAAAACTATCACTACTACCTTGGGAAGCAGCGAAAAGTTACTTATTTTTATGTACTCAAGGGATTGGACCACTTCTTTGGTGCTCTTCATTTCGAACTGGTTTGTGGTTTGTTGTTTGTTTTTTGTTGGTTTTTTCCCTGAAACTTTTAAGGAGGACATATTTCTGTAGGCAGATAAAGAGCTGATAAAACCTTTTTGAGCTGATAAACCTTTCTCTCTTCTCTAACCTTGCACATTTGCCGTTCTTCAGGTCACATTTCCTAATGGATGACTAAACCAGGATGTTGTGACAGGTTCCTTATCTCTGCAGGAGCAGGCTGTTTAAACAAGTCCTGATTTGCATTTACTATAACATGACAGACTCGGGCAAGGCTGCCCAAATCTACACGAATTACATTTGAGAAAACCACCACTGTCTCTTAACGTTTTTAATGCTCTAGAAAAAGGGGAGAGGAGTTTGGTCAGCTTTATGTCTTCTAGTTTGATTTCTCAAGGGCAGTTTGCAGCTTGCGTTAGGGGTGATCATGGCAAAGCAGTGATTTCTGCATGAAAATATTTATGGCTGCATTCCTTATTGTGGGCAGTTTGCCATATGAAATAGATGATACCAGGCTTAAAAGCATCATAAAAGTTTAGGGAACCACTGGAATTTTTTACATACAATTGCTGCAAGAAAAATCTTGATGTCAATAAAAGAGTGAAGTGAAAAAATTCTGGTGTAAAGTTGGTATTGAGCTTTCAGTTGCTGCAAAATGAAATTGGCTGCTGAGAGGGCCCACAAAACTATGTCTAATTTGAATTAATTTCAACTGAATACAGGATCAATGAGTTACATATAATAGAATTAGAGATTATAGTAAGAAAATTAATACTGATCACATGCAATGTGAGCGTGATAGATAAACCCCACTTCCTATGAAAAGGTTAAAAGACAGCTTTAAGGCTCTATCTTTGTACACATTCCAAACCAAGGAACAGAGCTTTGATGTGCTTCTTTGCAGTTCATGTTTGATAGACCCTACAGCAGAACCCTGGAGGCTGAAGCTGATAAAGTGGGACTTCAGTTTGCAGCAAAGGTAACTACAACTGATTGGTTTTATTAGCAATAAAAATAAAATCAGCAAAAAGCTAAGTACCAGACATTTTTCAGTTTCTGTTAAAATCAGAGGGAGTTTCATACTTCATATGGAGATAAACTGTAAGTTTTTGAAGATATGCAGTTTTATGAAATATATGGGAAATAAAATAGTTTTTAGGGAAAGACAAAGTCGTTCTGGCTAATTGTATGTAATAACATTGAATTGCGTAAAGTTGTGCATTACCTGCACAGTCTCGTTTCTGGTAGTTTATTGCTATTAGAAGAAAACCCCATGTATTTATAAAAAGGAGAATGCTATATAGTGCTCTTCCATAAGCAGGATTTAATTATACGTAAAGATTTAAAGATTTAAGCTAAATACAGCCATAACAACAATACAGCTTTGCTAAAGTAAGAGAAAAATTTGGTCAGAAGCTACTCAGCATTTTTTCTTAGTTTATTTTTTCAGTTACTTTTTTTTCCCCCTCTGGAATTTAATATTTTATTAAAGGAACTAAACCAACTCTTTGATTCCTGGCTAAGTGCAATAGACCTATGTGTCAGATACCAGTGAGAGCAGCACCATCTAGTGTTAATATTTCATAAGCAAAATTTCCTTTTAATAATTATTAATGTTTCTTCAAGAAAGGGTTTTTAAAATTAACTTTGATTCTGGGATTAAAACTGCATTTGTAATTTGAAGGTGTCTAAGGGACTAATACAATCCTTGAATAAAATGTAATTGCTGTGTTTGTGCTCCCTGATTTCTAATACTGAAGAAGGGCCATACCAGAAAGAAATAAGTAAAGTGACATATAAGCATTTCTCTGCTTATGCAGATAACCTTTTTATAATAATTTAAATCAATAAATTCAAAGAATAAAGCACCACATCTATTCCCAGGATGGGGAATGGGAAGAAGTAATTTTCTTGTCTTCTGACTACTTGTCTCTTTTTTTTCTTAGCAAGTAAAAGTCAGTGTAAGAAATCTTATTTATTTTTCTCCTCCACTTAAATGGAAAAATAGAGAAGTCTGTGGTGGTACACAAAAGCAATTCTAAAAGTTACTGTTTCATGACTTTCTATGGCTAAATATATAATTCTTGAAGAGAGTCAGGAATTCTACAGAATTACTGGTTTGTTGTGTGATGGATTCCACAGATCACCCATGAACAGCTGTGTAATCACTTACAGAAAAGCATTTCCAGTTACCTTTTAGGTATATTTAAGTATGAATTATTATTACCTTGTATTTTTGGTTCAACTTCTTCCTGTAAATTTGCCTAAATCTGGGGAGATGATTAATTTGTTCTAGTAAATACAACTTTGAAATTTAAGCTGAGCTTTTTTTTAAAGAACAAATATATGCCAGAAATTATAAACCTTTTCTTCCTCCTGAATTTTCTTATTTCAGGTGGAAGGTTCTAAGATCAGTGGAGCTGCGCAGGTGTTAAAAGGAATAGATCCAGTGTCTGCATGAATTTTCTATTGCTTTTAGATATTTTAGAACAGCTTTTTCCTGTCAGGTACGAGGACCATCTAAACAGGCTTTAAAGACTTAAAATTTAAGACATCTTTTGTGATTCAGTATCCGTTAGATTGTGTATTTATTACTTTAAACATACAGTGGTGTTTCCATTTCCCTTCTGCTTTCAGGCTTGTGTGGATGTCAGAGCCAGCAGCGTCTTTTGGCAGCAGATGGAATTGGCAGAAACCATTCAGGGGCAGCCCAAGCTGCCAGAGTGGCTCTCCACACACCCCTCCCATGAAAACAGAGCTGAGCACTTGGACCGCCTCATCCCAGAGGTGAGCAGGGCTCGGGGAAGTGCCTTTTCCTCTGAGGAAAGTTGCCAGAAGTAGTTTGATATTAATTCATTAATGAGCTGCTTTGGTGTTGATTCACAATTTACTCTCGTAGCACCATGCTTATCTTTCTCTTTATCCTTACAGAAATTCTCCATTGCAAAGCTTTCATCCTTAAAGGTTTTATTAAATGAGGAAAAATTAAGATAGCACAGGTAAAATGTAATTATATTCCAAGTTGTGGTTTGGGGTTTTTTTCTGACTTTTGATCAAAGTGTAATATTTTTGCTTTTGAATGGCCTTTTGGTATAGATGTGACAGTTCCACAGGTCTCATCCACTCTTTCTATTTTATTGCCATTTAGGTAAGGCAGTTTTTAAGTTGGATTCCTAAATTGTCTTGACTTCTCTTGCTTTTGTAGCAAATAAAAAAATAAAATAGAGTGTTAAAGCACTCTACTGCAAGCTAAACTGTGTTTGGAAATACCCTTTTTTATAACCAACTAGTAATTTCTTCCTTTTTTTTTAAACTCTCTTGTCACTTTAAGTCTCTCTCAGTTCCAAACTGTAAAGACACTTGAAGATTTATTGGCAGAGGGAGCACTAAAATGTTGAGGTGTTTGCTGACTTCAAAGGAGAAAAAAAGGGTTTCATGAACGCTTTGATGAGAATGAATACAGTAAATATTCTAAATGATGGCCTAAATCCAAGTCAGTATTAGGAGTAGGAGGCTGGAGAGTGGCTAGACTGGATATTTTAAATTCATATACACAAAGTCTGTGCTTTGCAAAAGCAGGCTGGGAGAATGTTTTTGATGGATTTTCTAACACATTAGAGCAGCTGAATAGAAAATGGTTCTTGTTGTGGAGCCTCAGTTTTAGCTAGATTGAACATAAAGGGTTCAGGATCGTTTATTTTCATATCGTTGTTGACTGGCTTATAAAGAGGTAATGAAATAAATCACTTCTTACGTTCTACCCCAGGCCTGAGCAAACAAGTTAAATAACTGAGCAACTGTGTAGAACTGTTATTTCTGTCTCATCTCCTGTAGTTTAGCAGGTGGAGCAACCCTCATCTTTTTACTGCTACTCTCACTTCCAAGAGCGGCGGAGGCTGGGAAGATCATCCAAAAGATAATTGAGAGGAGATGTTTTTGTTTGCCTTGTGCCTTAAACATTCTTTGGAGTAGGATGAGAAATCATGGGCTGAAGGCTTCCTGTTTTTAGCAAGTTCACAAGATAAGTGAGGTTGGCACTGCAAAAGTGGAATAAAGATGAAAGAAAATGTGTAGAGGATGCTTCTTGTGTCATGCATTGACTCCCCTTCTTGTGGGAGCTGCTGCCTTCAGGTTGGGTTTCAGGCACGGAAAGGGAATGCCAGGGTTTTATTGTTGCTCAATATCAGCCCCTTCTTGTTTCATTGTTCACATACTTTGAGTTTTTTAGAACAGGATGTTTACCATATATTAATTGCCATTGGATATTCAGAGCCCAGGGAAAGAAGCCAGATTATCAAAAAAGGCCTTTTTATCTCGAGTATCTCTCTGGGAAGAAACTGGTACTTCTTAAGGCTCAGTGTCAGATCCATCATGAGAATTATTGGGTTTCATGGGCTGGTGGTTTTGGAACTGAAATGGTTTTCAGGACTATACAAAGTCTCTTATTGGACCAGCCACTATAGCTGGGAGAAACAGGGACAAGTTTTTGGACTTCTCTAATGTTTCTCTACAGATTTTTAAGCAGGTTCACAATAAGATGCAATCATATAAAGTGAGAATTTTTCTTCAGGTAATGAAATGTCACGTCTCAATGACGTGACTGAACAGTCTCAGGAAGTGTAAATCAAAGGGGGACTATCACAGGGATCTCTTTCGAGTAATTAAAAGACTGAGAGCAAATCAAATGAGTGTTAAAGATCTTGCATCTGGTTTTCTGAGCGAGTTGCAAGCTACAGCCACACTGAGGAATCAGTGAACAAGAGAGCTATAAGCAGTTACAAAGTGATGCTATCCTGAAAATGAAACCAAGTAAATGAAAAAGATTTACTGTGTTTTTAAAGCATTTCCCCTCAGACAGGGAGGTGTTTGGATTGTAAACCAGGAAAATAGAGTATACTCTTAAACAGGAAACTGAAAGCTCTTAGAATTCCTTCAGGGAGGGTGGAGAGATGCATTTTATTTTCAGAAAAAGAAATCTTAAAATAATTTCATAGTAGTGGGGAGGATGATCATTGTTCTGGAGAGAGAGACTGGGAGTGTAGTGCCACAGAGAAGCTACAGGATCTTCTAGTTCATCTCAATGTTTTATTTTCATGTTCTCTGACTTGCTGCAGTTTGTCTGTTTCCTAGTGTGCTGTTCAAATGCATCAGCGGAAGCCTCAGCTAAACTGAGTAAAGCAGAAGGTTATCCACTGATCCTTGCCTGCGATTCAAAAATTTATCTTGATGTGACATTTGCTTTTTTAGTGTCATGTTGTTGGCTCAGATTCCATTTTTGACTCACTGTAACTCCTGTTTCCACTTTCTTGTGGAAATGCCATGGGGAGATCATTTAGAGACTAATAATAAGTTGGGGTATATCAATTGCACTGCTTTCTTGTTTGCTAGGTCTGTTAACTTGTCCAAAAAAGTTAATTCATTTACTTTGGCAATACCTACTCTGGTAAAATCCACATTGGCTGCTTATTATTTTTATTAATTTTCGTATAGACTTATTCTTCTGTCTTTTGGATATGGAAGATACCTTTATTTTCCTTCCTTTTCAAAAGTGGGTTGGTATATTTGCCCTTTACTTGTGATGTGAACATTACTTCAGATAATTCTAGTACTAGAATATGTTAATTAGGCCCTAACAACGTGGAAACAAGAATAAAAACCACTGACCTGCATTTCTGTCCTCCCCATAAAGTTATTAAATATTTTGTCACAGTTTTTCTTTTCTATGCCAACATCAGTGGAAGATGGGAAGTATTAACATTATGTATAAGCTGCTTTTCTTCTCCATTCAGTAAAGTGTATCAATTCCTTTAATCATCTTTTTGCTGCTGCTTCATTAAGACTGTAAGGGCTTGAGACCCAGCAGGTAGCCTGGTGTCTGTGACAGTGTGAAGGATTAATATTGGGAGCTAAAAATTACTTATTTCTCTATTTGTCTCTGCTGATAGCTTTACATGAAGGTGATAGGATGAGGGAGACCTCCCTAATTCTTCTGCCTTCCCTGCTCCCAAATATTGCAGGAGGTGGCTGTGATAGTATTGATAAAAAAAACCAGCTTCACCTTTGTTACTCACAAGCAAGGGTTTGGATGTTTTATTTGGGATCTCCTGAACCAATAAGCTGGCAAGTGGGCTGCTCTCACTGGAATGTGTAGTTACAGCTGTCCTGAGCAGGGAGGTGACAAGTTAACATGGCTTTTCTGTCCGTATCTGTAGTTTTTCAGTGGAACGGGAGGTGATGGTGTTGAACAGACGCCTTCTACCCCCTTGCACAGCTTTATGTCTAGCAAGAACTCAGACATCCACAGGGTACAAATGTTCACCTGGAGTACTGTTTTCTGTCTTTGCTGTTGGGACTTTAGGTGAGTGAAACCAGGGAAATAGGTCAGGCTCTGTATAGCCAGGAAAACCCAGAGATACAAAATCGCTAAATTAGTTTAAAAGAGGATTATGTTGCCTTTTCCAGGATACAGCCTAAATCTTTGTATTCCCATTTGCCTTGAATAACGCTGCTTGACATTAATGCAGTCTTGCAGCAGCTTATGTTCTAGAAGAGAACAAGAGAAAACTCTTGGTTTGTCATCAATGTCAGTTTAGAAATTATTGGTCACTGAAGCAGAAGAGTGTTCAGCAGTACAGTTACATTTGGTGACTACATGGACAGTCACGCTGCAGGAAAACAAGCTGTGAAAGCTTTATTCATATTTTTTAAAACTTAGACAGGAACAGTATTTGCATGCCTAATCTAGACTTGTGTATCCAGTAATCTGAATTTTACATTTCAGCAAGAAACAACTGGAGAAGCTCTGGCTACATTTTTGGAATGTGTCTTTTTCCAAAACTGTTTGTTAATTTTAAGTTCTATTTGTTTCTAGCCATCTACAGCAAACTCTATCAGTTCACTGTAGTAAAGTTAGAGGAGAAATATGTTTTGGAACCTCCTTATACAAAAAAAAAAAAAAAAAAAGAGTTAAGAAGCTCTGCTCTTCTATTTTAAAATCTGCTGTAGTAAGATGTTTCCAGTGCCTCCTGTGGAAGAATATCAAAGTGTTTCAAAATGATGGGCAAATATTTATTCAGAGCTGTACTGGAATATTTGATTTGATGTTTCAGACAAAGCTAGTGGATATAAAGCAGGTTAAAAATTTCTGCTCTGTCTACAATGCAATGCTACAACTGCTATGAAAACTGTGTTACTTTCTTCCTCCTCATGAATCCATGTAGAACAAATTAATCAGCGTGTGTTTTCTGCTGACAGTCCCAAGTACTGGCCAGGAGGCACCTGGCTACAACTCAGGACAGGTCTGGCCATTGCTTTTTAGGAATCCATGGTTATGAAGTGGAATAAAATGTACATTTGAACTGTTTTATCTATGAAAGGATTAAAAACAGAGCTGGATGTAAATCTGCGTATGGTTTATGCTGTTCATTGAGGCCAAGACAGATAATATTGAACAAATGTGACCATACCACAGTGACCATTGATTAATGGTAACCATCAGACTTGTTTTGGTCTTGGTGTTTCGCTTTGCAGATCTCGAAAAAGTAGTTCTCAGTGGGCGTGTAGAACCCTCTAGAATTCTACATGTAATATTTTGCTATATGGTACATAGGATCTACTTTTCTTAATTAGTTTAAACGAGTTGTAGGAGGATCCATGGACATCAGTAGTTCTGTGTACAGCTGCTTACAAAGCATCAGTTTGTTGTGTGCCAAACACACAAGGAGCTGCAATTTTGTGTGGTCTAATTAAGGTATGTTCAGCTTTGTGACAATGAACACAACTTAAGCAGCCTTTAAAACAGCTGGCTTTGTACAGGTTGGTATCAATTTCTCCAGGATGCCTTTGAGACATGGGATTCATCCACTGTTGTACCTTTCTCAGATTGCCAGCCAGACAGGATGATCTGGGGGGAATGTGCTTGTGCTAATGAATTTTGGTTCTCTGGGAGATTCTCTGGCCCCTTTGTGCCCCTACTTTCTTACCTGCAAAATGCAAGCAATGGCACTTAGTGAGCAGGACTAACTTAAAGTTTGGTCTCTTACTGCTCATCTTTCTATCCAGAGAAATTGTTACATTCTAGAGACATTATTTTCTCATAATGCTTGGAAGCTTGGAATACTCCAAATGCTTCTTGGAGATGAGATCACGTGTGTAACAAGGCTTCAACTACACTGATGAATCATCTGGATCTCTGTGCCAAACAGTTAAAAGTCCATTGTGTTATTGGAGATTTTCCCTCCTTTTTTGAGTCAGACATCTGTATATAGTTACTTCAGTAGCAGAAAATATCCGAGGAAGTAAATTATTCAGAGCCCTTTTTTTCTTGATGCAGTCATTTTCATTTACATTTGAATGTAAATATAAATATAAAAAATATGAAGCCGAGATGCAGTAGTAGCCTGTGGGCTGGATACACCCTCACTTAATTAAGTGGATTTCCTGCTGGGATTTTTCTTCTTTCTGAAGCATTTTAGAATATGGATTGATTCAACATTTTTCTTCAAAGTAGCCTGAAAGGGTTACAGAAAGTTTAGTTTGCATGTGGATGTAAATTAAAAGGTACTGATGTGGACAAGTATCACAGGAAACATAGGGGAATGTCCATATCTCATTATGTTGTACCTTTTAGAGTATCCATCCTTGGAGATCACGCTGTGAGAAAATAATTTCACTCTTCATTTTTCCCATCGTTTTACCATATTGCCCCATTTTGTCACAGGAGTTCTTGGTTTCTGTTGAGAAGTTGTTCAGTAACAATTCAGGCTCATTATTACACTAACCAATGTGCAAATGCAAACCTGACTGGAAAGCCAAAGTCACTGACTGAAACCTTTCTTGTTTTTCCTGTTTGAATGAGCTTGATTTGTTTTCCTATGTGTTCACAGGCTCTTAAAATAAGAGAGAGCTGCAATTGCCCATCTCTTTCTGGACCAGATCCTCGCCTTATTTTCAGACTTAACATGCAACATCTCCTGGAATTGTCTAAAGGTCGAGAAGCCTCAAATTCTACAAAGCAAGATCCCTCAAAACCAAAACTGGACTTTCCTCACGCTCAAAAAGTGGAAGATATGCCAGTGACTTTTGCAGTTAAACCCACAAACTGACGACATTAATTTTCACTATTTATGGAACTGGTGGTCCCTGAAGGTCTATCTTATAACACAAAATTGTCTTTGAACCATGAAGAAGATGTAGCCACTCAGATTCTCCATTTCTTTTATGTGATCTCTCACTCAAAGCAATAAGGAACCATGCCCACACAAGAGGAGCAGCGTGTTGGAGCAGAAAGTTTCTTATTCATTAAGAGTTACTAAAATAAATCACTTCTCAGGGGAAAGATAATCTCATACAATCCAGTCACACAGTGTAATTTTCAGCTTTATCAGGCTCACCTTGATCAGAGGACAGATGAGCCAGAAGCGTCCCTAAAGCAGAGGGAAAAGTACAATTTTCATCACTTAAGTTGTCTGGTTTATCTTGCCATAATTTGGGTTAGATCTATTCAGCTTCATTTGAGAAATAATGAGGAGAGCTTACTGCCTGCTCCACATACAGAGTGTTTAAAAATATTAAGCTGAGAAGAGATAATAGCTATGGGCTAGATACACCCCCACTTAATTAGGTGGATTTACTGCTGGGATTTTTCTTCTTTCTGAGGCATTTTAGAATGTGGATTGATTCAACGTTTTTCTTCAAAGTAACCTGAAAGGGTTGCACGAAGTTCAGTTTAAAAAAATGAGTGAAATAATTTTCAGGGGAGTCTTCCTTCTGGAAGAAGCACTGAAAGAATCATGGTAGCACCAGATGCTTTACAAAGATGCCTCTTGTCTTTTTTAAACGATCAGGGTGCCTCATCAGAGGGCAGTTTTGCTGCCACAACATTTGATTTGGATATATCCATTTGGATAGAAATGATTGCTGATGTGGAGTGTATTACACAGGAGACAAATACAAGGTTTCTGGACTGCACAGCTTTTGCAGATGACCTCATCATGAAAGGTGACTTCTCTCCAGGAAACTGGCATCTAATGCTGAGCATCCCTTCCCTCCTTTCCTTTCCTCCCTCCCTTTCTTCCCTCCCCTTGAAGCCACACTTTTTATACCCTGGAGACAAATATGTACAATGTAGGTAAAGCTCTGCCTTTCAGGATGGGCGACCCACTGTACCCAGCATGTTAATCTCTGTTTGCACATGTTTGAATTGTCCTTGCTTTGCAGTTGATGGAAATACTGAAATGTTGATCTTGCAGGAAGATGTAGAAAGAGGTGGCAGTGAATGAAAATAAAAAAGGGAAATCCTGTTCCTTCATCTGTTGAGATGTATTTGCTGTTATGCTTTTTGTTACTCGTTTGATCAAAACAAAAATCTCTTTCATAAATGGTACCGTCTTACTTGAAGAAAACATCCAAAATATTTTAGAGTGTATCCTCCTTTGAAACATTCTTTTTCTATATGGAGAAGTGTAGACTTAATCATATTTCTTCAATTAAATCAGAATGCAAGCTTTTAAGAAGGAAAAAATAACCTATTCAGTGCTGTCAGTGAATTTAGTTGGAAAAACAGATTGTGAAACAAGTAATGCTTTCACTGACTTCAGTCGATGAAGCCAGGTCCTTTGAGAAACACCAGCAACTCCCTTATCTCTGTTCAGAGGTAAGTTGATGTCTGTGTAATGTTGATGATTCTAGGTCTGATTATATAGGTCTAGATTGGCTGCATATTGCTTACAAGCTGTTTTTAAATCTCTGCTCAATCCTGCTGGCAGGAGGCAGAAGGTCCAGCCTGACCATTATTCATCCATCCATTTTTATTCTTCGTGACAGGAGTTTTTGTAACAGACGCTCAGTGATGTGTTGCAGCATTTGGACATTGTCACCTGAAGGTAAACAGAAAAATACACCATTTAGATTTCCCTGCGGACCTCAGAGTTTATCCTGCAGCACCAAAACCCCAACGCTGCTGCCTCTCTCTCGCTCCAGTGTCAGAGCTTGTTTCGTTATCCAGGGCTGCTGCTTGACATGCAACTGGATGCTTGTGTCTGGTAGGACTAAGGAGGACGAACAAGAGTTTTTGTAGCATTCAAGATGAAGTGTGAAACTACACAAATTTCATATTTCTGCTGTCTGCTTTAAGTGACTGAAGTACTGCAGTTGAAGGCTGGAGATGCAATTTTTAAGTTCACCAAGGGAGATTTTTTTAAGTTTGTAAGTAAATAGTCTTGTAACCATGATCATGGTGGTGTGAGAGAGAAGGTTTCAAGGGAGGGGTAATTGGTTATATTAGACTGACAAGGGGATTATGTATTTTTTCCAACTATACTCATCTAATAAAACATACCCCTCTTTTTACAAACATATACACACACATACATAAAATGCACACACAACACACACAGGTTAGGTCTCTATGCTAGAACACCATATATTTAAATACTGCTTAAATTGTTTCAAATGTAGAGTTTTACATTCAATATGGGATGTTGAAAATTTCAAGTTTCACTTTACATTTTAATTCATCCCTAATACTTTTCTGAAGTGCTTTGGATAGGGTTTCTCCTTTTTGCTTTGCTTATATCCAACACAGAAAATACCTTATGTTCATCTGCCTCTTGGAGGGCACTTTTTTCCTAGATTCTTGCTGAATATTCTATCTTGGATCTGCCTGTATTGCTAAAGTACTTTCTTTTTTCTTTCTTGAACAGAAAAATTACAAAAATGTTGCCTTCCATAGTAAACATTTCACTTTTAAAGTCAAAGAACATATAATAATTTTAAGTTGTGTGCAGATATAATAATATACATAATATGTTAATATATAAACTATAATATATTATTATATTATTAATCATAGAAATGTAATTTCAAACTATATCCCTTAGGAAAATACTATGGTTGCAAGCTTCTGATGATCTGTAAAAACTTTGCGTTGCAATCGTAACTCAGTGTGGCACAGGAAAAGCAGGTCTAGAAGTGTTGTTGAAGGAATTCAGTGCTTGGAAAACACAGCATAGAAGAGGGAGAATAGTGGCTAAAGTGAAAAAAGGTAAGATAGACCAGTAAAAATTCATCTGGATTTCCTCCTCCAGTACTTTGTGCTGCACTTCACAGCTTCCTGCTGGAAGAGTAAATACATGGTACAAATTTCACTCTTAATGCATTTTCTATAGTGGAAATGTTGAGAGATTTCATGAGCAGGGGAGGTGCATTCTGGGCAGTCCTGCAATAAAAATGGCTCCTTTTACCTTTTGGTTTATCAAGTTTACTGGTTTGGTTTGGTTTGGTTTGGTTTGGTTTGGTTTGGTTTGGTTTTTTAGTGTTTTCTTTAAACTTGAAATACAGAAGTGCCAGGAAAGCAAAGCAAACAGCTGTTAGAATGCTCTTTGTTCTCCAATTCTGTTTGTAGTCACTAAAAGAGAACAATCCTGCAAGCTTGATGCTTTTTCCATACATTATGTAGGCTGTCAGAGCTTTTTTTTCTGGTGTGATGTTTGTATCTCAGTACCCTCAGTTGAAAAACTATTTTCTCTGTGATAGTCTGTGTAAGCTATTTTACAGCCATCCACATTCTCTCTGGTGAATATCTTTGTTTTTCCAGATCTTGGGAGCATTTGAACAGGGAGCAGGATGATCACAAACTGTGGTGGTGGTAGAGGTGACAGGATAAGACATTCCTGTCAGCAGCACAGGGTGTTTTCTTTAGGTTTCAAGTGCATATTGCAGAGTGTGGGTTAAACACTCACAGGAAGGACTGATATTATCAATTTATATTTATTTCTAGATCTCCTGAAGTGCCTCATAAATACAGTTTTTCCATAAAACCTGCATAGGTGATCCTTCTAAAAGTTCTGTTGGAGATATTAGAGCTCAGTAAGATGGAGGCTTTAGCCAAGCTCCACAGAAACTCAACAAAAAATCCTGGAGCTGGAACTTTGGCATTCTGAGCCATTCCTTAGCCTACACTGTAATGTTTGTGTGTGACCAAACCAGAGTCCTCACAGCAAACTGAAGTGACGGGCTTTGGGTGATCTGTGCATGTATAAGTTTGTCTCCTTTCAATGTCTATCTGCAGAGTTTGGAGGTGTCTCTGTGCATGCTCCACTAGGTTACAGTTATTTGTTCTTGATGTGGTTATTTCTTAGCTACTTTCTCTTACGCATAAACTGGTTGTTGTTTGCTCACTGCCCATCATCACTACGGAGCTGATGCCTACATCTCTTGACATGCTGGTTATTTAATCTCAAAAAAGAGTTTGGTCTCAAATTTGTGTTTCCACGACAAAACCAGGGATTGTTTTGTGTATTTATTGTCGCATTAGCCGTCAGATAAAGCCACGTAAAAGTTGGCTACAATTCCTCCTTTTCCATGCCCCAGCCCCACCGTTTCCTGGAGCTGCAGGTGTCTCTGCTG
Organism: Cnemophilus loriae; assembly: GCA_013397755.1. Lineage (NCBI taxonomy): Eukaryota > Metazoa > Chordata > Aves > Passeriformes > Corvidae > Cnemophilus > Cnemophilus loriae. The sequence goes on from VZTF01008876.1 coordinate 1,836,592, forward strand.
GAAAGAGCAAGGGCTGCTGAGAGAGAAATCAGGATAAGCAGAAGGGGCTCTTCCCTGAGTCGAAGAGGAGCTGGGGCTGGATGTTCTGCCTGTGATAACTTTATTGCTGGGGCTGACAATTGTTGGCAGGTCTGTAAAGAGAACTGACTGAGAGTCTCTGGTGTCGCTCGCTGCTGCCTGCACACATTGCAGCCATGCAGTAAATGTGCTCTTTGATCTCCTGGAGCCCCAGGCTGCGTGCCAAACCCAGGCCTAGCAGAATATTCCTGGCTCCCTTGTTCTGGCTATGCTGGTTCAAGCCTGCTGCTCTTGGTACGAGCCAGGGGCTCTTACCCTGATTTATGGACGTTATCTCCAGCACATAAATTCATTATAACTATTAAACTAAGCTGAAATTGAACCTGTTGACCTGGAAGTGAATGGCTCCATAACATTTCATTAATCCTTTGAGATGTTTAATTCCTGCTAATTTGATATTTCAGATACGATCTTCTCTACAGATATAATGGCTTAATTAGTATACATTACATGGTGTCTCTTCACAGTACAGCGTGTACAGTATTTATCCCCTAGAAAAGTAATTCAGTACAGCTCAATTATAATACATTGACTAGAGCATAAAAGTTGAAAAGAATATGTGCAGCAGTCATTATATTTTAAGCATAAACATTTTTCAAGCAGTCTCCTGTTTGTTGATATCAATTGCCTTCTAAAAATGATGGTCCTGAACATTTTGTTACAGCTTTCTAAAATATTGACTGACAGCACTTTTTGGTGGTAATACCAACATCCATGCTAAAGAAATCTATTTTGTAGCATTCAGCTGGTAAATCTTTTTACTGAAGTCACCTGTTTCAGAGCACACAGCTCCGTGTGACAGTTCAGGGCAGTGGTGCCAGTTGGGACTGCAGGGAACAAGCAAAGGGAAAGGTAATGGATCTTTGGAGGACCCTCTGAGTAGTAACTGAATTTAAATTACTCCTGCCCAACCCAGCCACTCCCCCTCCAACAACTCTCTGCAATCTAAGACTTGAGTTAATTAAATTTATCTCTTTTTCCCTTCTAACAACATTGATCTCTATTGTATATTTGCACTCTAGAGAATCAGAGCTCCTTACTCCTACTTGGGATACGTTGTCAGATTTATTCCATGCATATCTGGAATAAGTAATGAAGGAGTAAATTCTGAGGGAATAACGCAGTGTGAGTTTTCAGTCACCAGGTGGCGGCTGGGCTGCCCGAGCCAGGCTCAGGCCGATGGCTGCAACACCTGCGTGTTCAGTCCGGATTCAGTAAATTATCCAGGCGACATTCCCTCGGTGTTAACGGCAGTGTCTCCTCCTTAGAGTGAACTCGAAACATCAGGAGGAGAATATTAACGTATTAGGGTATGATGTTCTTATTTTCTTCTCTAGATTTCTCTTTTTAGAGGATGAAGGATAACGGAGAGAATAAGAGATCAGCCAGACCTACTTGTTCAGCAGAGATGAAATGGGAGGACTCCAGTTTTGCTCTCTGGTCTCAATGCTTGGTGTTCTCTCTCTCCTCCCTCCCCCCCATTCCATGTGAGGCATTTCTTGAACTAAGAGGCTGAAGGGCAGTAATCGATCTTGGTGTTTCGAGGAGTTGAACATGTATCTCTTAGATTTCAGAGACTGCCAGATATATGAAGAGCATCTTCAAATTCTGAGCCTGGAGAAGGTTTCTATGTTTTCTTTAAGCACCTGAATGAAATGGCAGATGATCCTCAAAGTGCTCAGGACCTCAGCTAGCACCCTGTCTGATGGGGTTTTGCCCTCTCCTTTGCTGTATCCTCAGCTTTTTCACCTTCCCTTTACTTTGATCGTGCAGACGAGGCTACACTGCTCTGTTTCATCATCTTTTCATCCAAAAAGCTAGAAGGAAACAAAACCCTTGAGAAGCAACAGGGTCTAATTTCCACTGTCTCAATGAGGCCTCTATTCTATTCACATTGAAATCCCTGGCAAAAGTCCCAGTAGTTAGATCTGGATTTCTCCCTCCTTAAAACAATATTCTTCCTTTTGTGCTTTATCCTCTGCTTGTCAGAATCAGCTGATTATGAGCTCCTGCACAGATGACATTTTATCTGCAGTCAGCAGGAAGGAGGCATGAATTAGGGCTTAGGAGAAAATCTTCAATAATTAGCCACAGAGGAAGGAAAACATCCAAAAAAGTACACAGAAGGAATTGACTTATTTCATTTGACTGGCCTGGAAAGTTCAGCTGTAATGATAGTGGTAAAATTAATTATGTTTATTTGGTGACAAGGAAACTAGCATGTCCCCAAATGATGTGTATTATTTTTGAACCCAGATGAAGTAACTGCACACTGTTGGTGATGTGTCAGAGGCACAGATATCAGGTATTTCTCATGTGGACTTGTCACCCTATGCTCCTTCAGGATGTGATTCACACACAACCCTTAAGCCAGAGTTTGGATAAGTGCAAGGCTTTAGTGCTTTTCCTGAAATCTTTATTATTTTGAATAACTGTGATGGACACAGTTTTGGATGCTGTAGTGGGTTGTGAGCTCTGTCATGAAAAGACACATTCTGCTGTAGCTGAAGCGTGTCCTGGGGCTGTGCTGAGAGTGCTGCCCATCTTCAGCAGTGACTGCTGGCAGGAATGGTCCTGCATCATCACTCCCACACCTATTACAGCTCTGTTCTGCCTGAGCTGCAGCTTCAGTGACCAGAGGCATTTGTGGGCATAGCAAACATCACACACATCACACCTGTCCCTGTATGGGATTAGAGAACTTCTCATGGCAGACTTGGGGTGTAGAATTTAAATGTGCTCCAGCTTCAATTCCTCGTGGCTATTTGGTCTCTCTGGTTGTTCTGGCAAACTGTTTTTGTAGTAACTTCTGACATGCTGACCTCTCTTTCTTTGTTGTCAGCTTTGTGGGAGTGAGGATCCACTGAAATAACTTTTCCATGTGGCTGTGGAAGCCATTGACACTTGCAGACCTCTTGATTATCTCTGTGAGCAGGTCCCAGTCTATTAGGCTATCCCTGAAGAAATCTCCATCTCTTTGTACTTCCAGTTTTGTCACTTTAATGTTTCACAGTGCCTGTGGGACATATATGTCAAGAGGCATCACATCTTGGAGGATGTTTCTGAATGGCCATCATGACCTGATCTATCTAGGACTTTAAAAGAACCTGGAATTTGATAGGGATAAGAAAGACAGCCAATAAAATGAGCACAGCATTAGCAGAGAGAAATATTCAGAAAGTTCTCATGCATTGATACCTGATAACGCTGATCATTTTCCTGAGCAATAACAGATTTGTGTGTCTTTAAACTTTCCCTTTTATTGCCACTGAGGTGGACTCAGGCTGTAACTCATTGCCAGCAGCAGTCAGGCGTGGGTGTGAAGGGATGTGGGTGCTGATGAGCAGAAAGGTTACACCAAGATGCCATAATAAAAGCATAGTTATTTTTAAAGGAAAAAAAAACCAAAACCAACACAACATTTATACCAGTTTTGCTTCATTTCATTCCACTAATAACACATTTTTGCCATATATAACTTTGTCTGCATAGAGACACTCTGCTCTAATGGCTTACAAATTTTTATATGTCAAAAAAAAAGTCACTTGGACTTGGTGTCATTTTTTTATTCTGCCTCCTGGAATAAAACACACATGTGCAATCCTCTACTGCAGGAGCCGTAGGCACAGCTCTTCCTCTCTACCACTAGGCAGAGCTGCTTTGTGATCTCTGCCTTCCTCTAAGGCTTCTTCCTCCTAACCTTTCTTCTTATACCCTGCTTTTGTGCTTTAAACTTGGCTGCTTGTGAAAACTGTAAGCATAAATCCAGATTATTAGTCTGTCTGATACTCTGTTCTGCTTCTGTTTCCAAATAACAAGAAAAGCTTTGACAGCTGAGAGCCCGGGTGAGATGAGGTGACTTAACCCACGGCATGTGGCAGTGGCTGCAAGTAATGCATGGCATCTTGAACTCTGCAGAGACTTTCACCCCAGGTGCTGAGGCATCAGTGACTCTCAACGTGCAATCTATTAGCATGTTTCACTGTAACTGTCTAATGAGTTGCAGGAATCCAGCCTGGAGGTCAGGGATGAAAGCCTTGTGCTGGAGCTGCTTAGTGAACCCATCTTTAGAAGGTCAGAAAACTCCTCCACCAAGAGAACGACCTTTGCCAGGTTGCAGGGACTGATGGGAAGTTTGGCCTGTGCAAATCCCAATTCTGAAACCTGTTTTGGAAGCAGAGAGGAGTGATTTCATGTTTTCAATGAGAAAAAGGTATTCTGGACCTTTGTTAGTTTCGTAACCTAGGAAATCCTGCATCTTTTTAAATTGGATTGAATAATACGGAATAGAACATTCTCAGGTTAGTGCTGATAGGTTTGGATTTCAGTACTTAAATTCAGTGGGATCATGTTTTTAATCTGCTCCAGTCCATCAGAGTGACCTAGTGAAAAGGGAATAGGAAAAATGCAACAAAGAAACTGTCAATACTGAGACAATTTAATTACAGTATTTTGCTTCTACAAGAATTGCCTACATCGAGAATACAGAAATAAAAATCAACCCCCAAATCCTTGGCAAAATACAGCTTCCACAGGCTTCATGAAGCTTCAGACATTCTGGTGCAAAGGTACCTCATGAAGCTGTGTGTGATTTATAGAAAGGAAAGAGTAAAAAATAATAATAAAAAAAGTGTCTATATCTGTAACTGTCATCCTCACAGGTGGGCTTCAAAGACCCAAAACCAGTCACCTAGGAAACTTAAAATCTTGCAGAATTCTCTCCTTTAGAAGAAACATTTTTTTAAAACTCAGTATTGTGATTAACTTTTTCAGTAAAACATGTGGATTTGTACACTATGTGTGGAACACAAAGGTGAAGGGTCTGAGGGCTCTCCAAGCAGGAGGTTTGAGCTTTTTGCTCTTTCAAAGCCAATTAGATTTCAGCCAAAGCTTTGTGGTAGAAGCAGAACCAAGTTCTCCACCCCTCCTCTTCTCATTTCATAGGTGCCATGTGGTTGGGGCTTTGTTCCTTCTACTTCCTTTGATTTACACTGTCATGTAGACAAATCAAAGCCTACCCCTTATTTATTGCAGCTAGCAAGAGTGTGCCATAGACTTAATTCAGGATATGGACTCAAATCCTTCCCTGGAGCAGAATGGAGTACTTTGTCATTGCAAACACTTGGAAGCACAGTGCTTCAGAGTTCCTGTAAACAAGAATAAATTCAAGGAAAATTTTGAATTACATGTGTAGTTTGAATGAATACATTGGAATGAGAGTAGCACACAGCAAGACGAATCTATCCATCATGGGCATTTAGTGTGGAGCCTGTATTTGCTTTTCTTTGCTATTCACATAGATTCGATCAACATCGCACTTCTGTCATTCGCTAAATACATGGGCTCTGCTCAGCGGGACACCAGCTCATCAGTTACCCAGTGAGCAGCCTGTCACAGGGCCTGCACAGGCCATTTGTAACTGTCACATCCCCCCAGATCAGAATCTTCCCCGAGCCTGATCCATCCATGCCTTGGAAACAGGCTTGCTTGCTGAGAGCAGCCTCGCTGCTTTGAGCGGGGTGCTGGGACTGGTGCAACACGTGCCGTTGGAAAGTCGGGCTCTCTCGAAGCTGGATGGTAGGCACCAGCCTGCAGCTCTAGTTTTTGTCTTATTTTTCCATCAATACGCAAGAATACTGGCACTCACTTCAACTAACCGATTTTGGAATTCTCTCTCTAAAGTAGTAATCTGCTATGTTTTTTAGGAGAGCTGCAGGAAAGGCATAAAAATCATGTTACAAACTTGGGCTGATGTCTAGGCAAACCCAGGCACAAGTGCTAAGAAAGCTGCACTACCTAGAGTGCCCCAATGCCAGAGTTTTGTCAAGCTCTTTCAGATGCCAAATGAGTTACAAGGTGCAGTTTTTTGTGGCTCATCATTTCTCTCTATGATTCTACCTTCTAGAAAGCTAAGAATTTACATCCTTTCCTGAGTCTGTATTATGCCTTCAGTTGCATTTTTTTCTAGACCTTAGTAAGTTCCTTAAATACAGTCAGAATTATAATTTGCAACCATAACTGGCTTGGATCTGAAAGAGTTTGCTCTTTTTTTCCCCCCCACAGTTCAGTGCTTTCAGCTCCAGCTTTGTTTCCTTGTGCTTTTCTTCTTAGTTCTTTGCAGGGGAGTCAAGGAGTTTCGTAATGATGATGCTGGACAGCAAAGCACAGCTTTAACATTATTTTACTCTCCTGTATCCTGAAAACTGCTGTAACATGGATCATGTCTTTGATCCCTAATCTAGACTGAGTTCTCTTTCATGTCTTTTTAAGATTATGGTTTTTATTAAATGAGTAGCTGATACATTTAACTTCAACAGAGCAGGAATTGTGTAGTGACTGCATGTAGTTCTAAGCCAAAATTTCCCAGGGTTTTTGTAGTAAGGCCAGTTGCTATAGACTAAGTGCTTTTTAGGACCTGCTGAAATAAGCCTGGTTATTTGGATTACGGATTCCCTGAAGACTATTGACATTCTAGGCTTGGTAGAATATCATACTTCTTTGGGAGCATTTGTATTCTGTCACTGCAGTAATGAGTGTCAATAAAAGAATGAGGGGTAACCTAGGACATTTCACTCATATATCTCTCAATTCCTCCCTTTTGTCACTATAGCAAACAGAGGGGAAATTTTAGTGCCCCTTCTTGTTCCTGGGAGACTGCTGATAAATTCCAAGTTCTTCTTCAAAAAGTTATAATAAAATATTTTTGTGTCTTGTACACATGTTGCTCATTAATTCATTTAAGGTTTGTGGTCATGTGGGGAATTGGTGTCTACTTGCATTTTTGTTGCTATCACGCATACGAAAACGGTGAGCTGTGGGTGCACTGCAGTGGGAGGATGTCCATGCCTCTGGATCTACCTGCTTATGTCCTTTTTCCAGCTGGACATGTTGCCTGGGCAGACCTGAACACCTCCAGATGTCCAGAGCATCTCCTTCAGCATGGCTGCCAAAAAGCCAAGTTTTTCTTACATATCTTAGCCCTTGCTTAGGGCAGCTGCAGGATGCGCTTCGCGAGTGCATCAGCGCTGTTACTGTCAGCAGCACAGGAACAGTCAGTTCTGTGCTAGGAATCCCAGCACTCCTAGCAGACATCCAGATGAAATCTGCTGTTTCCAAGGGAGATCCTGTCACAGCCCAGCAGATCCCACTAATGCAGGACTGTTCTGGTAATCAGACTGATCGTTCTTATCCTCAATTTTGTGCCATTACCCCTCAATAGCTCCCCCAAGGACTAAAACTTGCTTTTTGCTCTTGCACACCCTTCAGACACTCGGTGATGACACTGCATTCTCCCTTCCCCCTGCCTGCCCTGAATCCAGCCTTGATTCACACTGAATCCCAACACACCCATATCATTTATGCTTTCACATTTTAGTTTTCAGTGAGTTTGTAAACATCTTTCTTTGACAGTGCCAGGATACTCATAATTGTGTAGATTCTGTATCATTGAGTTGTTTCTGTGACATTTCCCACTTAGGAAGGAAATGCCAGACTTCCATGGTGTCTTTGCTTTTCACAGTTTAGGTCAAACCCTGCCTGCACACTAACATACTTGGCTGCATGTTAATTTTAGTTAATAGCTATTCAGTAAAACAATGCATCCAGCTCAAGATATATTGCACAAATTAAGCTGAATGCCCAAACAAATTCAGCAACAGACCCTGGCCTCAGCGGGCTCTTTAAGTCCAGTGTAACATCCATTTACATTGTTTTATTTCTCTCTCAAACTGTAACTTGCTCCCTGTGGGGTTACATTGACTCAGTTTCATTTTCACATTGTACTGGCACCACGATAGTCTTGCATTTAAATAGTCTCATTTCATTTTGAGATCATGATGTCACCTCCACAGAGGTGTTTTGAGGCTGCCTGGAGAATTCAGAGCTAGTGCCCAGGCAGGGCCATCAGCTGACACATGGCTGTGCTGCACAGCAAGCTCAGCTTCCATTTCCCACCCCAGCCTTTTCTCTGGACTGATCACAAAATGGATTTTTATGTCCTTTGAGCCCGGTTCCCCCTGCCACTGGCAGAAAGCATAAGTGTGTGGAAAATATGGTCTCTGGGAAAGGTGATTGTTTTGGTCAGGTGCAGGTCAGCAGTAGCTGGGACACGACACGGGCAGGGCAGGTTCTTGTGTCACTGTTGCTCCACGGCTGGAGCCAGTGGAGAATTTGCTGTTGTGTCTTGTCATGGTCAAAGCTACCTGCAAAGATCCCGTTTTGCAGGGAAGGGTGAATCCATCCCCTAGATGCCATGGAATGTGGGTGTCTCTGCCTTCCCACCTGGCTGTTCTGGAGCCAAGAACAACCAGACATCAGTGAGCAGATGGCCCGAGCCCTCTGCGAAACACACACGGAGTTCCTGCGGTGCCCTATGTGCCCTGAATACCTCAGTGACACAAAGCACTTCCAGCTGTAAATGTCAACACCCCAAAGGCAATCCCTGTACTTCTGTCTGCACTCAGCATTTCACGAACAACTCACAAATTGTGTCTTGCCACGTGGAAATTTGTGCTGGACCACCCTTTCCCAGCTTAGCCTGAGCCATTGGGGAAGGAGGGACCAAAGTTTCCAGTGTCCAGAGCCCATCTCCAAGGCCAGGACACAGCTCTGTGACTTTATCCCACACCCTCAGCTCCAACAAGCCTCTTCATGGCAGCAGCAGAGCCTGTACTTTAGGTCAAGGGGTTTTTTATTTATAGAGCTGCCATTAAATCAGTCTAACACAGTCATGCAGTATTTATGGTAAGATTAGATACATGACTGCATCCAAGGCAAAGAGAGATTTTCACTTCTTGATGGAACATTCACTCTGAAAGGAAACTCTGGCTTTAATGTGTGTTTCTTTCCCTACTGCTATAAGATTTCCAGGGAAAAATTCAATCAGGCTCTTTGACTCTAAAGGCGAAGTCTTTGTGGTTAGTGTTTTTCTTTTAATTATTTTGTTTAAAAATAAATGAGTTCTGCAGCTTTTGAGCTTGAGGGTTGGTGGCTTGGTTTTAATTCTCTCCAAAAGCAGGGAGACTACTTGGCGTGAACCTACAAAAGCAATTCTGTGAAGCTGCTGGGTTTAGGCATTTCTAGAATGATGCAAGAATAAGACCATTTGTTAGAGCTACCTCTGGGATCCAGTGCCTATGTGCATTTGTCAAAGGACACAATATTGAATGCTTCATTTTCCAAACACTAGGCTAAGATAAATTATATCTGGATGTTGAGCCTTCCTGATATAAATCAGTGGCATATCAATAATAGGATTCAGCTTTTAAAGTAAACGTGCTAGGATCCTAGTGGGAAATAGGCTGCATTGCATGGACTTGTGCAAGGAGTATTTTCAGTGGGGACTGCTTTTTATTCTGGCCCATGGACTAATGGGAAAGTAAGTGTAAAGAGACACAAACTAAAGGGGATTGGGATGATGCTTTGGAACAAGCCTGGCTGACTGATGAAGCACTGAGGGCATTCAGGAGCCCATGCAAGTGCTTTTAGATTAGAGATGAAGAAATGATACTTTTGAAAGGTCACATAAGACTTAGAAGTTAAACCAAATGGGGAAGGAAGACAAACAATATAAGGGACTGATTATTTGCTGCACTGGTCTTTGACTTGAGAGGCCCACGGTCAAATCTTCTTCTAAGTCTTAAATTACAATTAGTTTGGTGGTTTGATTCCAGACTTCACTTTTTACATCAGGCCCAAGTGCAGTTCTGAAATCTGTTTGTTATGACTGACATTTTATATTGATTTTAAAGTACTTTTGCTCACTTATTAGGTCCTCAGTAACACTTTCATGGACTGTCTTTCAAGGCTGACTTTTCCCTCATGCTTTCCAAAGAGTACCTGCTAATTCTCTGTGACATTTGTATTCATCACAACCTGGAAATAGTAAAGGGTTGAGCTTCATGCCCTGTGGCTTTAAAAACATCATTCTCCTTAATGTCAAAATACTGAATCTGCTTTTTTCCTCTTTGAATTAGAAAGCAAGTTCTACAGTGGTTGATATTCTCCCAGGACTCTGAAACACAATATACAAGTTTAGCTATGATAGGCAGGAATTGCCCAATTCTTTATTTATCCCTGACTCAGATACCCACGACACAAACAAGAGTGGGATTATCTCACCCTCCACGTACACCACACATCAGCAGCAGATTCACAGTTCCTCCACTGGCTTGATGTGATAAACATGCTAAAAGGGAGAACAGCGAATAAAGGGAAGAAAAAAGGCTACACCCCAGATGGCAGAGGGAACGAGGATAAAAAAATGAGAAATGAGTAAGTGGAAAGCAAAGAAAGGTGAATTTCAGCCAAGACTGAAAACATGTGGCAGATGAACATGTGTGCTGCAGTGGGCAAACCGTCCAGTAACACAAATGACCAAATAACAAAACCTCATGAACCCATGTACTGGGTTCCCTTTTTCTTCCTTAGAGACTATCAAATAAATAGATTTGCTTTCCCACCCTTTCACCCCAGAGAGTGGAAGCAGCCCCAGGACTATGCCCAAGAGTTCTTGGTTAATTTCTTTGCTTTTTCACAGGCCTCCTACTGACAAACGCAGGCAATTGAGTTCCTGTAGTCGTGCTCCAGTCCAGCAACAGTGAGTGATGTCATTGCTTCTTTGCCTCCAAAGGATAGGAAAACACATATTTTAGAGCTGATTGGTGTGGACAAGGACCACAGGGTGCTTGGTGCTATCATGGTATTAGTCTCTGTTTGCTTGCAGCTTTATGTTCTTGTCTATCGAACAAGAGAAGGTAAAAATATTTTGGGAGGAATATTCTGGGACATTTCGTCTTGAAATACTGTCATTGTCACAGGAACCTCCTCTCTTAACTCATACTTGAAAAGGCTTTTTTTTCCCCCATCTGCTCCATGCAGATATTCAGACTGGACTCACTGATTCCTAAACCCCGTGTTTCATTGTAAATTAATATTTTACCATGCCATGTAATGTGAATTAATGCTGGCCCTCCGTGACTCTACTTTTATTTATGCTCTCCAGGGCTTAGTGGCTTATGGGATTATAGAGTTAAACTCAACTAAGTAAAGAAAAGGAGAGTGAGAAATCATACTTTTACTACTACTGAGAAATGTTTATATAGCTGCATATTTCTACTTCTTTCACAGTAAACATTGTTTTATTCATGCTTATTATAATGTATTCCTGGGTGATAATTTATACAATGAAAGGCATCTCCCTTCCCTTTTGTATTTAATTATATTTATATTATTTGTTTACTGATGGCAAATACTCCCATAGATGAAAGTAGATAAAAGGAATAGATGAATCAATCACAGCAGATAGGAAAAACATGTATTAGCAACAATCTGCTGGCTTTTAAAAACTGGAGCAAGCAAGAATGTGATACTTTCTGGTTACACTTACTACCGTCACTGTACGAGAATTCAGGACAGCAAATAGACCTTATCTTTGCTCCAGAACTTTCTGTACAGAACACATCTGTTAGATTGGCTGCCAGGAGGTCAGACTGGGAGAGCAAATGCTGCTTAGCCCTCTGCAAGGGTCAAAAATGCAACCTGGAATGCTTGGGTGGCCAAATATCCTTGGCTTAAGTAATCTCTAGAACCAACAGACTTCCCAACAAATGTTGTGAAATACAGTGTTCACACCATCAGAAAGTTGATCTTTTTACAGATTCTTAAAATCTTGGCCACTGCAGCTTCTCTTTAATACTTTGACCCATTAAATCTAATGGTGGGGGGAAGAAGTTCCTTTGATTACTGTTATCGATTGCTCTTTACTGGTGAATAATAACTTTCTTAAATAGAAACATTTAGAACATTCAGGGCAAATTCTTCTTTCACTGACACCAATATAAATCCAGAGGCATTTGGATGGATTAGAGATTTCTGCTGGTATAACTGAAAGCAGAATTTTGCCCTCAGTCTTTAACAACTCATTAGGAATAAATAGCTTTTTAGCTAATGAAAATGTAGCATTTTTGTTAACAGCTCCATAATGATATACACAAGTGCTACATTGCCTTGATAATTGAAAAATTTACTTGCCTTTTTTCCTTTGATAAAACATGGCCCCTATTGTAGTTGTTTCATAGGAAAATAGAGCCATAAAATCCAGACACCCAAAACATGCTCATAGCATTTAAAAATAAGCAAAATGCAACTATAAGCAACTAAGCTCTATTCAAAACTGGCTGAAAACAGAACCGTGAAAAATATGATAGTGTTGAGTTCCCAGGGCCAAATGGGGACATGGCACTGAAGAAGAGAAGCTTCAGTGTGATCTAACTGCAGCCTTCCAGTACCTGAAGGAGCCTACAAGACAGTCTGGCAGATCCATGATATATCCACTGCCAGGTGCTGGTAAATTCCCTTAGGAAATGGTAAACCTGTCCCTCGTGGTAGACTGTGCTTCAATAAATCTGTAAGGGTTTGAAACTATCAAATGTGATTCACAAGCTGTACTTTGATTCCCCAAGTTGTCACAAACAGCACACAAAACTGGAGTGTGGGTCTGTTCCTGGCTGGAGCCCACCACGCTGCCTTTGTGTTGCTCTGATTTCCCCACTGTTACTGTCTTTTTTTGCTTCGAAGTTCTTTGCTTTGGGGATTAATTCCTGCTCTGTGCTTGGAACGCTCAGCCAAAAACGGCACCTGAAAATGCTGGTGCTTCTGTACTATGAATCACAGTTGGATAGCATTTTGGAGAAAACATAACTAATATGTTTCTGCAGGGGAAAGGAGTTTCTGTTTGCTTTGATTTATTGGCAGTTCCAGTTAACTTCTTTATGTTTGTGTAGGTTTGAGGAACTGAGCTCCAGTATCCACAGTGGAGTTAAACTTCATGTTTGGCTTTTAGACCAAGTGCAGTCATGGACCAGGACGGTGTGGAACACTTCTTACAACTATTTAAGGAATGTAGTGTTTAAAGGAAATGCATACACTTGTCTGTATATCCATAGACTAGGTGAGTGGGTTATATTAACTGCCTTAAAAGCAGTTTTAAACCAGCTATTTAATGCTCACCTCTGGCAGCAGACCTGAGGTTCAAACATTGAAGATGCCTAGCACGTGTTTCCATGGGGTTTCAGTCTTTGTGACTTCTGCTTTCCCTTTGTTGCTGCTTTATTAGGAATGGAGACACATAACTCAAAAAGCAATGTTGTCCATTTCTCAAAATCTGCTTATTAGGTTTAAGTCAAACATTTCTGCTTTCTATCTTATTTACAAAAGCAATATTAATAAATATTGACAAAGCTAAATAGTCTCTGGGAAGAAGCAGCCTTGAATTGCTGTGCAAACATGCTTTAAAAATTACCTACAGACAATACTGCTGTATTAAAATAATAATCCAAATGAGAGTACTTGCTTGAATACTACTTGTTTTGCTTCCCTTTACATCCAGGAATAATGACAGATCTTGTGCTAGTTTTGAATGAAAATATCAATTGGGGAGTGGATTTACATAACAAAATTAATAGAGCATAGAAAGCTTTCAGCATCACTTTCTGATATTCCTCTGTGTGTCACAGAAGTTATATTTAAAAAGACAGATGATTGCAAGTTTGTTTAGGAAAACAAATCCTCTGGGCTGCATGTATGAGATCTTTACATATGACAGCTGGCCCAGCTCACAGAACTCTCAGGTTCCTTTTCTGCTCCTATAACGAAAATCTGTAATTGTGCAGAGTGCCACATGTGGGGCAAAATGTCATCACTTGTACATTTTTTCATATTTACTTGCCTGCTGCTCTCCATGTAGAGATGCCCTTCTTAGTTATTCTCTCTGAAGTGCACTCGCCACAGAGGAGATGGAATCAGACATCTGTTACACAGTCCAATCCCAGATTTTATTTCTTTGTACTTACAAAGGGAAGATTTTGCAGGAAAATACCTTCCCATCTTCACACCCTGAATAACCAGTGGTTAATCATTTCGTGGTTGTCTGTGTCTGAGCTTTCTGTTACAGGAGAGTAACAGGAGAGAAAGACCAGGGGGAACGGGGAAGGGGAAGAGTGGTTTCAACATCTGAGCTGCTGGTTCATCACACCCAGACCCCTGCATTTATTCAGTCCTGAATTTCAGTCCTTCTTCTAGAGAAAGATCTAAACGTGATGCCTGGTCCTGTAGCCAAAACCTGGCTTATATCCATGCCCGTGATGCTGCGAGTTTTGGATTGGTGCTGAGCTGCTGTCCATGACCTGCTGCAGGCCCCCCAGATCAGGATATGAGGGGAGCTTTCTGCACCCCTTGGAGACTGAGCCTCTCACAGTGGCAGTCACTTCACTGGCTGCTTTGTGAACCCTGTTTTAAGGCTTTGGAGAATTCAGCTTGAGCTAAGACCAAAAAGGAATTTACTAATTTTGAGGTAGGGACAAGTTTGCAATTAGCCACTAATGGAAACTTCAGGGTGCCCTAAGGGTGACGGATAAATGCATGTTCAAGATAAAAAATAAATGTTTCAGGGTCTGTAGAAGAGTGAAAAGTGGTTTCCCTGATCTCACTCTCCTTTGTGATAAATCACAGGCTATTTTCGGTCGGCTTCATTGTTTTCAGTCATGTCAACAAGGACCTACCTAATACTCCAGTCTGTTTTGTTATTTTTACATATAAATTCCATTTCATAACAGCAATAATACTTTCCAGGCAGCTCATTTGAGGATGATTGCTCTACTTCAGAGGTAGTAAAACTCACTGTGTCTCATTATACAACTCAAGGTGTGTGAAGCAGACAATTGCCTATAAACATGCTGCCTGATGGGTGTTAATGCTGCATTATATTTACTGTTTTCCTTTCATGGCTTCAGGTAGCATGATAAACCTTTTCCCCAGGAATAAAATTTGGAAAATCTTTCCCTTTTTCTTGCCAGAGCGTTCTTCCTAGCCTGGCAGTTAATGTGCCTCAGATATTCTCTAAAAATTGAAAAGAATATCTTCATCTTCACACTTTGGCAAGAGGTTTTACAGCATAAGAAAAATGCCTGATTTGTTGTTTATGTGAGCAAGAGTGTCTTTGCAGAAATGTACAATTTATGCCAAAGTGTTTTAACTTGTGTGTTTAAATTAGGTACCAAACTCTGGTTAATTTCCCAAATAATGTCCCAATTTACATCAGCACTTTAGCATGTGATGAAGTGTTTTCCTGAAAAGACAAGTGATTTTGCAGTTATTCAGAAATCAAGTGATCACTGGCATTCTTTTGATCAGCCCCAGAGAAACCAGAGATGCTCAGCTAAAAAAGAGTCTCCTGCTCATGTGGCTGGATTTGGAATTAGATATCTGCATAAAGACATTCATGGGTGAACGGTTTGGCCATCATGTGCTTACCAGTCACAGTCTTAATTATAATAATTATGACTACAAAACCCCCAAATACTTCCCTGCTTCTTCCCACTCTGCAGTTGTCATCAAGAGGTTTGGTAGTTATTTGGAAACGGAAAGGTTCTCTAGTAGATGAAAATCAAAAACCTCACTCATTTTACTCCTGTTTAGAGGCTCCATCTGATTATGTCTGGCTATTGTAAACATAGAATTAGTAAGAAGAATAAAGATACTGCTGGCCAGCTGTTTTGACCTTTTACAACACAGAAAGTTTACACCAAGGTTTTAAGCAAACTGAGGCACATTGTTACATAAGAGGTTCATGTAATGACAGATATTCAGTGGTTCTGACATTTTGTGGTTGGGGTCTTCCAGCCAGAATGCAGGTGCTGTCACACAGAACATTGTGTAACCCTGAGGTATCCTCTGTTCATTTTTATGAGCAGGAACCTCAGGCTTTTACATCGCTTGTCCATTTATATCTCACACTTTCCTAACAGTAATACGATGATTGGTTTTAATGGAGTGCTTGGGAAAACGGGGCTAGGAAAGATTTCCTGAGTTCCTGAGCCCTACCTGTTGCTGCCTTTGGCAAGCATGAGCTATAATCCCGCTCACAAATAGTTAGGTTGTCTGGCCTCCACTGGAGTTATTCCAGAATCTTGGTCTTCTCATGAAGAGCAGAACCAAACGTCCTCATTTTGCTGGTGGCTGATTTATAGCGATAATTTTGGGGCTGATAATGCCCTTTCATTGCATTCTTGCTGCTAATGCCCTTTTGCTTCATGTTTCTTCCTTGAGGTCTTTTGTCTTCCTGAGGTATTCAGGAAAAGCATTTCTATCCCTGTGCCTATTTAATAAAGCACTTTTGGACCCATCCCCTTAGTGAACTCTCCAACTTGTCTCCCTCTTCTCCTCAGCCATGATTTGTGGGTACCTGAGCTACCTCTTGCCCTTTCTTTTCATCTGCTCCTTTCCAGCAGAACTTTTCTGTGAGACGAATCATACAATCTAAACCTCATCTGGTCACTTTCTACTGAAACTTAAATAATTGAAATGTCAATAACATACTATTTAAAATCTATTCTACTTAATCTCCCAGAGTGGTGTGTTGGCAGATTGTGAATGTCACACTACTGATGAGCAAAGGACTTGGATAACTACAAGCTTCTAATCAAGAAATTAATCTAAAATTGTATATCTGCGTAAGAAATGCTGGCACAGGAGGCTGAAGTGCTCACTAAAAGCAGTTGGGTCTAAAGTGATTACTAAAGCAATTCAGGGCTTCAGGGACTCTACAGACTGGAGGTCTCTGCAGTGATTCAGCCCTTGTATGTCTGTGTGATCCTCCCCTGCTGCACTGCTCCCTAACAGAGGCAGGGTTGCAGCTTCCTCCTCTGGTTTGTGCTCACTGAGCCTCAGGGAGACCCAGGAATTGCCCCACTGGCTGAAAATCGTCCCTTTGGACTGGGCTGGCAGCACTGATGTCACTGTGCTCTCCGTGTGTGTGCCAGTCCTCTTGATGAACCTGCCAAGGAACAAGTCTTGAAATGTGGATGCTCACATCTCTCAGAATTGGTGTCTCGAGGCATCTGCAGGTTCAGATGGACACCACCATATCAGTTGCATTTAGAAGAGATTATCAGGACTTGAAGTTGTAAAACACATTAGATTCCAGCCAGCCACTCAGTAATGCTATTCCAGGGTTTTACAGTTTATCCTAGTGATTTGAATAATAAGCAGGATAACAGTTTATTCTAACCATTTGAACTGCACATCAGCGAGGTAACTGGGAATTTATTAATTGTGCTTAGAGCTTACACATTGCATTTCAAAGAGACTCACAGGCAGGAGGTAATTAATAACCTGGTGCCCCTGATCTGTCTATAAACTTCAGTTCCTGTCACACACCTTAGTTCCTGTGAAGTGCAGTTATGATGGTTGAGATTAAAGCACAGCTTTGCAGATCTCAGATGTCTCTGTGTGTAAATAGAGGATTTTGACTCTGGTCGTACCAGAGGTGAAGCAGAGCACCCAAGCTGCAAGTGCTTATCCTCTCTCTGGCCAGCAAGCAAAGGGAATGTTCCTTAGTGGTTTGGTCTTTGAGTGATGCCTGTCAGAAGCAGTTTATTTCTCACTGACTGGAGAGGGACAGGCTCCTGCCACAGGGGCCTACAAAACCCACCATGGGATGCTGAAGTTCCTAATTGGCACTGAGTGTTCAAAGGCCCAAACACAGATGATGAATCTTCCCTCTGTGCAAGTAGTTTTCACCACCTTTCACTGTCCCAGGTTGCTCCAAGCCCCATCCAACCTGGCCTTGGACACTTCCAGGGATGGGGCAGCCACAGTTTCTCTGGGCAGGCTATGTCAGGGCCTCACCACCTGCACAGCCAAGAATTTCATCCTAATATCCATCCTAACCCTGCCCTCTGTCAGTTTAAATATTTGAATGAGAGATCTCTCCTTACGCTGTTACTGGCATCAATAGTTTGTAGTCAAAGGGTCAGAGATTCAGGCCTACTATTTTAAATTGATTTCCATATCAGAGGTTAAATCCTATCAGTAGAGCTCGTAGGCTTCCTGATGATCATCTGAATGTGGGTCATCCTTTCCATGCTGAAAGATTCACCTTACTGGACTGAATACTCACTACAGTTACTTGGTGTAAATATTCATGTTGAAAGAGAAGGGAAGTAATCTACCAAAGATCGCACAGGACAACTGTGGAACAAGTGAGAAATGGTAACTTGGAGTCTTTGCCTGGCACCAAGATTCAGTTTTACCTGTTCCATAAAATAATATAAATAAGTAAACCAAGGTTAATGAAAAAGCATTCTAAACCACAGCTTAAATATGTAGTTTGAGGGTAACTTTGACCATCATAGATGGGATTAAAACCATCTTTTAAAAATCTTAGGAAATAGCTTTGCATGCTTGATTTCTTAAGTGCAGAAGGAAATGTCATTCTTGCAGCCTCTGCTTTTTCATCTGATTATTGCTAATGCAAATTACCAGTAGAGAATGCATAAATCTGCACTGCAGTGCTTGAAGTTTCTGCGAACAGCAAGGTTTTTTTGCAAATGTATCTATCAATTTCAGCCCTGTAACGCAGAACGCTGCTTTCTTACTGAAAGACTTCCCAGACCATGGGTTGTCACAGACGGAAGATCAGAATTTTATTTCTTAAAAACTGTGCAACCATTTCGGATTTTGTTAGGTTCTCTCTGAGTGTGTAGAACAACAGAATTTAATCTCTGTAGATGGTTTGAGAAGATGGAAGTTGTATTGGAGGAAAGGTTTCACTCCTGATCAGAAAGGGTAAAGATAAAACACTTAGCAAAAACATTTAATAATGGATCATTTTCCTCCTCTCTTGTAACAAGAGGCAATTAGAACAGAACATGATGTGGGAAGAGGAAAAAGGAAACAAAGCTATAGAATTACTGAGCAAATCCTCTCTTGCATTTCAGAGGGAGGACTGGAGAGAAGCTGACACTTTAATATTTTGTAAATTACTCTGCAACATGTTTTCTGATGAATCTAATCTGGCGCCTCTTCCAAACTGATATTTCATCCAAGAATGTTCAGGCAAATATATTATTAAGCCTCTAATTTAGTTTTAGCAAGTTTCATGTTTCAGTAAATTTTAAAAAAAGGCAGCCTAATTTCCAGAGTTAAAGGAATTGGGCTCATTATTCCCCGTGAACAGAGGTTAATTGTTTAACCAGCAAAACTCTGGACTGATTTTCATCCTGCATCTCAGTATTGAATGTTGCTTACACTGAAAGGTGCAAGAGGGAGAGTGGGTGCTCATGAGGCAGGAGGAAGATGAAAAGAAGTTTTTGATTGTGGGACTAACATTCCTACATTCCTGATATCTCCAGTAGCGACTCTTGGTTGTGTTCTGGGCCATTTTGGGAAAACTCCTGATTGAACACAAGTGAATTGCCTAAATCCTTCTCATCTCTACACTTCAGATGACTTTAATGAAGGGAAGAACCCTCTCCTCAAGAGTTACCATCAGGTGACCTTCAACCCCACCCATCTGGTTGCCTCTTGGTTGGTAGCACTTACAACAATATTTCTGATAGTGGCATAACATTTGACAATCCTGAGGAGCCTGTTCAAGCCTGTAAGCTGTACAGCTGCTGGGAAGGGTAGGAAAGTGGGGGAATTCTGTTCATCCTGGTCATTTGGAAGCGTTGATGAATATCAGTTCAAGCTATAATGAGTGCTGGAATCTGTTGCTTTTGACTGAAATCTAAAATTAGCTGTGTCTGCTAGAATATCTGCTGCCTTACTTTTGTATAAATCAAAGTTTAATATTCATTTATAAACATCCATCTACATATGCTGAGAAAATTTACTTATAAACAACAGAGAAAATTCATCATCATTACAATCTCACCAGCTTTATCTGAAATTAAGTTTTGAATCTCAGCTTAAACTCAAGCAGACAATTTCTCTGCAGAAACAACCTTTGCTACTTACAGTTAGCAACACTGCCTTTCTAGTGTTGGTGTTGATGCAGGAAATAGAAATATTCCCTTTTTTGTTCTTTTGTTATCAAGTGACTTGGCACTTGACAAACTGCTGTGACTTGGCTCTTTGGGACAGCTACTGAAATGGCTGGGGGAGGAGGGAAGTGGGAATTGTATTTTGGATATGCAGGGGATTTTTGATAGTCATTGGCTCATCGTGTATCAGTGGCTGGCGGCTGAATGTAGGACTGTAAAGATGATAAACACCATGATATCTGATTTAGGGTTATCAACATGCAGGCTGTGTAGAGCCTTTTAGGGCTCATCGAGGGGAATTTGAAACCCATCAGCTGAAAATGGGGGAAAAGTATTAGAAATTGCTGAAAGACTTAAAATCAATCTGTTTTGCACTGACTTTTTGCACTTGTGGCTAGAAAAGCTGTCCACCTTTAATTACAGAGCAAGCTCAATTATTCTAAGGCCTGGCCTTAGAGTGTTTACTTGATTTCACCACTTTTGATGGAGAAAAGTTAGGAATTAGGCACTGACAAACAGAGTGGGCTGAAGGATTTTCTCCAGCATTGGACTGAGCTCAGTACATGACATCAGGTTTTGTGTACCCAGTCAAACACTTTCACTATTACAAAGCAATCAGTCATTTAATTACTGGTGAAAGCAAACAGAAAGCTCTTGAACGTATCCAGGGCACATTAGTCTTTTCTTCTGTCTGTTCCCTCTTTTGTTTTTGAGCCAGACACCCTGGATGTCTTCTCTGCCTGGCACATACCTTTTATTTATATTGCAGTCCTAACACTGTTAATGTGCTCAATAATTTATAAGACAGCTGACCTCAACATTAGGTGAGCTATTGAACAAACATCAGGGAGTGTTACATTCAGTTTGGGCACTGAAAGCTGAAAACCCCTCTGAGTCCACACACTCCAGAAAGTCCACAAAATGCACAGAGGGAAGAGGCCTCCCTGGGCTTCTGCACAGCCGTGGCTCCTGTCCTTAAACATTGAAATCACACATTCAGGTAGGTGGACCAATTTTTGTCCTATTGTCTTCTCTTTCACTTCTGTGGCTAAAGGTATAATCTTTGCACACAAACCCTGTTTAAGTACTCTGTTACTAAGGAAACAAACTTGTCAAGTATGGACCATGTGGGAATAATGGTGATTTATTTAGAAAAGGAAAGGTTTGTCATTTTAAGCTCACCACTACAAAATTGCTTTTTGATTACCTTCAAGCTTATTGCATTGTCTTGTCACAATAAACTATGGGAACAAGTGGAAAGGTTAATAATTGTGGGCTTTGTTCTTGTCAGTTATTCTGAAAAGATCTTACAGGACCTGCACCTTTAGCTCAAACAGAACAAATTTCAGTAGGACTGGAGCAGGATCCCGGAGTCCCTTTTTTCTGTTGTTGTTTTTATTATCCTTTTATTTCCTGTCTGTTTCCAAAGCCTGCCCAGCTGAGATGTGCAGATTTGCGGACTGTGACAAGGATGGACTCTGTGACACTGCTGAGGGGAGGGGAAGCTCTATACTCAGTTTTTCCAGAGTGGGGGAAGGAGGGGGATCAGAGCAGGAGAGGGTAAAGAGCAGGAGATTTGAGAGTGCTTTGTAAGATCTGAACTTTAATACATCTTCTGAGCCACATCACTGAAGGTTCCTTGTTTACCAGGAAAAATCAGGGGTTTATTTTATTTTATTTTCAGGAAGTCCAGTTAGATCCTGATAATCAGATAAAAACCACTCTAAACAACTTCAGTATGCTATGAGCTATGTCTAATGTGCTTTTTGTCAGGAAAAATTAATATTAAATCAAGAACTTCCTCCTTGAAAAGTGGATCACTTTCCTACCCAGGGGTGTGTTCACCAGGAAGTTCTGCTCCACTGTGAGCTGCCTAAAATTCTTTAGATTATTAGGGTTAAAGTATTTGAGGAAGAATAGAGCAAGAGGTTCAAATTGTTGAGTTTAGGGGTACTTAAAGGGTTGATTTGCATTAACAAATCACACTAAAGGCATCTGTATTTTCACAGTATGACAACAATTTAGTATGATGGAAAGTTTTTGAGTTGGCAGTTCGGGGTAAAGTTTTGAGAAGAAACACAAAACTATTATGTACTTTTGGAAATGAATAGTTTTAGGGGTTTTTTTAAGTGTGAAATGATGACTCATTTTGAAGTTTTTATTGAAGCAAGACTATTTGAAATCTAAATGAAATGTTTCCCAGGGCTGAGGGAATTTCTTCTCTTACATAATTCACATCTTGACTTTCTGTTGTTATCTGTATTGGCAAAGCTAAAAAACCTTGATGTATTTCCTGACTTTCCTGCATACTTCTTGGACATGTTGCCACTTTCTGTCAGTAACAGCAATCTCTCCTTCTTTCCAGAAAACCCTGAAGGCTGATTGGAAAAGGTAAAAAATCCCAGCTAATATCTGTCTACCGTCTTTTCCCATGTGCAATTACCTCACATTTTGCTAGAAAATTAATAATACAGTAGTAAAGGATGCAGCACAAAGTATTTATGGCAAATTAAAACTCATCTCCAGGACAATTTAGGTAATGGGGACATGGACTACACCTGTTCTTCTCACTGGAGTGAACTTGTGAGGAGTTATTTATCAGCGGAATTTATTTTTATTAGATACAAGTATGAATGTAGAATAAATTAATCACACCATGACAGGAGTTTTAGGTGTCAATTATGACCAATTTGGTATTATTTGCTGCATTAGATTCAGGCTGGGTAGTGCTTGTGCTTACTGAGTGGGTTCATGCCCCTGTGCTGTGGAATCTACATGGAGGCATCAAGCTGAAGGTGTGGGATTGGGTGCACTGAGATTTGGGCAGTTCTTTATGTGATAGCAGTGTCAGACACAGGCATATCTTTATTTGTACTTTGGGAGGGACTGGAAGTAGTCACGAATGTTCTGTAGTCAATCAGCTGTCCTGTTCTGCAGCCCTTTTTTACCTACTCTTCTGACTTAGGATTTCTAAAAAAGGGCTTAAAAATATGATATTTGACTCAATCTTTAGAAATTTTGTATGTCTCTCTTCCGACATCAGACTCCAGGCCTGGGTGTTTGAGTGTGTGGCCACTCAGTTCCAAAGAAAGATATGTTTGCCCCATATTCTATCTAGAGGTGGCTGCATCTTCCAGAGGAATCTCTCCAGCCTTCAGCCACGCTCCCACAGCCTGGGAAGAACAGCTCAGCTGCAGAGCTTCCTTTTAAGGAGAATTTCCAACCAAAAGGCACTGTAGGTTTGTTAGAGGATACCAGTGAATTGTTGAGTGATTAATGATTTGTTTTTTTGTTTATTCTAAATGTTTTAGAATGTGTTTTTATTTTAGTGTTTGGATGTTAAACACACTTCGGTGATCAAATGCTAAATCGTGTAACTTTGCTTTAAAATGCACTGACAGAGGTGATGATCAAGGATAAAGAAGATTTCACTGTCATGCTTGTGAGCCACACTATAAAAGCAGCTTGCTGCTATCAGTCTGCCTGCTCTTCAGCTTTCTCAATCAATACCTGTAGAAATATCTGTTCCCAAGAGATGGACACGAGGCACTGCCCTGCTCACTGCTGGAAGCAGTGCCGGTGAGCCATGGCAGCAGGGCGAGGACAGTGGCCTTCAGAAAAAGCCACCAAGGCAGAGGGTCTTGAACCATTTATACATTTCCACCAAAGAAATACCCCTTTGCACTTCCCCGTGGCCCTTTTTACAAGCACAGCAGCCACTCATTGAAAATCAGAGCACATTTTGATAAAAGAACACGCTAAAAGGATTAATGTTACACACTTTGATGGAGGACGGAACTCCTACTTCTAATCTTCATTTAGTGGCACAGCGATGGATTTCCTCCCTGTGCCGTGTGGGGCTGGCATTGCTCCCGAATCCTCTGTGCTGCCTACAGCTCCCACTGCTCTGATCTCTTCAGGTTACCTTGCAGCTTGATTAGGTCCTGCTGGGTGTGTGTTAGACCTCCTCAGCAGAGCTGCGCCTGGACCTTTGATCACAGTTGAATTCCAGCTGTAAGAAACACCCAACAAAGCCACGTCATGCAGGGAGCAGAGCTGTTTGGGTTCCTGTTGCTGTAGTTACCACGTCTAAAGGAAAAAAAAAGCCATGGGAAACCCTGGCTAGAGTTTAGCAGGATGTGCCATTGCTTAAAAGAGACTTCATTGCAAGGATGAGAGTAGATCTGTGAGCCCCCAGTGATTCCAGCAGTCTGAGAGGCACTGCTGAAAGGGGCAGGTGTCCAAAGGTGACAGTCCTGGAGTTTCCTGTATTGCATTTTCATTTCCACGTTCAATTCATTGCGCAGGAAGGAGCACAAGGAAAGGGCAGCTGACAATTTCCTGCCTTGTCATGGAATCACAGAACGGTTTGGGTTGGCAGGGGACCAAAGATAACCTAGTTCCACTCCCCTGCCATGGGCAGGGACACCTTCCACTAAACGTGGTTGCTCCAAGCCCCGTCCAATCTGGCCAAGCTTCTCTTTAGCATGGGACCAAGGATGTGCAGTCTTCAGAGTTGTCATTAAGGTCTTCTTTCACCTTTTTGGATTCCCTTTGGAGTCAGTGGATGGAAACAGGCATCTACATAGAACAATTCGCCTCACTCATTTTAAGACTCTGGAGAGCTTTGGGGAGGCCCCTATTCTCTCTTCACTAAATAGCCTTGGCAACTCATTTAGACTTGCTGCCCTAAAAACGTGAGGTGAGATACATCCCCCCGAGGTGCCCTTGCCAGCTGGCCAGCCTGCAGTTCATCTGCAGGGGCCAAATCCTGCCCCAGGCTGTTGGGTTCATGCCTTGCTCGGAGGGTCACTGTGGCTCCAGGAAGCTGCTTTTCAGTTTCTCTGACAGCAGTAGTGCTGTTTGCACTCCATCCATTTAGCTTAAATAGTCAAGGATTAATTTTTCTTCTCTAATTTGACATTTAAGTTCCTTGTTCATGCAGTAAAGCTCTGTGCTAGAATGTTGTGCCTTTCCAGAAGTTGGTTCAACACTACATTGTGTATAAAATCGCAGGAAATATGGTTGGGAAAAATGTTTTTCCTGCATCAAGTCCAACTATACCTAGAATTATAGAGATGCTATCAGCCTTAGAATATGATCACTGCTCAGAGTCCTGAATAACACAGCCATACAAAGGCTTTGGGACTGAATCCCCATAGGAGGCTGGCTGGGAGCTCAGCTGGGATGTGTAGGATTATAGCTTACCTTCTTTAAAAATAGATGTTCTTTTCAAATTTCTCTGGTTTTCAGAGTCATAGATTACTTTCAGGCCTTTGTAACATTAAAATTGCTACCTGAAGACCAGGAATGATTTACTGAAGAATAAAAAAAAGTCCATCTCCATGACATGAGGCTCTGTAAATATCTTAGATGTAATTCCATAAAGGTAGATGGCATCATTTCAATTTTTCTCTGCTCAAGTGGCAGTAGCCCAGCAGAGTGAACAAAAGGCAGGAGGCAGGATGTCTTAGAAATAAATCCAATTAAATTTCTGTATGTGGACTGATTATATTTTATTTACCAAGACACAAACCAGATTGTAGATAATCAAAGCTTTGGCTTGTTGCACTATATTCGATTATTCCCAACAAGTTGTTTTGTGGGAGGCACAGTGTACACGAGCTGATTTTGTAACCCATTTTGCTTTCCTCCCAAGCCAAGCTGGAGTAAATAGGAAGAGTTTGGTCTTGCTGAAAGGTGTTCTGGTAGGATTATCTGGTTCATGTTAGGAAGCCTCTATTTGGTTTCAATAATCAGTAGCTTTGATATCTAATATTTTTAAAAAGATGTAGCAAACATTCTCAGGGGGCACGTGGGAAACACCAAGATGCAGTTCTGGGCTTTGCTGTTGCTTTTTCTCTCTTTCTGGTTTAATACTTTGCAGCAATAGACTTGCTTTAGGTAAGAGAGTCACATTGGAGCTGAAATCAGAGCATTTTTTGTGGTGGGAGGAGGGGTGGAGGGCAGGGGTGAGGAGGATTGGCAAAGCTGGAAATGCAGTTCTGGTATTCAGTTCTAAATCATGTGTGATGGTCGGAATGGACAGATCATAAAGATCTTAATTTGCAGATGGGTCCAGGGGATGTCTTTTGTGATGACTCAGCTGATTAGCAGGATCACACAGATTGACACCAATCTAACTGCTGTCTCATGAATAATTTTCCTGAGGTTTTTAACCCTATTTCTGCCAAAGGTCAGTCTTGGTTTTAATGTAACTTTGTAAGAAAGCTGGAAACACCTGTTACCTACTTCCTAAGCCTCACTTTTTTTTTTTTATCTCCTCTGTCTGTCCTTGCCAAAAATATTCACCTTTTCTAAGTGGTACCATTTTTCTTGGAAAATACACAGGGCGTTCTCATTTTGGAAATCAGCCCTTTTAATGTTATTTTAATGTCTTTCCTATATTTCTCCTCTTCGAGCACTGAGCAAAAGTCCTTCGCTGTTTTGTGACAAAGCAGTGAGCTTTCCCTGGGTGCTGAGTGGAGTCAGCACATAAATAAACACAACAGGCTCATTAGTGGGGGCTGTCAACTGTCAGGAATGGCTGAGAGTTGCAGCTTTGTATATAATAACCTCCTTTATTCAGCAAGGGTGAGTTAGGATGCAAGGGCTATTCCCTGGGCTGCTTAAAAAGTGCCAGGACATCTTTAGCTTCCAGCTGGAAGAACCACCAGAGAGTAGCAGGAGGAATCTTAGTTTAAACACCTCATTTGAAGGTCAGAACCTCTAACAGTGTAGCAGAAGTACATTGCAGTGTCAGCACTGGTTATGAGCCCAGGGCCTAATGTAGGGCTCAAAACCATGACCTTCTACACCAGAGGCAAGAATGTTACCAACTGAGCCCATCTGACATTAATTAAACCCTCATTAAAAAGGAGGGCTCTTTTCCTGGGTTGAAGTGTGATTTCCTCTGCAAGGTTTTGTCATGCATATTTTATTACGAATTTTAGCATGTGGACTATAGACCCTGTTCTGATCTTTTGGAATCGCTATACATGGCATATGTTTCATGCAGATGGGAAACAAAAAAGGGAGAGAAATATCCATATTCATTTGTTCTAGTGTGTAGGATAGGTGGCTGCGGAGTGACATTCAGGAGCAGCTGAAAGGGAGAAGTTTAGGATCTATTACCACATCCTCATACGGGGAAATATTCCACGGGGCAGGAACGCACGAACTCTGCAAGATTCAAGTTTCATGTGAGACCTCAGGATTATCCAGAGGCTGAATAACACCTGGCAAGAGAATCTGGGAAAAGTCCCAAACCCATTCTGTTTATTCTCAGGAGCTCCTCAGTTACTCACAGGCCTGTTTTACCTGCAGTGTAACGCATTTTCTCCTTTAAACCAGCCAAGGCTTACAGCAAGTACAGGAAAGCAGCAAGGGAGAGTTCAATGTTAACAGTGTCTTCATTTGTAACGTTATCTGAATGATTTATCAGAATTACTGAGGCTCTCTCCAATCTGGTGCTGCAAGGATTGGCTCTTTGGATACTTTATAGGAGCTTGGATGCCTGGGATAGTCTTAGTTTTGCCATTAATTCTGTATTTAATCCAATTTCTCCGTTAGTAAGAAAGGGGAAAATCTTGAAACAAATCCACAGCCATGCAGTGCTTTAGAGTTAATGCCCAGTATTCCAGAATTGCAGTGCAGCCCAGTGGAGCATCCTTCCCTCCTGCTTTGGCAGCAGGTACGGGATTTCAAGCACTGACTCCGGGACTCTGACCCGGCTGAGCCACGGGAATTCCTTCCAGCAGAGGCCAGCACTTCTTCCAGCTCTGCTCAGCATTTGCTGCTTAGCTGGGAGCAGGGTGAGAAGAAAGCTCTTATGCCTGTGATGTTTTGGTGTCTGAAGCACCTGTCTGAAGTACAGCAGCCCTGAATAAATACAAAATCAAATTTCACTGCCTCAGATAATAATCTCTTTGCCAGCACTGACCTCATCAATCTGTCTTTTGCTCAATTTTTTTTTTTACACATTGCCCCTCCTAATCACAGCTTTTCAGTTTCAGATACTATTATATTTTCCTCCCTTTTAATGACACACTTTAGTTCTTTCTTTCTAGCAGGCAATGTACAGCAAATCTCTGCTTCTGTCTCTTTTTCTGAGAAGACAAGATTCATCACTCAGGATTTCTTGACCCTCTGAGGAAAGAAGCTGATCTTTCTTCCTCGCTCAGTGGGAATCCCTAATGCCAAGACACACTTCAGTGGGAAATCGATACAAATAAAAAGCAGTGAAATGTCTTTGTTGTGGAGCAACCCCTTTGCATTGCTCGTGAGCTCGTGCAGAGGGCACATCCCAATCTCCAGCCTAACTGAGCAAGTTGCAACACCATTGATTCAGAGCCCATCTTACTTCCCATCCTCTCCTGCACATCGATTCAGCCCAATTCCCCCTCTCAGCTTGTCCCCTTTGGTCAATTGATTAATCATCAATATTACTCACCAAAGACAGCTACAATTAAACAGACATTAGATGACTTCCCCTCGCATTCAATAACACTGAGTTCAGTCAGACACCCAACACTCTGTCTTCCTCGAAATATTTTAACCAATATCCAGAAAATAAAATGCTGTCAATTCAGCACCTGCTGCAAACCCCTGAGAAGCTGAATGGTTGGACACTTTGTTAAGCACTGGCTTTCCTCATCTGGCACCTTTGTGCTATTGACAGTTCATCCGTGAGCTGCAGTGACTGAGATGTGTCTGTACCTCAGAGCAGCCCCCAGGAATTGTCTCATAATGTAAAGGAGCTGGTTCATATAGAGACAGAAATGTGTTTTATTGATCAGAAAGAGGAGAATATCCATGGGAAAACTTAAAATCTGTGAGAGGGTTGGCTGTAAACCAGTGACATCAGCCCTGCAGCTGCAGCATCTTGAATAGGGCGGCATTAGCTGGCTAAGACTCCTCAGATCACCTTGTTTCATTTGGTGGGCTTCCCCTGGTCCTGTGTTATGGTACTTCTCAAGTCTGAGCGAGATTTACTTGCCTTTCTACCCCCAAACCCTGTGAGTTCCCTCGGTGGGGTCCTGAGCAGTTCAGCCCCAGGGTGATGTAGTGCTCTGTGAAGGGAGGTCCCATATCACATTTGCATAGAAATAAGTACAATACCTCAAGCCTTGACTTTGCACTAATTCACGTGTCGATTATAAAATGCCACTCAACCTTTACCCTCTGCCCACTGCCAAATTGAGGTATTTTACCTTTACCTGGGTGCAAACAGCTATGGCAGGTAAGGGCAGTGGAGGAGGAGAACTGTTTTGTTCTTGGAGTGTATCTGGTGTTCCACTGACTCACAGGTGGTTCAGGGTAAAACAGTGAAACCAGTACTCCTCTGTAGCTGCTGAAACTCAGCCTAGTTTACTGAAGAGAGAGTAGGATTTATCTGTTAAACCATGCCATCAATTGATACTAAAATACTTGAATAAACTCAGAGAAATAGAAAGAAAAAAAATTATAGATGAGAAGCAATAGAGAGACTTGTCATTATCATAGTCTGGTGAAAGTTTCCTTTCTTGTATGCATTCATCATCCAAAGACTCGCTGTTTTTATAAATTTCCTGCCTGGCAAGTTTTCCATCCCCAGATTTCTAAGAGGGTTGAAGCCCTAGAACATATATTTAGTGCCTGCCGACAGGTCCCTAATTATGGTTTGATTAATCACAGCAGTGCCTGCACCTGTCTGTGCAAAACATCTTCATTTCTGCTTTGTGACCCGTGCAGGATCTGGGGACGAGCGTAGCTGTGGCAGGGGAACACCCAGCTTGGTTTGCTTCCCTGCTGCCAGCTCTGCTCCTGCCCTGGCCACGAGGAATTCTTCCTCTTCCGTGGGAATAGCGACTTCTTCCCTTGCTGATGCTTCTGGAGAGGCTGGAAGCTTTTCTCAAGAGTCAAAAAGGGCTAAAACCTGGTGGTATTAACAGCTGATTTTTACACACCGTGCCTTCCACAGCAATGGATTCCCATCAGCCCCAGTGCCATCGATGGGAATGTTCACAGGATTTCCCCTGGATACAGACAAAATGCCTTTGTCTTCTGAAAGCCATTAAAAACACCAGGAAATCTCCCAGGTCTGGAATTCCTGCAGCCTTACAGGGATGTGCAGAACTGTGACTTTGATAGGTTTTCCTTTCCAAGCAAATGCAAGAGATTTTTTCCCTCTTGCTTTATTTTGGAAAATTTTTTGTCCCTTAAGGACAAACCAGGCTCTTTTCCAGGATGCAGATCTGAGTAGTTTGCACAGGACTCAGCTCAATGCCCTGAATAAGGGGAAGGAATTCTTAGGGCACTTGAGGAGAACATGAAACTCCAAGCCATGTTCTACTGGGAAATACAAAGAGCACAGAGAATCCAGTGAACTGACTGTGTTGGGAAGGGACTCAAAGGAGAGGTTATAGAATAGTTTTCTGCAGAGCATCTTTTTTTCATTTTTCAGAGAAAGACTGACAAATGAGACACACTTGGAAGGGATCCAGACAGAACTGAAGAAAAAAGTCTTTTATACCACTGAGATGAAAAGGCCCAACTGAAACTGCTCTAGTGAGGAATGAGAGCAAAACACGTCAGCTTTCACCTAGTGGTTGAGGATTTGCTGTTCAATTTCCTAACCAAAATCTGGAGGAAACAAATTTGGTGTACATTAAACCAAAGTAGATCTTACGTTTTTCACCCTGAAATGGAAACCAGGAAGTCAATTAATCCAATACAAAACATTCTCTCTGACCTTGGAATTAAATGTTTTCTGTTCAAGATCTTGTCATAATAGCCAAGGAAATAAAAGGTTTGATTGACCAAACAGGAGGAGCTGTGGCATCTGCCTTTTACCCTACATTTTTGACACCCAGTCTCTTCCTGCTCCAAGGAATAAATGTCATTCTGCATACCTTGCCTCATGCTGCAATCTGCTCTTGGAAGGGCTGCCTAGTGTAGTCCTTGTTGATGCTGACATTCCTAGGAATGGTTCTGGAGCCCTTCTTTTGACTCAGGTGCACCCTAAATATTTCCTTTCCCCTCTCCCATTCAAGAATGCCATGACCAAACAATCCTGTTTAAACACAAATTCAAATATACGTGGAATTACACTGACCAGCTCTACAGCTGGAAAAGTCTCAGTGCATCATCACCTTCATTTTGCAGGAATGAAGAGCAATTCTTCCAGTAAAACTCACCTCCTAGCACTGCATTTGCTTTCAAAGAACACGGGCTCTCATACTTCAGTGTTTCTGGAGATAGCAAATAGCTCCATCCAACCTACCACTTCAAAAATAAAACAAAACTTCTTGTGTTGTGGATTTCCTATTTTGGACAGACACATTGTCATTTGGAATCTGATGTGCTCTGTATAACATGAGGCAGGGGTGCCAGGATTGCCCCAGCTGGGTTGCTTGGACTGAAATAAAGGGTCAAATATTACGGAGAAGAGAGGTCACTAAATCTTTTCAGCTTGCATGTGAGAAGGAGGTGGCAGAAGAATAAAAAGTAGTGCTGACAGTGCTGGCCTGGGAGAAAGGGAGAGAGCAGGGAGGGAGGAGAAATTAAGAAAATAATGGAGAAAAGCAGGAAGGGGGAGGGTGGAGGATATAAGAAATAAAGTGCTCGGATTTGTCCAAGTTGCCCTTGAGCTGGCAGGGGGGTTATGGTGGATGATGTGTAGAGAGATTTATGTGTGTAGGGTAGGCTGGGGAAGGCAGATTTGTGAGTCAGCACAGACAGGATGTGGAACAGCACAAGAGAGCCGTGAGACAGGGGAAGAGAAACGAGCCCAGCCCAGGCTCTGGGAGATGTCCAAAGAGGAGGAAGGAGCAACATCACCAGAAGAGTCACCAGGGAGCAGAGTGTTCACCAGGAAACAAAGCAAGAGGAGTTTGGTGCATGGAGGGAGCACGAGCATTTAGGAGTGAATTTGGGGGAAATGCAGAGTTGTAGTTATGACTACTTGGTTTTATACGGCATGGATGTGGGAAAGGGACTGAATTTGGGTAGTGGTTG
The DNA here is from genome assembly GCA_013397755.1 of Cnemophilus loriae. NCBI lineage: Eukaryota > Metazoa > Chordata > Aves > Passeriformes > Corvidae > Cnemophilus > Cnemophilus loriae. The sequence continues at coordinate 1,868,490 of VZTF01008876.1, forward strand.
GGGTTCATGGATTGGTGTCTAGGCTGGAGCGTCCCTGAGGAAACCTGTGCCTCGAGTCAAACAGGCCACAAGGGAGGGAGGGCAGAGACAGAGTGAGTAAAACCCAGGAGAAGACAGACCAAGGCATCTCCACTTGGGGGGAGGCTTTCAGCTCTGCTGCCTGGGTGGCAGTGCCAGGGCCATCCCCCTTCTGATCCTCCTGCTCCTAAGGGAGCAGCACAGGCCAGGCCTGGAAACTGGGAAAGGAATGGAGGAGACAGGGTTGCCTGGACCTAACCACAGCTTGCTCCCAGGCATGGGGCTTACCCTGATTTATTTGTCTTTTGCTGGGTTTCAGACAAGCTCTAAGAAGGTTTAAGAGCTCAGTCTAGGAGGATGTCATCCTGCTTATGGAATCCTGTGTGAACTCAAGCATCATTCCACAGCACAGTTATAAAATGTTCAGAGCTGCACCCTGAGGATCATTTGCAAATGACAATTGTAATTTGTGAATACCAGATAATGTCACTGCTCTGATTCACTCCCTGCACCTGCCACATACAAACGTGTAAAAATAGATTTTTTAATACACCCATCTTTTGTCACAATGTAGCACCCATCTTTTGAAGAGAAAGAGTTTAAGTGCCCCACTTGCATGACTGAGAGAAGATGGCTTTCAAGAGAACCCAGGGAGTTAAAAGGCAAGCTTTCAGGAGCATCTTATCCTTCACAGGTTCCACCAGGGAAGGTATACCCATTTTTTTTTTTGTGAAAAGTGAAAGCTGGGGAAGGCAGCTTTTGAGTAATCTCATTGAGAAGTCCTGATTTTAAGAGGTGCTGAGTGATCCAGCTGCTCCCATGGTGTCAGAACAGTGCATGGAAATGGTGTAAGTGGGGACTGGATGTCTGGGAAGAGAGACAAATCCCTGGATGCACCTCTCCATATCTTTAGGTACCTAAATACCTTTAACCATCTGGCTTGTGCCAACGTGGTCCAGTGAAATATTAGGCAGGTGTAGTAGGTAGGCAATTTGATTTCAGTTAGTGTCAGAAATCACAGAAAATCTGATTTCAGATCATGTATTTCTTAGCTATTTTCAGCAGATCTTTTTTATTTGACTTTTATTTTGAAGCTCCTGATTTTAGGCTGTTATTTTAAACTTCTCTCAGCTGGTGACTCTGATTGCTTTTCAAACCTTCTATTTTCCAACCTTTGTACTCTTATGCATGAATCCAGGCCAAGTTCCCTCCTTCTGTTCGCTTTCCAGTGTCTTTGAGCTTTAAAGTAAGCAAAATGCAGTTTGGGGCTGCTGGGGCTGGGAACCTTGGAAGACACCAAGATGGGTTTCCTTTGTTAATTTTTTTAATTGGTTTTTCTACAATGGATGAGTCACCATCCATGTGGATTGTTCCCTACACCTAAACCTTGTTTAGCTGAGCACAACTGAAATACAATGTGCAGAGGATTTTTGCCTGCAAAGCAAAGGTGGATGCTGTCACATAGCAAGAAGAAATGAAGAAGGGAGCAAATTTTACAGCTCTCCTGTGATCATTGTTCAAAGGAGAATTCTCATGAAACGAGAATGAAAATCTAATTGATGATCTGATTCTCCACGGCTGGGCAGCCACCCTTCCCTTCTCTGCTTCTAATAAATGCTCCCTACCTTCACCCCCACATAGGCAAGAAAAATCCATGTGACCGGATAGGGAGACCTTTAAGAAAAGACCAATATTTGCATATCTATTATGGCTATACTCAGTGTTATACTTGTTTCATTAAAATTTCTATTTGGATAATATGTAAGGTCAATACTGTCACTGTTCTGGAAAATTCATTTATTTTAAAATTAAAGCTAAGCACAGCAAGTATGATTCTCCCCATGCCTCCACCTGAATAAATCCACTGAGCTTGACAGGGTCAATGAGTGAAAGCAGAATTGGGCCCAATGTGTTTAGAGATGGGGGTCCGTGGGGGACAAAAACATGCTAATTACATGGATCCCGATTTACAAGGTAAATCACTTGTTAGAGGTGCTCTGTGTTCCCGCTTTTTGATATTCAAGGGATGGTTATTATTTCAGCTGGGTGCCTACTGAGGTCCATTAGCTTTCACACACCAGTTAAGGCTGTCAGTTGCTGGGATTGAAACTACACAAAGAAATACCTGGGATTACTTAAAAATACGGTGCTTCCCTAAGATTTCCAGCTTTCAAACTTCAAGCAACCGTTTTTCACATGAATTTGTCTGTTGAGAAGGCTGGAGACGGGAATTCTTACCCCAGGAGAGGAAGGGGATCATTGCTCTTGAAGTCAGGTGTCAGTGGGTTTCCTGGTCTGTTTTTGAGTCATTAACATTTTATAGGGCCTGTGCCTTGTCTGGTTTTAATATTTCCAGAGTGTGGGCTCTTTTGTGTGGTCAGTTGCTGTTTACAACTATTGTTTAACAATCCTCAAAATGGCATCTGGTTCAGCCCTCCGAAATCAGGGAAGTAGAAGAAATGATCTAGGACAGCTACTCTGGAAGTCACCTTCAGAGTCTCACAATAATATATTAAAAGCAAAACCTATTTTCAACACCCACAAGGGAAATCGTGTATTAAGGTGGATCTGTTTTAATTTCAACATTTCTGGTGTAAAATCGTAGCTTTTTAAAGGCTTCATTTTGTATACAGGAAACTTCTATGTATCTATTCAGTCCTACTGAAATCACAAATCTGTTTGTTGAATGATCATGTTTATTAAACAACCATAAGCTGGTTACCTTCACTTTCACCCTTAAGGCTTGAAAGCATCAGATGGTGTCTGTTACCCTTTTCCAAGGTGTTAGTGGTCTCTTATATGTCAGATGAGCTCAGTGGCTTTAATCCCTGTCCCAGATGTGCACAGCACAAAGAGCAGGATCTCAAGCAATAATCTCTATGTCAGTCTCCACAGACAGAGACAGGACTACACTCACCCAGGGGAGAAAGAGCCTTTCTTGTCAGCAAAGGTTTTTCCTCCAGCAGAAAAGGAATATTTGCATTAGTGCTTACAGTGCATGGTCCTTTCTCCAGGTGTATTTCTGAAAATTAATTTCATTTGCAGACGAGAGCCTGGGTGAAGTGAAAGTCTGAAGCAAAGAAATGTCTAAACCCACTTTTTCCATTCAGCTCCAGATCCTGTGCAGGGTGCTGGCAGTAGGATAATATTACTGTTTTACAGGAGACTGGATCCCAAAGGTGGGGTCCATCCCACTGAATTTAGGCATCTAGAAGTTAGCTGTAGGTACCCTTCAGAGTTATGAGAAAGAACTGGTTTCTGCAGAGGTTCAATCATTGGCAGAGGAATTTTCTTTCAGAGTCTGTGGCAACTTTAACTTTTAGACACCCAGATTTAGGCCATGGGAATCCCACATTGCCTGACAGAAACCTTGAGTGGAGGGAAACCAGGAACTGAAGAATCTCAAATCCACAGCTTGGTTGCTGGACTGCCTTCCCTTATTTTAATTCCTGATCTATTAATGAAACATAGATGTGCAAGCAGCTTCATGCATGATGTTATTCTGGGCATCCTGGGAATGCAGAAGGTTTAGAATGAGTAACCCACGGTGGCTTCAGCTGCTACACACAGAAAAGCCACCAGGGCAGTGCTCAGCACCCTGGGTATGTTCTGCAAAGAAGCCCAAAGCAGCAGAAACTTGCCAGTTTTTCTGTGCTGTAGAAATCAGGCACTGGTTTTCTTTACGTGAGGTTGTGCTGGAGATGAGCCTAAGGTCATCATTCTGAAGGCAGAGGACTTGTGAAAATTCAGATCTCTGCTCAGCTCTTGTAATCAGAACTCAATAGTTATGGAACTCAAAGCCAGAAATGACTGCTTCAACTGTGTTTCAAATGTTATAATTTTAATGTTAAAAGCTGTTTGAACATAGCCAGCAAAAGTACAGAAAATCAAACATTTGCTACTGATCCAGAATCAGGCAAATTTATATTAGGGACGTGGAATTATTCCTATCAGAAAAAGATTAAATTGGACAGTATTTCAGCAATCACCAGTGTATATATGTATTTATCATATCATTAGAAATGATTAAAGTGGGGTTTTTTTAGCTTAGTAAATGCCAAGATCTAAGAGAAGCCTGAATGATGGTAAAATGAACTCATCACTTTAACATCAGCGAGCAGGAAGTTGTTAAAATTGTCGTTTCTTTCCTGTGCTTCACCCATGAGTTGAGAAATCCAATCTTATCATTGTAGCAACCAGTGTTATCACAGGGGAATAGAAAGGAACACCTGGACGCAGAAAATCCATGGCATTGACCTGGGGAGGCCAGATGTGATACTGGCCAGGACTGGGAGAGAGGGGGTGAACGAGGCTAAAGGCCAGATTTGAATCCTGATAGGATAAATCAAGCTCAGAGGGGGACTGAGGGAGTCACGAGGATTCCTAACCCTGGCAGCAAAGGGATTCTGTAAGCTGCACCTTGATCGTTCTTCTGGGCTGGGAGATGAAGGCTTTGCTGATTAGGATACAGGGACAAGAGCACTGCAAAAAGTTCCAGAGGATTTTAACACTAAGCCTTGCTGCAGGGAAAAACGTGTGGCAAACATGCATTGGAAAAGGAGAGGTGGAAGCAGGGAGGTGTCGTTCCACAAGCAGTGTGGTGGGGAAGGTGCACGGCAAGAGGTGCAGGGACACGGGGTGTGAGAAAGAGAAGCCTGCAAACAGAAGCACACACTGCAAAGGGGGAGCCCCTGCTGTTTTGAGAGAAGAGTATTAGTCAAATAAATGCAACTTTCTGCCTGGCACTAACGAAGCAGATTAATAAGGCTACTGGAGCCCATATGGCCATGGAGATTCCCTTAGCCTAAACATTGCTAATGAATGTTTTCAGAAAGTGGTGTTTACACTCAGACATTTTTCACCCTCAGAGTGGCCTCGTACGTGAGGTAACTGCAGTGTTTATCCTCATGCATGGGATGCAGCATCCCTCTGTGAAACAGGTGCTACTCCCACTTCACAGAGAGGAAAAGTGAACCAGAAGAGCAAACACCAACATTTGCAAAAGCCACCTCTAATGTCGGGCCTTGATTTTAATAATCTCAGAGATCATTAAAAAAAGCCAAATTTTAAACTAGAATGAGGCCATGAAAAGAGTCAAGAGTAGCACAGGGGTTAGAGTGCAGTGTCCTGGTGTCAGTTCTTTGTGCCACCGTGGGTGTTGCTGAAGAGGTTATTTGGCTGCTGCTTATTAGAGCCAGCTCTGCTGCAGGCTGGGACTGCCCAGCAACTGGTGACAGTCCCCACAGTGGCAGAGGCCTTCTCCCTAAAGATCCATCTGCAAATAAATAACTCCTAACCTTACCTCAAAGGGTTCAGTGGCAGGACTCCAGCACAGGCCGTGGCAGTCGCACATCTGTTTAACTCCGTGAGCTGGATGGGTTTGACCTCCAGACACACTGGCTGTTTTTCTTGCCCAGTGCTGCTGGTGTCCTTAAGGGAGGCCAGTCACATTTAAGTTCAGAATTACAGCCTGGCTGCTCAGGTTCAGGCAGTCAGATGCAAAACCAGACTGGTTTCTCTAAAGGAGCTTCAGTCAGCTGCTTGTTTGCTGCACAAACTTATCCACAACCATAACAGTATTGCCAGCTCCAGGCAGCACAAGGAATCTTTGTTCTCCTTTCTCCTCTCACAGGTTTCTCAGCTTTCTGTCTCCACATTCTTCCCTGTCATTTTGATCTCTGTGTCCCTACATAGCCCTGACCAGACAAGATAATATTTTTTCTTTTGTTCTCTAGAAATGCAAACATTAGCTCTAAACTCTGAAAATAACTCAGTTGTAATATTTCCTTAAAGATTTCTAAAAGTTCTTGTGTTCGGCTGTGCAGTTTAGATTGAGCATGTGCTTCATATTCTCTATTCAAGTCTCTATTTCCTATTAGCTGACTTCCCATGCAATTCTGCTCTGTTGGATTTTCCACAGGTGAGCTATTGACTGAACCCAATTCCCTGCCACAGCGTTAGTGTCCGAGGTGGTGAAGTGGCTGTAAACATGAACACCCTTCTGTTGTGTTTGTGAGTGCAAATGTGCGTTTAAAGACAGGTTACTTTTGAAAACCAGACTCAAAGTACACATTTATCCTGAAATATTAAGGACAATTCACCTCAACACCAGCACATAAATATCTGTGGGTTAATCCTTTAATGTGCATGTGCACATGTGCTGGAATAACTCAGAAACACACCTAAAATCATACACCATCAATGTGAAGGGCAAGGTGAGAGCAAAACCAGATGCATCCCCTGTCCCCAAGGTAGTTACTCTGTGGAAGGAGACAGACCAGCACAGCAGGTAGCAAATGCCTTTTTCCAGGGCATGGAAGTGACTGGTGTGCAGGCAGGCATGAAGGAAAAGCCTTGCATTGCTTTTATTGTCAGTCTGCCCGTCACACTCCCTTGTTAGGCAGGACCAGGAGGATGGAAAATAGACCAATAATTTCGCTTCTTGTTGTGTGCATGTGTGAAGGCAGCAATTCTTTTTTTGCAAAAATGTACTTGGTTGTGTCCAAAGTTAAATGTACAAGGCTAAGATAACCCTACACAGGGCAATACAAAGGGGAAAGAGAGAGCTATCCCTTCTTAACCCAGAGCTGAGAGATTTGTTCCTTCCATTCTCAGCTGTGTTTGAGCCTTTCCGTGGGGCTGCCTTAGTTATTCGTGGAGAAGAACAGGGTTTAGGTTCCTTGCTGCACTCTGTGCTCTTGGAGCAGGGCAGCTGAAAGTTGTGGACATTAAACATCAAAAAGAACATTAAAGTAACAGGCAAGAGAGAAGAGAACCAGAGCAGATGCTGTGTGTGGATTTCCCATCCACTTTCACACTGCTAAAGGACAAAAGAGAGGCAGGAGAGGGGAATCCTCCAGCTGTAACAGCTGCTAGACAAAAACCACTTGCTTTTCCCTGATGCTCATGAATGTCACTTCTCTTTCGTGTCAAACTAATGTTCCCCTTGAGCAGGGTGACAAGGACAACAGCACCCACATGACGGGAAGATTGCCCAGGAAGCACAAGCTCCTGGATGGGAAGTGATGCTGTGGTGGCTTTGCTGATGTGTGTGCGTGGCCCCTCAGCTGATCCAGGATTGTGAGAGTCTCCCCCAGTCCCATGGACAGGCTGAGAAAGAAAACATTTTATCATGAAATTATATATGACAGAGATGGGTTGAATTACCATCCCCCAGTGGATGAGAGCTCTAGGATAGGGATGGACATCAAGCAGCTGAGGCTGGACATTGGTAGTTCCAGTTGCTGGCAGTGATTCCACAGCAGATTAAATTCTTCACATAATTCCCACTTAGGGCAGTTCTCGGACCTTTGGTGCTTTTGCTTTTCTGTGGTCAATGGTGCATCTTTCTAACAAGCTTTTCTTTTAAAGATGGACAGTAAAGCAAAATAAAAAGCCGTTTACATCACTTATACACAGTGGATAAATAATTTCTGCCAATTTTATATATATATAAATAGCAGAGTTCTCTTTTATCAATTTCCCCTGTATCTTAAAAAAAATTATATCAATTTGTCTCTTTCAGGCAGGGTTGCCTGAACAGCAGGTTTATTTACATTTAGCATTTCACCGTTGGCAAGAAGTGGTTTCACATTAGGCGTTTGACCATTCGACCAGCAGATTTTGCTGCCATCATTTAAAAAAGAGGTGAACACCATTAAAAAACACTCCCAGGTTTCAAATGGACAATAAATATAGGTAAGAGTTTGCACAGAGGAATCAGGCTGCCCAGTGCACACGTACTCAGCTGGGTGCCCTGGTCACAGGTACTGGGTTTGTATCTGGTTCCCCGGTGTGCTGTGGAATTTGAATTCTTCCCTTCACACAGCATGGACAAGCTCTCACACTCGTTTTACTTCAGGCTCTTTTGCAAAGGCAAATGGCCCTGCTGGAAACTAATCAACATAATTTTTTACTCTTCTCAGAGGTCTATTAGCAATCATTGCTGCGGTCTCGGGCTATAAATGGGGACAAGTGTATTCCTAAACTCAAACCCAGCAATGTTTTGTATTTCTATAAAATATTCTTGCCTGGGCTTGTGTCTGGCCAGCCTCTTTTGGGGCTTTTTGTGTTTTCTCTTTTTCCCTAGATGCTATAGCTGGCTGTCAGATGGGGAGATGCTGCTGAGAATATTGAAAAAGCTCAAATGAGAATGAATAGGGAAACACAAACTCTAATGTCACTGCTCTTACAGAAACCCTGCACAGCCTCTTCCTATAGATGTACACAGCAAACAAATATTAGTTTTGTTAAATGAGACACAGACAGTTTTTATGCTGCCTGCCAGTGAAGAAGACAATAATTGTTTTCACCATACAAAGACAGCCACAGATTTTATGGTGTAAAATCCTGCTGGATACAAAGTGCTGCAGATTTATCATGGCTAAGCTAAGCAAAGCTGTTCTTAGTGCAGAGTTTATCTAGTTCTTGCTCTATAGAAATTTGGTTGTCCCAAAGGTTACAACTAAAGGACTAATTTGTGTTAAGGATAAACAAGCAACTCATTTATAGTGTAAGAGTGCAACCTAAGTGATTTGCCAAACCCCATGAGGGAATTCTGTGGAGCAAGGGTGTGTGGTGTTACATTCCCAGGTGACTGCAGAAAACACTGCTCAAATTTCTGTTTTCTATTGAGTATTTGTGTTGAGAGCAGTTTACTTAACTGATAAACACAAATTTGGCTAAAATTTCTCTGAGTCTCAAAGGGGAGCCATTTGATTTCCATCCCTTGCCCTGGCTTCTCCAAGAGCCTGGGGATGGAGGCTGTGGTGTCTCCCATGCCTGCAGTCAAACTGCATCACTGCCCATTTGGGTAGGGTTTAAACCTAAAATGAGTGTGAAAAATTTAAATTCTCATGTATTACAAGAGCTTGTCCATTTATCGGAATAAAAATTATAAGGACCATTAATCTGTGCATATGTAAATTAGGAAGTGGAGAGGCTTTGCTGATCACCAGCAGTAGCATGTGATGTGCTCCGTGCAGCCATGCCAAGGATGAAATGTGTTGATTGCCTCCGGGGTTAACCCTGCAGCTTTCATGCCGTGCAGAAGCAGCTTGTTCTGCTCACCATGTGGCTCTGGAGCACAGGCAGGAAAGGTCACACGAGCAATCAAGATCAGCAGATCCCTCCTCATGTAGGGACCCCCGTGGCTGCAGGATTAGCTGCCGAGTCTGAGCTGACTTGGAATACACATTTGCTTTTCAATGTCCTCACTGTGTTAGAGATGTTTTTGATTCATTAATCTGTGTCCGTATTTCCATGAACATGGACAATGCTTGCTGTTTCTTGCTGTTTGTCTGGGTTTCGTCCTTGCTGGGTTTTTTGAGCAATGAAAACAGGAGGAATTAAAAGGTTAGATTGTTTTGATAACGTGTCTCCCTGCAGGAGTGACGCATTAGCTGACAGGCTGCTTTGAGAGCTTTGCTGATGGCATGACTTTAGGAAGAATTCTCTAAGAAAACTAACAGTAAGCATCTGCAATTATCTGATTTTTTTTTTGTTAAATATAACAGAAATTTTCTAAAATATTTGGTGTTTTAGAGACATGAATTTGTTTGCAATTTAGAGGAGCTGAACATCTGACCCCCTTTCATCATACCTGGAATTTTGTACATGAATTTCAAGTTGAAACTTAGAGACCAGACAAATCTTTCTCTCTCTTTTTGTCTTTACTATTCCCATAACAAAGCACATTTGCTTCAGGAGCCCTTGCAACCCCTCAGCACCTGCCCTGCCCAGCCCTGGAACAAGGGGCAGCAGTGCATCCCTGTAGTGCTGTCTCCAAGGCTGAGATTTGTCAGGAGAAGTCACCGACCTGCTTGTTTCCTTAGCCCTGGAGATCCCTGCCCTCTCATTGCCAAGTATCCCCAGGGAGGTGGGGATGCTGCTGCCTGCCCTGGGGGAAGGAGAGCTTTTAATCTCATCATCTGTCCCAGCTGCCATCCCTGCTGAGGCTGGAGAGGAGCTCTGGGAGCTATCCCCAGACAGCCATGCACAACATGTCCATTCCAGAGCATCTTCTAAATGGATCCGCAACATTTTCATTAGAGACACTCCTGCTGGACAATTACGGACTGTGACTCTTCCACGTTTTTCCACAGGCAGCAAGCTTGTGTAAAATCTGACTGACATTTAAAAATGCCAGCAATCTTATTAATTCTTCAGTTTAAGAAGTGTTTCTCGGGGGCCTTTTGTGTACCAGTTGGAGGGCAGGAGGGTGACACAGCACACTGGCAGAACCAAGCTCTTTACACAAATACTGGACTCCTTTAAAACTGTGTTTAGCATGGAACTGGAGAACACACCTGTGAAGGTTAAGGCAGCTGGTGAGAGCTACAGCTGTTTGTGCTCTGTCCCATGACTGACCTCCTTCTGCCTCGAGAAGAGCCCTTTCTGCAGGAATTTAGAGTTCTGTCTGCTGGCACAGAGATGTGCTGCTGCCCTTCCTCAGAAGCAGAGCACTCTAATGCAGGCCGCTGTCCACCAGTAATTCAGTGGCATTGCTAATGTCTGCCCTTACTGCAGGATCACACTAAATTCAGACCAGAGCACCGTGTGTGCCAGGGATTTGCCCTACTGCAGGCTTGCCTGCTCGTTGTCTCTCCTTTCTGTGCGGGAGGAGAGCTTGATGATGACTCACACTACTGCTTCCTCACACCAGTTAAATGACTGGGATCGGGCATGTTTGCTCTGTGCCACATCTACACATATTTTGATGCCAAATTTGCTGTTCTGGATTGGAAATCCTCCTCAGTGGTTGGTACAGATATTGTTTTGTCGGATGTAAATCTACCCACATGCTGCACGTACTGAATCAGAGCCAAGGTTACTTCACTTCTAAATCTCCAGTGACCATCCAGTAAATAACAGCTCTTGAAATCCTGAGTCTATTAGCAGAAAATACAACTGTAGATCACTCCAAAACGAATGACTCATTGCAGTGAGGTTAGCAGGGAAGAAAGGGAAGAGGCTTCTGCCGTTGGTTGATTGGGTTTATTAATGCAACAGCTACTACTGCATTAGCAATTCTATTTAGTGTGTAGTGACTGAGAAAATCAGACGCCTTCCAGCTCCTGCCATTGGCACAGAGCTGCTTTTTTGTTGAAAATGGGAGGGATATATGAAATTATCCCAGGGTAGGAGGTTATGCACGCATTAGGGTGACAGCCATGGGTGCTGGCCACTAATTGTGAAGGCACCGTGGGTGAGAGCAAGGTCTTAAATCCTGCTGTTGAGAGCTTTCATTCTTTGACCTGACTCACTGCAGGGGAATGGGTTTCAGTCTGGAATAAATTCTGACCCAAATAATTGGAAGTTAATCTCACTTCATTTTACATAATGCTTTATGATAATGCAATTGTGGCATGTTTAGTGTGGGGCAGAGAGGGCAGCAGTCTACAGAAGCTGACATTTTGCATAAAGAAACAAAAAGAGGTCCTGAGTTTATCTAATCAAACTGATAGCAGCAGTTGAGAAGATTAACCTTTCTAATAATGACTTCTCCTCTTTTATGTATTTTGTGGGGGGTGGTCACCTACAGGTATTAATTTGTGACACTCAACAATTACGTCCTGTGCAGTGTGGTAAATGTGAGCTGAACAGTTTACTGGGTCAAGCAAAAGCAGAAGAGATCAAACCAAACAGGGTAAAAAAATGAACTCTAACAGAATAAGTGTATTGCAGGTCAAGTGCTGCTTGAATGAAGCGATGCTCCGTGAAAGTTGCTGGATACAAAATACCTTCCTTCTTGGGGAGTTATCAGAAAATATGCATTCAGTGAACCAGAAAACTGTGAAATTATTTAATAAAATTAATCCTCAGCTGTGAACAGGAAAAATGTCAGATTTATTTTGCATCTCGATTTCCATCCCAGCAAATATAAATTTATCCCTGAATTCTTTTGTCCTGATTTTAACATTTGCTCTGTGATATTGAATATAGTCCTATACCCAGTCCATGTTTTCATAGTAAGTGTCGAGTTAGCATAAAAAAATAAGGAAACAAAATGTTTCCAATTAGAATTGAGAACCACACTACTCGTGTTCAGCTTACTTTCAGGTGTAAACCAAATAATTTCATTACATATCCTTATACATCTGATACTTGTTCCCTTTTATTTGTCAGCACAATCTCATGTTCCTTGATGTGGAAGATAAAGACATTAATTTCCCACATCCCTACCAAGGTTTCCTAAAGGAATATTGTCTCTGACTCGTATTGGGAAGTGGAACTTTTCTCACCAGTTGATGCCATTTCGCCCAGCTCTGTCAGTCTGCCTCCATCTTCTGCTTCCCTTTCAGCCATGGCATTTTTAACTCCTGTCATACCTTTCCCAGAACGAAGGATTCAATGGACTGGCCTGCTTTTATCTCCACATCTCGTTGTCTTGGCCTCCCCAGGCCACCACCTGTAAGAAAGCAGCCTCCTGCTCCCTTCGGCAGCATGTCCAAAGGATGAGGGAGATTTTCCTCAACTGCAGCTTGTTCTTCCGCAGTATTTCCCTTGCCAGCAGCCAGAGCAGTTGCAGTAAGGAGCACATGGACGGATCTTGCCTCCCCAGTGACAGAAAGTGGCACTTGTGATGCCTGGCCCCTCCCTGGGTCAGAGTGTTGCTCTCGTCAAGCAGTGTCACCCCCTCAATGAGCCGCGCACGGCCGGCGTGGCCTCCCCGCCAGTGCCGCGCGTGCTGGATCCAAGGGGACACTCTTGCTTTGGGGACAGGACTGAAGGACTGGCAGCTTCCAGCCCCATTAACTCCTCTCAGAGCCCCGTTCTGGGCTGAGCTGGCCTGTGTGCACGGCTGGAATCTGAACTCCAGAGGAGCTGCCATGGTCAGCATTGCCTCTGATCCGGTGCCGGAGCAGCCGCTTCAAATGGTCGTGTTCTCTGTCCCAGCTCCAACAGCTCCTGTTAAAAATCCTCCTTTGAACTCCCCTCTGCTTCATTTTCTCTGGGTTTCAGTCAATGTCAGAACAGCCCTTGAACGAACAGAATTAGGACAGAATGGGGAGGGCATGATTTCTCTGCCTGCATAGGAGTAGTTCGAGACTGAAATCGTCAGTGCTCTTTGAAAGCTGAATTGTTTCCATGAGGGTGCCTTAGGAGTGCAAAATGTTATTAGAATATGCATTATTATTTTGAATTTCTCCTGTCAGTACCGACGTCAGTGACAGGAAAGGGCACTACACTGGAAATATGATCAGTTCACCTTTCCCCAACATGATGCAGCACAAAGACAGGTGATTGTTACACTCTGCTTTTACTTGGTAGCTCGGTCCCAAAGGATATTGTTTTTCTGGATGACATTGTGCTGCAGTGTCTGTGCCTGATTTTATTTTGAGTAAGTCATACCTCTTTATACATAGATAACGAACCCACCGTGCACCTGGCACAGGCTGAGCAGTGTTATTTAAAACAGGAGAGTCTGAGCATGCCTGAAAGTGAAGTTCTCTCATAAGTATAAGCTGCAAACCCTTATTCAACATTAAATCAAATCAATGTTAATTTGTGAACTAATTAGCATTTCAGGCTTGGAGTTTTTTTTTTCAGCAGTGTGGTGATTTTGTATATAATGCTGTGTGATTGTACCGAAGTACATAATTATGGAGCTGAATACATTGTCTCCTGCTGACATGTTGCAAAAGGAGTTTCTTTCAGCAAAGGATGCTCGCTACATCTGAATTAAAATACAGACCCATAGCCAAGTCCTATGCATAGACCCACAGCTGAGGCAGTATCAGAATTTAGGGGTCTTGTTGAAAAAACAGGCTAAAAATATATTAACTGAGTTTACTCATTCCCATTTCTACTATGTTTTAATGAGAGAATGGCAAGATGTCCTTTGGTGTGAGACAGATGAGACAGGTATTCTGAGTGGGGAATATGCATCAAGGAAAACCGAGTGGTTTAAGGAGACTTTTTTTTAAAACTCTGAAGTCTGACTGCTGGAGTACAGGAACTGTCAGTACTTGCTCAGCTCAGTGCTCATTTTCACCAGAATCCTCTTCCTGGCAGCAGCCTGCACCAGGCAGCCAGAGATGGTGTCAGGAATTTTGTAATGGCTGTCTCTCTCAAGGAAAAACTGATGGAAGTCTCCTCTACATTTACCTATATTTACCCAGCAACACGCACTTTAATTTAGATACCATTACCCACACTCTAGATTCCTTTAGAAACAGTTTTAATACAATTTATGTCCTTTGTGATCTTCGATGACATTGATTTTGTTTAAGTAACATGGTTAAGATAAAAGCCTCTTTCTTATGATGGTGCAGAACACACAATCTGCCCTGACAGGGGGAACGCTGCACCCATCTGATGTAAATATAGGAGACAGGAACACAGCTTCACTTACAGCTACAGTCTGTAACCCTGTTTGGGAAAAACCCCAACATTTAAATTGTAAAAGGTTTTGCAAAATTGAAGTCAAGCATGTGGACATGGTTCCCTACAGGATCTCTGAGGCGATCAGCAAAATTTCACATCCCCAGAAACCTTTTGTCCGGGTGAGAACTCCTGCTCACAGGAGTCAAACTATGACTGATTGCTGTGCTGGGACTCACTGGTCTCCTCCTCCTGGCTTTGCCTTGATGGGGGTGAGTGTGGGGCTGTCAGAGACTGTTTTGGATGTTTGCCCTTTTGGGCTGATGGGTTAATCTTGCCCCAGACCGACTCAGACTGAATTGCACGGAACCATGATTCACACCCTTCTTTATTAATTGAAGAATTAAACCTCAGATGTGTTGGAATTGAAATGGTCACGTTCAGCTGTCCGGGTTTGACTCTGGGTGAGCTGACTGACATGTCATCCTCCCAAGCTGTTGTTTTGGCTCTCTTTGTAGGCTGTTTCTTCTGGGGTCTGCCTCCTGCCTAGAGCTAGGGCTGGTTGCAGTTAGAAAGGCTGGAGACTTAAATTTTCAGTCTGGTGTTCCAGGAAGGTCAGGCATGTTAGATCTCTCTGTAAACTTAACCTCTTGGTCATTCTTTTGAAGGCCTCAGCTAATTTCAGCCAGATCTGACAGGCCATTAAGTTCCCTCAGATCTCATACAGGTAACAGGCTAAATTGATTCTCAGCCCTGAGAAATAGTTATAGACTGAGATTCCAAAGGTCCTGACTGACTCATCTGAGAGGTGCTGGAAGTCCTGGGTCTGGATATTAGCTTTCTTTAAGTCTTGCCTGTGAGACTGAGTTGCCTAAAGAATCAAAGCAGTTCTGACAGTACAGCCAACTCATTCTCTTCTACTCTTCAGTCCAGAAAATCTTGTACCTTCACATGATTCAGCTGCACCCACCAAATCTAGTAATTTGCCTTATGGTAAGATAAACACTCAAAGTTATTTATTTATTAAACCTGCCCTTCCCCTAAATCACTCAATGAATTATCTCTATTAAAATTTAATGAAATTTTATGAATCTCAGCCCAACTTTTACAAGCAGTCATGTTACTTCTGAAAATCTGCATTATTAGATGCAAACTGCATGAGAGGAGAATTTTCAGTTTTTACCATGACTTTCTTATATTTCTATGTTTCAGGCCTTTAAGGGTTTAATATTTCTCCCAGCTGCATTTTATGATTGATTGTACACAGTGCTGCCTTTGTGCAAACACCCAAACATGCCCGTATTTTCATCGCAAAGAGCAGGAAGTTGGACTATTTAGAAAAACACAACTGAGCCCAAGAACCACAGTAATTATATCCCTGGTTATTTTGAGACAGAGAAATACTTCAACCTACACTCTGTGTTTATACGCTAAAAATGTTTCTTCTTGTCTGAAGAAGCAAATTTACCTCGGGGAGCTTTATTTCTGGTTACGCGCTTAATGCAGAACATTATTTGCATCACAGAAAGATCACATCTTCCCCTTGCCTATTTCAGCATTTTCACACCAAACCTCAGGCTTTCCTATTATTTGTAAAATTGCTTTTGTTTCCAGTTGGGATCAGGTGTAGAAATGGAAAGATCAGGGCATATTAGAACTTGTAACTAGGGGAGAATTCTGCTCCAAGTGCAAAGTGTTAAACTGTGGAGAGGAGGAGGGGATGCACAAGACAAAGAAAAGGGTTTAGAACAGGTTTTTTTGGAAATCTGATTGATATTATCCTGTAAAAGAGCAAGAGATCAGGACAGGAGGAGTGAGGTATTAAAGCAAGGAAAGGCAAGCATATTCATAATCATGCTGGTCATGATTTTATACTTCCTAAACTTTGAGGTGTGTGATCTTGCCTGCTTGGGAAGAAAGGTGGCAATGGCTTATCAACCAATTAGGAACCCTCAGGACATATTCCATAGAGAAGGTGCAGAGAAAATGTTCGTTTTTAGATATTTGTGGAGAAATTGTGAGAATGTTTCAGCTTGTGTGGCCAACACCAATCCGCTAAGGCATTTCCCTGGCATCTCCCTGTTTGTAATGAATTTTTAAATGAATTAGTAATTGGATTCTACTTTTCTTTGGAGTATCTTTTTAAAAAAAGTTTAGGCAAATACTACAATATCAGAGCACCTCTAGAGATAAGGTCTGTTCTAATTTCTAGCAGCAGCTGCAATATCAAAGGGGTTAATTTAGATCATCAAGGTTTCATCTCCTTGCCCTCTAAGGTCTGATTCATAAAGCTGAAGAGATGAATTCAGAAATTTCCAGAGACAAATGGGGGAGAAAATCAAGATATATGAAAAAGGAGGGTGGAAAATTAAGTTTTGTCTTAGTGTATGTAGTTACCAAGCAGGGCTTGAAATTCACTTATATTCTTGTGCAGATAAGTTGGTGAGATGTTTCCCTCATATGCTGGGCCAGTTCTCAATATTGAAACAGATCAATGATCCATTTAGTCTCCATCACTGGCTGATGCTGGGGAGAAATGCAGAAATCCTTGATGATGCATTTAACAGCTTAAAATTAGATATGAGATTGATTCCAGCCAGCGTTTGTCTTCTGCTCCTAAAATACAAACACTAATCAGTCACTATTGTACTGCTGGTTTAGCTCGTGTATTTGTGCATGAAGTCAACACTAAACTTCTTGCTGCTCTTTTCTGAGTACCCTGCCCTGCTCTCAGTACCCCACAGGTTCCAATTCAGCAGGTTAATTGAACACTGTTTAACTACCACTGTCTCTAGCTGAACACCATCTTTCTA
Organism: Cnemophilus loriae; assembly: GCA_013397755.1. NCBI lineage: Eukaryota > Metazoa > Chordata > Aves > Passeriformes > Corvidae > Cnemophilus > Cnemophilus loriae. The sequence goes on from VZTF01008876.1 coordinate 1,885,646, forward strand.
TTAACCTTAATTTAGCTTCGCTCTAAACAAGCATTTGAATCTTTATGGGGAAAAAAACCAAACAAAACCAAACCCATAGAAACAAAAAAAACCCAAAAACAAACACACACACACACACACACACATACAAAAAAAAAAGCAAAAAACACCAAAACAAACAAACAAAAAAAAACCAAACCAGCCCAAGATTGGTGTAATTCTAAACCACCCAGACCAGAGAGTTGAAGGTGTAATAGACAGTTATACTTAAATCCTCTTCCAAACAGATGGTTGTGGAGATCACTGGATACAGCCATGGTCCCTAAGGCTCAGGAGAACCATGGAGTTGAGGATGAGACTTTTGAAACGCTAATTTTAAGGAGGGGCATGATAAGTCACTGCTGCAGAGAGAAAGAAAATTATCTGCTCCCTGTGTCCCTGGTGGGAAGGATGTGCTCAGTGGTGCTGGGCTTAAATATCCATTGTCTGGATATAAATTCCTTACAAACCAAGAAGATAATCAAGAAACCAATACTTAGCAAGGATTTCTGTATTTAGGGGCAGAAGAAGAGGTGATCAGAGAAGGAGAGGATTGGACTGATGTTCTTTGATGCGTTTTTACTCAAAATATGAAGGTAGGAGGAGAAAAAGAAGATGGTGTTGATTTGAATTGGTTATGAGAAAAGACCAAGCCTTTGCACAACACCCTCATGCACCTTGGTTTATGTCTCAAAAATGTTATATAGGCTCTGAGAAAGGACAAATTTGTACAGCAAACAGTGGATATTCTTTAAATGCAAAATAGGCTCCTAACTGAACAACCAAAGCCTGGCTATATTGTGTCTGGATTAAATTTACAGTGGTACCAGCAGACAGAAAACCCTCTTTCCTTTGCAAACAGCAGACAGCTCAAAACCCAGTGAGAGCTCTGCCTTTTTAATTTTCTTCTGCAAATGCTGATTTCAGTCCTATCTGCTTTATATAACAGTTGCAAGTTTAGACACAAACCCAGAAAATGCCAGTGCTCTTTTTTTTTCTTGATTATGCATGGAAAAAGTCCAGGCTGTTTCTTCCTGCTTGCCTTTTCCAACACAAAGGACAGCAAGGAGCTAAATTTCTGCCTAGAGAATTCTCAGCACAGGTGTGCAGGCAGAGGGATAAATCCCCTGTGCAGTGGAGAGGGGAGCAGTCATTACCCAGTTTGAAATGCAGGGGTTTGTTAATTCTCTCATTACTGACGTGCCTTAAGTCATCAGCTCAGTTGGGTTTATTAGCAGAGAGAAATTCTCTTATTCTGCACTGTAAACTGTACATTCCCTCAAATTACAAGCATAACTGTGGAGATGGGTGGATATGTCCCTAAAGATCTGACGAACAGGAATGACGAACTGCAGCAGTGTGTGAGGGAAGTCTCTTCCCTTCAGCTGTACCTTGACAGGCACCTTCAGGAGCCAGGAGTGCCCAGCTCTGTCCAGTGGCACAGCTGGGCTGCAGACAGTGGTGTGGGCTCCAGTTGTTGCCTATGGAAATGATGGCCTATAATTATGTTTCTTTTCCAGCTAACACAACTTTCTAGCATAAGGATGCTCCTTATTCTCTGAGACACCTCGGTAGGACCCCCAGGTGCAGGGTTCTAAATGGCCTTCTTCCCATTCTATTTCTTAGCTCTCCAAGGAATAAAATCATAAGAGTGGTCTGTAATGTATTGAGGGAGGAATGCAGACACAGAGAACCCAGGATTAAGTTCTGATAGCATCAAAGTCTGTTATCTTTTTGCATTTGCTTTTTTATTGTGTGTCTGTGAATCCACATGGTTTCGTAAATTTTCCCTTCCTGATGCATATCTCTTTGTTCCTTGAGAAAAAAATCAGCTGAGGATGTCTGTATTGTTGAATTGACCTCATCAAATTCAGCCCACAGCCTTTAGGAACTCAAAACAGAGAGTCGTGGAGCACCTGCACAGATTCTTGTTTACTTCAGAAAATCTTATAGGTTTAATAACAAATGTTGTACTGGTTTATTTCTGAGCTTTCTGAAACCATCCTCACAGAGGGAAGACTGTTCAATGTGAACTACATTTTGAATTAACAAGTTAATCCATAGCTTCTTGCTGAAAGTGAGGGGAAGCAATTACTGGTATGTATTAGATCACTTTAATTTCAGGTATATGCTCAGATATATCTTCATTGGCCCTAAGAAGGACTGGGGTTTGGACAGAGAGAGGCAACAGTGATTAGCCAAAGCAGCCCGTGTTCCTTTTCCTCATGAAGTTTAATCAGTCACTCGCTTACATGACATTTTTCAAAAGCCCTTCATTACTCTTTGAAGATGCCTGATTCTGTGTCAGTGCTGACTGTGTTGTCTATCGTTGCTGCTTTGCAGGCAGGACCATCGACGTGTCATGTCCAAGAAGGTGCCATTAACAGAAGTCCCAGATTTGGTAGTTTTGATGCCAATATGAAAATAATCGATGATACAAACCAATTAAAAAGAGTTTTCCAGTTATTCTCTGGCACAGGTGACCTGCCACAACCAACCACAGAGCCCTCTTACACACGGCAGCATTGCCATTTGTTTTTTTCTCAGATTTCTTCCTGGCAAAAAATTTTCTTGCCCAGAGTTTTTCTAAATTGGGTACTCTGGATTGCTGGGATTTGCCTCACTTGTGGGGTGAAAGTTTGTCAAGGTAGGGCAAAGGCTCCCTCCTACCCCTGGAAAAGCAGAACTGGCTGCTGTAGCTGCATATCCCTCCTGCCTCTCCTCTGTGGTGTCTGCAGAATTTCTCAGTGCTGCAGGGCATTTTCGGCTTCGTGTCTGAATGCTGCTGGAGTTGCCACCTCATTTGCCAGACCGGTGACCAGACCTGCATCCCATTATCCTTCCTGGTCCCCTCCCTCACAGCATCCTCAGAGCTCTGCACTTTCTAATGACCTCCTACTTCTGTCCTCCTTTTGTGTCCCAAGGTAAAGTGAGGACAAAGAGAAATTAATGCAGATGAAAATCATTAAAAAAAAAAAAATTAGAAACTGCTAATATATGTGATGGAATAATGCAGTGTGAATTTTCAGGCATTACAAACAGGGAGGGCAATTTGTTTTATCTTATTCTACTGTTTTTGCAGAGCCATGGGCTACACTGGGTGCAGGGTGTTTCCTGTGGTAACTTGGTGCTGTGTTAGCACGTCTCTCTCCTCTGATCAGCTGTGATTTATCTCACTGTGCCGCCCCATTCCTGTAACCCACTTACCTGAGGCTGAATTTAGCCATTAATCTGTAAATTTCTGGATTTTTCTGGCTGAGTGAAGAGTCTGCCATAAGAAAATACTAATAATTTAGAAGGAGTATTTCAAAAGGGAGCAGGTAGAAAGCACCTGGGACAGGGAGAAAACAGCAGCCTTCTCCAGCTGCAGTCGTTCCTTAGTGTTTTAGATTTCTCCAGCCCGTGTGAATCATTGGTTGCACTGTGGCATTTTGAGGTGAGCTCCCGAGCTGAGGGGCGTGTGGAGGTGCCTTAGGAGGTGAGCAGCAGTGCTGCATGTTATGGTTATACCTATTTGGAGTCAATCTTAGTGGTTCTTTGGCCATGGAGCCTCCTTTTCCTGCACACCCAGTCGTTACTGATGCAGAAATGCAGCAACGGCCACAAAACTGGGAAACAGTGGAGCTGCTTCACAGGCAGACACTGGAAATTCCTGGAGGAAACCAGAGCAGGTATAGAAGAAACAGCTTGCTTGGAAACACTCTGCTTGCTAATGAAAGGGAAAAGAGTGATGAGGGAGTGTGAAGGGGGATTATTACCGAAGCATTCACACCTTTTGCAGAGCTCCTGCTTCTCTATTCAGACTATTTGATGATACGCTGACTCATGGAATTTGCAGTCATTCTTTTCCATGGTGTGAAATGAGCAGGTGTGGGGGGTTCTCTCTTTTCTTTTTTAACCAACCATTTCCAAAGTTCGGCTTTCTCTGCTTGTAGTAAACACCCTAATTTTAAATTCAGTAGTGTGAGGCATCCATCTCCATCTTTTCCCCCTGCCTGCACTGAACAGGGAGCTTTTGGATGCTGAAAAAGACATCTCACAGATTGCAGCTCGCAGTTGGGAATGAGGAGGAGTGATGGGCCCCGTGCTATTCTCACATCTCAGTGTGCTTTCTGTAATGTGAGAGGATTATTACCGATGCTCTGCTGCCTCTATTCATTGTTGTGAATGAATTATGCTTTTAAGCTGGGCATTAGCCTAAAAATACCTCCAGTAACTTAAGTGGGGATTATTATTAATGGTTGTGTTTAGAGTCGTTCTTCAGAGCCCCACAAGAAGGGAGCCCATTGTGCCAAGCTCTGCATGTGAGATGCTCCCTGCCCCAGTCAGTTTCTGTCTAAAACCATATATTTTGGGTGGGGTTGAGGATAAAGCATCCAAAGGGGGATTATACACAGCAGAGATTTTTCCGCCAAGAATGTAAGAAAGACTGACTTCCTCCTGATGCTCTGGTTTGTCCGAGGAAAGGACAGCATCTAGCCTTTGTCCTGTTCTATTTTGTGTTGTGTGGGGTAGAGTCCTCCCACCAAATATTTTAATGCCTGCCTTTATCTGCTCCTACTGGCTGCAGCTTTGTTTGCTCCCCATCTTCCCTGGGATGTCACAGGACTGTGGGATGAGGGATGGTGGGGCAGCAAAGGCAGTGAGTGCAAGTACTGTGCAAGTCCAGCTCTGTGTTTTTCTCTTCAATTCTGTCACGGACTTTTAATGCTGAATTATTGAGCATGGAAATGCATTTCACCATAAAGAGCATTTTAAAGAAGAAAGCAAGGAGTCAGGTTACTCAAGGCATTGCCTTTGGATGGCTTATGGGGAAAGCTGTTGGGAGGAAACAACGCAGACGAGTCCGTGTGCTTTCTCATTTGCAAAGATTCAGTTGCTGTCTTATTTCTCCCATCATAAAATTGTCTCTCTGAGTTTTCCAGGTGGATGCATCACAGGGGCTGGAATGTAGCCTGACAGGTAGAAATCAAAAGCAGCATGTCTCGGTGATGCTTCGTCAGCTGTGAATAACAAGAAACATTCGAGGGTTTGTTCTGGAAATCCAGATGCCATCCACTGTCAGCTCTCAGCTGCTGCTGCTCTGGGCAAACCTCGTAATATGTCACAGGCAGAACGTTTGCTGTGCCCTGGATTTTGCTCCTACAGACATTTGCCTAATCTGTCTGGGTGGCAGCTCTAAATCAGGTGTCAACTTCTGTCTGAACTGAAATCTCTACTGCCCCTGCAACCCGGAGTCCAGAGGACAATACTGAACATGTTCTGGGGATGATTTGTGCTTAATTCTTAACAACTTAGGTGACTAATTTCATGAAGTCAGAAAGCAAACACAAACTCTCCAGAGCATTATGTTTTTGCATAGCGATGCTGATAAATAACCCAACAGTGGAGAGGATGAGACCTGCAGCAGCCAGTCAGAGCTTGGGAGTGACCTCCCCACCCCAAAATAAGGGGATAATCTGTCCCTTTTTCAGTCACAGACCCATTTCCAGTACAGTCTGTGAGCAGGGGTCCAAACTCATGTTACTCTATTTGCATATGTAGGTTTATATATAATCTGAAGTTACTCAGCCTGAATATTTTAAGATTTTTTTTTTGATACAGTGATAGATGTGAGAATGTAGAGATCTATTAATGGGAAGAACAGTATTTAGAGGTTTATATAAGTGTGCAGCACGCTGCAAACCACACTTGTATCACTGGGTATTAAACTGGGTATTTTGTTTGACAGTGCACTTCATAATGTATTATAGGAGGAATATTTTATCAAGAGCTCAAGTACCAAAAGGAGTGCATTCCCCACAGGACTCTCTTCTCTTCGTGTGCTTAAGGTTGTATTCGATATTCAGGAAGCTCCCTGCATTCTAAATCCAAAAGGTACCTCTTCAGAGATGTAACAAAACAAATTTTTGTTCCTCATAAATTCCATATCAACAAGCCAGTGGTAAAAAGTTAATTAGAGCACCCTTTCAAACTCCAGGCTTCAGCTGGTAAAAATAGGAGAAAAAAATAATGAAATGCACGATAGCGCTGTGCCATTTCTTCAAATAAAGATCATTAAAAGTTTCTGACAAGGCTTTGATGCTGAAGCGCTGCCTTGCTCGTAGCAAACACCCAACTAAAGCAAATCCTCGACCTGTGTGACAGGCCCTGAACGCTTCCATTAGCATGGCATCATTCTAATGCATTTAGCCTGTGTGTTTAATGCTAAATGCATTAGCACTTAATGTCAGGAGCTCCAGACCCGCTCGAGTCAAGGGGTTAACGCAAATTAAGAATTGCAAGAGAGATTTGTCACTCTTTATAGCTCTGTGTTAGGAGTCCTAATTTCATTACCAAAGCTACTCTGTAAAGAAAGAGTATTATTTTTGTGTTAGGCTCTTTTTCTTTCTTTGGAAAATAAAGAGCAATTGCCCTGCTAGCACTTGGTTCCACAGTAACACCTCCTGAGAAGCCCCACTGTAACATCATGTAAATACATGCAGTAACAGAGTAAAACCTGCAGAATATATAACCTAAGAAAATTTAACTACCCAGTTTAACGATCAGGTTAACATTATAAAATCAAGTTGGGAATGGACACCCATGGCTAAAGGTGGGCTTTGTTTTGTTTATTCTCTCTAAACCCAGACCATTTTGGACTTTAGTTGCACGAGGGAGTGAGGCCAGCCCATGGAATACAGCAACCCAGGCCACAGCTCTGGGGAGCTTTCCCTCAGCACCAGGTGAGGGTTAAGCAGCCCTTAACCTTTCCACTTGACCTTGCCCCTCTTGGTGTTTGCACAGACAGTGGCACAGCCACACAGTGACTCTCACTGGGGATCAGCCCAGGGGAAAAACAACATGGGAGGGGGATCTGGAACAACAGAGGAGCTGGGTTAGAGGCTGGAATGAGCACAGAGGGATGGGCATCAGTTTTGCCATATTGCTGGTGACTGCTCAACTGCACAGAGCTCGTTTTATTATTCAGTGTGCGGTGAGGAAGATGCACCTGGTCTCTTCTCCAGCACTGCAAAGTGACAGGGATTCATTGCCTTAATAGGAATTCCTCCTAGCAGCAGTGTTAAAGTCAATGGGACTGCAAACAGAGCGTAGAGAATATGCCAGTCTCGGTAGGGTCAGGATCAAGAGCTGTTATGTTGATTGACCTCAGGAAAAGATTATTTTGAAGGGGTTTTTAAATGATTTTAATGAAAGCGTGTATTTAGATGAGTGGAGTTTATGCTAATTACACTTGTATGTCACCATCGTTCTTGAAAAAGTTTTAGAAATCTTAAAAACTTGAGCTTCTCCCAGTGCTTCAGTGAGGTGGTGCTGAACTCATCCCCACAGAAAGGCAGTGAGGGAAACGTTTGCTCGGCCATTGCCAGCGTGTCAGGGCCCCAGGGCACCAACAGATCCTGACTGCCCTGACCGGGGGCATCCCTGCAGGCACCTGGAGCCCAGGGCTCCATTCCAGCTCGTCCCTGGTCCTTGCTGAGCCGTGTCACAGGGTAACGTGGCAGGAATCAAGGTGTTGTTCCCTTGGTTCCTGTTTGGAGACCTTTGCTCTGTTTTCCTTTAGGACAAGTTCTTGTGCTTGGTACTTTGCTACACTTGGAGTGTCTTGCTCCTGATAGCAGCTAGACGTGCAAGTATGCTTTGTGTAACAAATCTGGCCTGATGGTTTGTGGGCCAGGTCCAGCCTGAGCAATATTTCTGTGTGATTTGCTGCCTTTTCTCCAAGGAAGGTGTAAGTACTGCTGTAAGAACAGACTTCCTTGCGCCCTCCATCTGCCTTCGAGAGCTCCTGCGGAGATCTGGATCTCAGGGGGTCTGATCCTACGCTTGTCGCTCTGCGAAGAGGTGCCTCAAGATCCCAATAATTTGTTTTCTCCTATCACTGCCTCCCTCCCCTGCCCCAGAGCCTCCCGGCTGCAGCCTTGGTTCACACAAGGACCAGTGACAGTGCTGGGCCTCCAGAGGGGCCCAAGCATCCATCTCCCTAACTCAAAGCCTAATCCTTCCCTTTCCAGGCATGCTGGGATCCGTAACCTTTCGAACTATTCTCAACGGCCTCCCCTTTCCACAAGCTTGCCTTGTTGCTAACACGGCAGCACATTCCCAGGATTATGGCCACAAGGATGAGTTGCTACACGGAGAGATGGAGCAGAGCTGTACCCCGAGGGAAGAGCTGGCTGTGGAGCAGCTCATTCCCTGTCCTGCTGCACTGCCTCAGCCTGCAGCAGTTTGTTCATGTAGCCATAGCCCAGCACCAGCCTCATTAACCCTGCCATGGCCTCGGAGCACGTTGCTATCAGAGGAGACAGTCCAACATTTTCTGTGTGTGCAAGAGCTTGAAGTGGTTTTCTTAGTCTGAAAACCAGCCACCTGATCAGCTGTGAGTTACATGCCTGACACCAGTGATAAAACACCTATAAAATAAGATGTATCAATAATAGAGTCTAAATTGACTATAGGAGGTATGCGAGCATTAAACAGCCCTCTGCTTATCTTAAATTGATTGCAAGGTATCATTTTAAATTGAGGGGAAAATCCAGTCAAAAACGTATTCATGGGAGGAAATCAGCACAAAGTGTCTACTGTTAAAGTGTGCCTTGATTTTAATGTTTTTGGCTTTCATTTCATGAAGTGTTAGATGAGTGGATAAGCAACAGGAATTATATGATAAGGTTGTCTGTGTTCTGCATTCACATTTGGGTAGTAATTCCAGACGAGAAAGAGAGCCCTGTGATTTGTCATGCATGCTGTGCTGGCTTTCACAGAGTGCTCTGAGACTGATTTGGCTGATTTTGGATGAGATGGAAATTAATTAACAGGTGCCAACAAACATAGCTCCCCAGGAAAATCTGAGTGGGGAAAGGAGGATGGATCTCTGGCTCTGCCACCCAAAGGATCAAGAGAATGGATAGGGAGCAGGGATAACAGGTGATGAGAAGTGAGACAGAAACCTGGAGCTAGTGGGAGTTTGATCCTCATTCTCTGACAAGCCCTGTGGGGTGTGGCAGCAATAAGGCATCTCCAGGACAGGCTCTTGCAGCAGGATGGATGTGAATGTCTGGGGCAGGCAGGTGTGGGCAGGAGTCTGATTTTGGTTCTGCCTCCACTCCCATGGGATCCAGCCCTGGCTGTAAGGCTGCCCTGCTAATCCCTAGCCCAGCTGTCTGTGCTCTATAAAATGAGACCTTTCTTTCCTCATACATCCCTGCTTTAGCACACCTTGAAACTGGAGAGAGTGATAAATCGAGCTCAGGCTGTTCCTTGGGAAGAATTACAGCTGTCTGAACAGCCATGCACGCAGGCTGGGTATTTTCCTCTCCGCTTTGCCATTTTGAAGTGACATTTGCTTTATCCAAGCAGTCATATTAAAATCATGCATCTCAGTAACCCTTGTTTATTAGTCTATGCAGTATTTGTAATTTCCAGACATTTTACTGTGGTTTTGGCAGTCTTCTTTATATTGTTGAAACTTCTGGGGAAAAAAAAAATTAAAACAACAAAACAAACCCAAAAGCCAACCCACTAAAACCTGTTAAAATTCCTGATTGCTTATATGCTGTACCAAGTATATAAACAGTCCTCTGTATTTCAGGGGTTTTTAATCTGTGACCTCCTCAGTATAAATCTCAATAGACAAATTTAGATCTCAACACAAAACCAAATTGCTTGCTGTTTATGAAATGCATATATTTGTGTTGTAAATGCAATCCAATAACACCACTATTGTCAGGATTGCTTTCTTTTTGCTTATTGAAATTACATGCACATTTAAAATAGATTTATAACTGCCTATTTCCATACTTGAGCAAAACCTGGCATTTCCTTAGCTGTGCCTTTGATAGTCAAGACTTCTGTAGATGTTTTCATGATTTCTTTCTGGTTAGTGGAAGCAGGAGCTGTTTATTTTGATGGTTTTTATTTTTCGCATCTACAGCTAAAATTGCATCTACTCATTTATGTCAGTTCCATAGTTGTCATTTATTAAAAATACATATAGTTTGAATGGAACCTTATACATATAGATTAATGGAAACTTTTATTTTTTTGTATACTTATAGCAAGTAGAATCTAACTTCAGGTTGAATTTTGCTTCTAAAACCTGAATTTACTGAGTGGCCGAAACCCAGTGACTTTGCTGGCACTTGTACTGTCACTCCTAAGTGAAAGTGGGGAGTGTGCCTGGTGTGACAGCTCTTCCAGGGGTGCCTCCTTCAGGGGCTGCTTGCTCCTGCTGCTCACCCCTGGCTCTTCTGGGTGCTGCTGTTTGTCCAAGGACTAACAGTGGGAAGCAAACTTGCTTAGACTCTGCAGACATTCAACTCAGCTCGAGACTGGCTTGACAAACCTTTATTCATCTGTCATACAGAGCAAACACAACCCCAGGGACTTGGGATCAAGCAAATGGAAAGGAGTTTAACCCCAAAACACTTGCAGCTAGAGTTCTTCTTTATACAGCATAATCCTCTTATGCATCCACCTATTTCTTATCTCACTCAGTGGTTGAATATTTTATTTGCAAAGCTTGCATGCAGGCTTCATTTATATTGCATGCACTGTGTTCAATGCATGCTGTGTGTCTTTCCATGCTGGGGTTGTGCCTTTCCCAGGCTGCATCTCCTCATCCACACAACATCACAGAGCCTTGTACAGACCTTGGTTTGCCCTTGGACAGCTCCCTCTGTTTTTTCCTTGCACACTGCCTGACAGAGCTCAGGGAGTGTTTGGACAATGCTCTCAGGCACATGGTGGAATTCTTGGGGTTGTCCTGTCCAAGGCCAGGGGTTGGACTTGATGATCCTGTGGGTTCCTTCCAGCTCAGGGATGATTTTATGACTAGAGTATATTCTTAAGACCTTCACAGAAATGTTCTTACCTATGCCAGAATTCACCCAAAGCAAGGGTTGGGACTTTTTTCTTCCTTGTTTCCAAAAATCTGTTTGCAGCATGTGCTTCTCAGTGTGCACAAGTCTTTTTGGGGTCCAGGGCTCACTGGTGATCCCAGGTTCACCCAGCATCAGCTGGAATGAATAACTGCTCCATGCAATCCAACCAAATGGAGAAGGCAGGACGTCCTGGCAGAGCAGGACCTCACGGGCAGAAATGAGACTGCATCTGTAAATTACCTTGCAAACCACACCTGAGAGGTGCTAAAGAAGCACCCCTACAGGGATTATCAATGCATAGAAATAAAATGAAATTTTGAATGTTAAATAACTAAACAAAACCCAAAGACACATATTAAAGCCATTCTGGAAAGGCTATAAATCAGTTGCAGGCAAAAGGTTGGAACAGAGCTGGAAGTGCTGGAAACACATCCGTCATCAGGGAAGCTGTAGCAGCCTTGTTTCCTGACTGCAGAGGGAGAAGCTTTGATCACAGCTGTTACTGAAGCACTAATTTCTTAAAAAATGACTTAAAAGCCAGCATGAAGTTTAAAAAAGAATGGACGTTTATGACTTTGAAATCTTGTTTTAAATGTTGATTTTCTTTCTTTCTTAATAATATGCATTTTAATAAAAGTAACTTATGGCCCCTAGGATTTTGATTCCGTAAGTTGATTTCATCCTTTTCTTCTTGCTTACCTGTCAACCCCATTTCATCAAGTCCTTAATGTAATATTTCTTTCATTAGTGAACAGCGGCTAACGTTGGGGAACTGGAACTGCTGGGGTTGGATTACGTAGTGCTGTAAATCAGGTCAAAACAGTACTTGGATACATAAAAGAAATTCTGCTTGTCAGGTGGGTATTTACCCTGACGCTTTAATTCAGGTCAGTGGTAAGCTTTTAAGGTAATCTCTCATTCACTGCACTGGGGTTCTTGGAGTGCACAAAGTGGATTTCTATAGCATGAAATGAAGTCAGAAGAGACACTCCAGGAGTTCACCTAATCTGTCTGCTAATGGACACTTAGCCCACTTAAACCCAGCCTGGACTGGTCTGAAGTAGCTGCCCCAAAATTCAGGGCCCACAGCTTATAGTTCAGTTACTGCTGTTGGCTTGCAGGTGAGCATCAGGATGGGAAAGAGCGACCTGGTGTGTTAACTAAGCTAGAAACACACGAAACAAAATAAAGAACCACTTGCATTTATAAGGGTTTGTTCACCCAGAGTTTGAATGTTGATTGGCTTCGATAGCGTGTTAGGATAAGGAAATGAATGTTTCAAATAGTGACCTCCTCCTCAGTAGAGTGAGTGGAACAACCAGAGCTGCTCTGTGGGAGAAGGGCAGTGATGTACAGTGGTGTTAAACAGAGCTGCTTGAACTGGTCCTTGGAGCTCAGGAAAGGTTCAAGGGAAGACCTGTGTGGGTTGGGTTTGTGCCCAGCACTTTTAGATTTGGCTGTGGGGTTTGTGTTTCGGTTTCTGTTTTACCGTCCTCAAACGACTGTGATGAGAGGCATTAGGATCGATTGTTTTGAATGGAGATTTCTAAATCTGCAGAAGGAATTATCTCCTGGATATTGCCTCAGACTCGGGACAGTATAACGTTCTGGCTGATGTGTTAAATGTTTCATCTCTTATCAGGATGTCAGATCTACTACAGCAAGCACATATCCTCTGCGTTTGAATAGGTGTGAATCCCTGATAATGCTACAAGGGAATAAGTGTAGGAGAATCCATGTTAAGTGACATCTCATTTCTGCCTTTCACTTCGTTAAAGCCAATAATAGGCTCAATAAGGAACAGATGTAAGCTCAGATACGCTGTGTAAGGACTTTCAGTGCTTATTCAATGGTGCCAGGTGTGTGAATATGGGAAAGCTCTGGAAGATCTGAATAACAGCCATGCAGGTTAGCTGCTATCATATCCTGATATCAGATCTCCAGTACAGGACTGGGAGCATTACAGCTTTTCTACTCTTGAAGACTTCAGAATTTCAGTCTTCCAGTGCTGATGCACCATTGGCACTGAAGGGTTTAGAATTTCTTTGTTGTGTGTGAAAAGTAGAAAAAACTCATCCAAATTCCCAGAGACTTGAAGCCTCCTCCCTTTCCTGTCCCAGAACTGACTGCTGGGATAATAGAAATTATCTAGACACCATTACTATTGTGAAAAGACTGTGCCACTCAAAATACAGATCCATGCCTCAGAACAGGAACTGCTTTCCCATATCTTCCATTAAATGTTTCTGGGCTTTAAATATGGGCCTGAAAATACAGGTTGGGGGGAGAAAGGCATGACATTTTATTTGGGAAGTCTCTTTTTTTTCACTTGAACAAAAGGGTCTAGGAAACGCTGAGAAAGGGGAACTGCCTTTCCTCTGAAGATTAGAGAAATCAGCATTTTTTAAAGCAATCCATCGTGCCATGCTGTAAAACCCCAGCGCCATTCAATAGAAAGGACTGGGAACTGACAGGGTTGTATTTTAGGATGTACTATTCCAATGGTGTCCCTGCTGTTACAGAAGTACGGACATGACCAGTGCTGAATCTTGCCCTTCTTTTTAAAGACAGTCGAGGATTGAATTTTCTGGGGCATATCTGAAGAATCTAAAATAGAGAAACTGTCACTGTATTGCTCTCTGAAACACCAAATGATCCTGGTCAGGAATTGGTCCTACAGAACCTTGGACTCCAGAACCTTCAAAGGTTCCTTCCAACATGAACTATCCTAAATCCCAATTAAAAAAAAAGAAAAAAAATCACTTGGTGACCTGGCCTGGGAGCCCCTTCCCTGATAATATTCCTTCTGCAGATATGGACATTAGAAATTACTGATTCTGCAGGAGCCAGTTTTCTGTGTTAACCTGAAAATCTGGCCTTGCTTGCAATATTCAGGATTTCTTTATTTATCATTATTCTAGGTGAGATGTGCAGAACATCTGAACCTCTGCTCTGTCTTAACAGATCACTTGGATTTCTGAAAAGATGCTGAAACTCAGAATACATTGAGTTCACATTACCCTGCTCCCCTGTGAATAGACACAAAGGCTGTGTTTTATGTGAAGAAGGCCATCGCTCTGAGTTTGTCTTTAGGGTTTGCATTCCAGTTGGATTGCTGCTAAATAGTCCTTCCTTTTTTTGGTTCAAGCCTGGGAGGGAGGCTTGTTGGTAAGTTTAGCAGTAGCTGTGTAAGCTTTATTTTTACTTAGCTGTGTTATTTTGTTCTTATGACTGTTGCAATCTCCTGCCATCTGGGGGCTTCTGGACCTGCTTCAATAAATCCTATTATCTTTTCCTGTTGCTCTGAGGATTTTTGCAAAGGGAAGGGGAAGTGGATGGTTTATGCAGTGGACTCCAGGCTGTTGAAGGAGCATTAGACATATTTTACTTGTTTGTGCTTATGTAAAATTGTCATGGTAAGTTACCACAGATGACAGCCAAGGAAGAAATCGGTGGCTTGTCTTTATTGACAAGCTGACACAATGTGAAAGGGAGCTGCTAATCCCCTTCCTGCTCTTCCACAGCAGAGCAGTGTTGCTGCCTTCTAGGAATGTGTGTGTGTGCTCTTGGGTGGATCAAAATGCCAGGAACCATCCTTGAAAGTCCTAAGTGGTGCCTACCAAGAATGCCACCTTCCAGAGGTACCATCACCAGAAGCTGCAGTGCAGGGAAGTTCCCAGGAGAACCACTTGTAGGCTGTGGTCATGAGCTTCTGGAAAATTCTTGTAGCAGAAGAAGGCCTTTCTTGAAAAAGTCACCTCTTTCCACTTACACATTGCATCTGTGGCTTTTGTAGAGTGCTTACACTGTTCTTAGGAGTCCTTATTTATAAGTTTCTGTGTGAAGCCCCAATGTTTTATACAGCAATTCTCTCTCCCAAGAGACTGTGAAATGACTCAGCCCAGCAGCCCTCTGTGATTCCAGCATCTGTATTTATGAGCTAGAGGATGTGTATGATGCAACATTTCATTTTACTTTTTGGTTTATAGACTTATTTTCACTTGGCACATTACCATCCCTCCCTCTCTGTGGTGTAGATTTCCTCAGACCAGTTTTTACTCTCTTTGCTCTTTTGCCCTGCTGATGGTCCTGCTCAAGTATTCTGTGGCCTTATGCTCACCTTTGGTCTAGCTGGCACATCGTCATTGTATCAGCAATTCTCAGTTTCCAAATTGCCATGTTTAATAATAGTGGTTTTGAGATTCAGCATTGTCAACTTTGACTGTTCCCTTGACCTCCTCATTTTCCTGGGAGGTTATTGGGATAGCTGTATAATGGGAGAATATGTTAAAAGAAATGCAACTGGCATTTATTACTCCTCTGACGAAGCTTCATTTGTAAATGCTGGTTAATGGGGAAGTAGCTGCTGCCCAACGTGCTCTCAGTGAGCTGGTGGAGTGCATGCCAAACAGATCTGTGCCCTTCCTGCTGCACTGCAAAATAACTCACATTTGCTCCAGGAGTGAGAAACAAGCTGTCCTTACCCCTTTAGAGTAATAATCCATTCAGTGTGCAGGTGGATTAGTTCGAGTGGTTGGGTTAAAGAAACCTCTTTGTAAGAAGAAATAACCCTACTAGGTACATAATTAGCTTCTGCTTGTGTTTTTAATGACTTTAATCCCAGGGTTTAGTCTTTTTGGCCTTTTTTGTAAAAATGTAAGTGTTCCAGGCATTCTCTAAGTGCTCCTGCAACCCCCTGGCACGGTGCTGATGCCTTCTTAGAGAGCCAGAAGTAACACAGCTTCATCTTCAGCAGGTCCACAAGAATGATAAACAGCAGCCAGGTGTACTGATTCCTAACGGGAAATATTCACTGAATGGAAGTGAGTGTTCCACATTTGATGGCAAGGCCAGATCCCAGATCTGGAGTTCTCTGGTTGGCTTCACGCTTCTCTTTGGAGCAATTAATCATCTAATTGAGCTCTTGTTTCTTGTTTGAAAAAGCTACACTTTGCACAACTCCAACCAAAATAATGTCAGAAATCTTCTTAGGAGCATCAGATTTGTGTCACCTTATATTTGGACCTCAAATATTACTTGAATATGTCTTCTTTCTTTTCAGTGGTAGAGAAGCAAGTGATTGCAGAATTGAGAACCTCACAAAAATCTGTTTTACATCAATCAGTCTGTGTAACTCTTTAAGATCAGCCTCTCTTGCTTACCCAACACCTGCACGTGACAAGCAAAGGGACCCAAATCCCTTTGTCCTCTGTGTGTTCATGATCATTCTGACATCACCTGCAAACAGGTTCCACCGTATGTGTAGGGCCAGAGAATCAATAATTGATCACAAGTCCAGAGACACCTGCTGATGGTCTATTTATAAATCCAGTCCATATTGCGTGAAGTCCTCGGGGATAAAAGAGCTTTATATATGCAAATATTCACTTTTCTTCTAAGTGGGGTAAAGCTGTTTCCACCTCAAAGGATGAAAATCCTGGGAGTGTTGGTGGAATTGAGCCCATCTTTTAATGATCCTATCAGCAGAGTTGCCAGGCTGACATTTGATTATCTCTGAACAGCGTAATGCCGCATTACCACCTCTCCCAAATGGATTGCTTATCCATGCCTTTTGCAACACCCTGGCTGAGTTAATTCAACTGTCCCTGGAGTGCTTCCAGCAGAGACAATTCACTGGTAACAACTAAGTAAAAGTTTCCCTTCCAGGATTTTAACTCAGGATTTTAACTGGCATGTTGTGCTCGTCCTGGGGTACGCCGTGCTGACAATGATATCCTGGGCTGTACCCAAAACAGCGTGGAAAGGTTGAGGGAGGGGGCTCTGCCCCTTCACTCTGCTCTGGTGAGACCCCACTTGGAGTGTTGCATCCAGCTCCGGATGCAGCTCGGTTGCTGGGCTGATTTTATAAAGCTGGAGCAACACTTTCACCTTCACTGTTGACACCACCCTGCCCATAGCTCTAGAAGCCAGTGCTGGCCGGTCACTGGTGCTGCAGGAAGACTTGGTATGGCAGCGGCTGGGTGAAACTCCTGCTTGCATTCAGGTGACTTAAATGATCTCTTTGTTATTACTGTCCTCAGCTCTGTCTCTGCCTATAACTAATACGACCTGAAGGCACTGCACCTGCTGGGAAAGCCTTCGCTGTTTCAGAAGGAGCAAGCCAGAAAAACAGCTTCTCCTCAGAACACGTTTTCCTTCAAGAAGGCTGGGACTAGATCCAGCTTTCGAACTTTATGGATAACTCTCCTGTCTGATTTGTCATTTGTATCTCTGCCATTTCTATTGGCAGAGCATCAGGTCTGAAAGAGCCTCTGACCCAATAAATGCATGAATTATTTAAGACGTGAGCTAATTTTCTTCGGGCACTGTAATAGATCAAAACATGATAGCAGCAGAGAGGACTGTTTTCTGGAATTCCATTCAAGTATCCTTTAAACATTTTCAATATATTTGCATTATGGTCAATTAAAAGGAGCTGAAACAATGCTAATAGTGGATTTCTTATTAGTAATGCTTTTAAAGTTCCTAGATTTGTGCTTCATGCTTGAGGGTAAAGCCCCACCTCTAACTAATGAGAGCTAAGAAGAAGCTTCCCCATGGGCAGATTATTCCATAGCTGCTGCATGGCTGCTGGCTTGTCTCCCCAGCTCAGGAAGGGCTAACATCCTGCCAAAGTCTCTTCCAACCTCTTCCCTTAGGGCATTGTTTATTAATTCAGACAAAAACCTCTGAGAATAATGCAAAGCAAAGCTGCTTCTTGAACACCACAGCCTTTGTTCCATGGCCTCTGCTTTATCTCCTCTGCAGCTGTAGGGGAAAGCTCTTTAGTGCGTGTTCATCTCACTGTCTCCAGGTTTTATTTGAGCATCAACCATTCCCTTTCCATCTGGATCTCCAAACTGCAGGGCTGGTCTTGGCTGAAGTGGGCAGGATCCCGGACAGGCAGCCCCTCCATCTGGGCCAATACACCAATTTTAGTGTTTCTTTTTTAATTATCAGCCATAATAATGAAATGAATACAATAATGTGGGCACGAAATTGCTTCACAGATTTTGCTTCAGCAAAAAGGGAGATGTCCCTGTGTATCCAAAGCCTTGTTCAGAGCCATTGTCACCCATGGCTGTGACAAATGCTCTTGGTGGTGCAGCACTCCATCCCACAGGAGCAGTGTGGCTGCTCTTCCAACCCACAAATAGAATGCCTAGAAACCTATTTTCATACCATTTTTTGAATGTATTGTTTGACCTGCAGCTTGTCTCCAGCTAGGGTTCACATTTATAACAGGTGCATATGTCTGAAATTAGCAAGAAAAACAGTGCATTCTAATGTAATTATATAAATAATTTATTTATAAAGGCTGCTTCAAATCTCTATCTCAAAAATCTTTACAGACTGCATGTGATTTGGTTTTAACACAAAGGGGATATTAAATACATTTTTTCTATTTTTTTTTTATTTTGAAAAACTTAAAGAAATCAGTAATTGGCTCTTTAATAGTGCTGAAACTGTTGATTTTTAACCTGATTTCAAAGCATGTTTGAATACAGAGAGCAATTCAAAAATTCTTGTGAGCAGCAGTTTTAGTAGCTGCCATAGCAACAAGTAGAGTATCCAAACCCTTGCTCCCCACTGGGGGCTGGAAATTCCTGGAAAGGACATGATCTACAGACATTTCGAGTGAGTTTTGCAAACACAACTTGCACTGGGACAATCCCTAGGAGAGCAATCCCAATTGTAGCCCGGAAATCAGGGCGACATCATGCATCTAGAGATGGCAGCACTAACTGAGAATAGCAGGGAAACTTTGAAAGAATTAAATGTTATACGGGTTTTAATTCAATTTGTGTAGTTCATGGAACGATCTGCATAATTTCTAGTATCTTCTGGTTTAGTTTTAGTCTCTTTTATCTGTATGTTCTGGTCTCTTCTATCTGTGCATTTTCCTGCTGTTTGGAAGCCTTCATCTCTATTCTGTTACCTGTGCCAAGAAATAAGGAGTTTTATCTTTTTAATGCTGTCACTGCCACGTTGCTCTGTCCTTACAATAACGCAGGAAAGACTGAGAGCAGAGCTCTGAACAAGCTGCACATTTTGAAAAGGGGAGACTTTGAGATGTTCTGCTGCTTCTGGGACCTCTGAACTTCTTCAGCCTCCTGGAAGCCAAATGGAACTGAATTTCAGAGCTGTCCTTATCTTAACAATATGCCAAATCAGAACTCGAGATCTTAATTAACATTTCTACATTTCGAGTTACTTTTGTGAACACAATAGAGCTGATTATTACTGAAAGCCTCCTCAAAGAAGTGAAATTAATCTGATAAATCAATGTGGTGAATGCAGATAAGTCTGGTGGAGCATTTTCAAGCTGCACCAGAATCTGTCAAAAAGAGTAATGAATGGATCAGATTTCCAAAAGTACACATTTTGGAGGCAGGGAGGAGTAAGATAAACGACACACACCAACTTCATTAACTGGCATGCTGGGTAACATGAGGCTGCAAATATGAAATTAAACTGGGTTGGCAGAAGGAACTTGAAGACACTAATGCAGAATGCAGAAACTGCTTTGAGTGACAACTCCAGAAGCAGATGGCAGAGAAGGGGAAGGCATGTACGGGAGCAGTGGTGTGACATTTGTGCTCCTCCAGATGTATCCAGCACGATAATATAATAATAATAATAATAATAATAATAATAATAATAATAATAAAAATAGTAGCCTTGTTGTGAATGAAATTCCCTCCCCTGTCTCATCCAAGCATGTTGAAGATCACTTGGTAGTAAATTCATCATAAACTGAGGAATTGCAAAGGCCTCCGGCTGTGGCTACTGCAGAAGGTTACGAAGTGAGCAAACAGGTCTGCTCCCTGCTTGCAGCAAACACTAGAGTTTCCAGAGAAGGTTCTTACAACTCTAGGGGAAAAGTTTGCACCTTATTCTTGTTTAAGATCATCTTCTCCCTGTGCCAAGACTCTGCTGATACGTGGTTTTGGATGCCAGTGATACATGAGTGGAAATGTGAGATAGTCAGAGTGGCTATGTTTATCAGAAAGTGGACGTGATGAGTTCCCACTGATAAAATAGACATTATTTCTCTTTCTTATGTATGAAGCCAGAGAAGCAAACAGAGGAGGGTGATGTACATAGAAGTGTAAAAATAAAAAAAAAGCCTAGCCTGAAATTAAGAGGGAGGAAGAAGATATACCTAGAGCCAAGTAAAAAAAAGGAAATTGCAAGGTATTAGAGGAAAGTTGGAGTTGCCCTCCCAACAGGCTCTGACTTGGGGGTTGTGTCCCTGACCTCCACCAGCATCAAATGTCAGGCCAGAGTGGCCTTTTCAATATTCTCCTAAGCCCTTCTGACATTAAAGGATGGCAGATAGGTTGGAAAGGAGTTAAATTAACACGGGGGGTGCAGCTTGCTCACAGAGTGCTGGCCCTGTGCATCATTTGGGGCACTATTCCAGCATTCCCCCTGTTGGACCACACATCTCTCAGCTCCTGCCCACGACTGCCTCCTCAATGGCCCATAGGAGTGGCTGTGTGATTTGTAACAGATGAATGTAGTCAGACTTGAAGATTTGTTCAACCTTTATTCTTTGTAGATTTTGTGACCTCCCCCCCCCCCAGACTCCCAGCTTCCAGCTGAACTTGGAGCAGGGAGTATCAGAAATCTCACAAGGGTCTCAAGACAACCAGTCCAAAGCATTTGTGTTTGGACCAGATTCACATCCACAGTAAACCTTTGGTAAGTCAGCTCTCACTGTTCCCTAAGGATCCAACCAAACACGCCTGCTAGCTTCGTGGAATATTCTGGTGATTTAGGATAATATAAAGTATTTCAGAGGAACCTCAGTAACTGTTGCACAGAGCAATCCTCAGACTTGAATCTGAATGAGAAGAAAACTGCATCTTCTGCAAGGCGTGCTCATGTTTCTCTCTTTGGAGTTAGGGGACAGGGAATGAGAATAGGTAACTTGTTTACAAGCTCTTCTTCTCTTTCAACTCTCTGAGCAATTTATGTCACCTTTTTTCATGGGAGATGCTGAGACAGACTCGCCAGCTCGAGTTGAAAGATAAAATAAAACAGATGAAGGGGGTGGAGGGGGGAAAGCGTTCCAGGTTTTTTTTCAGTTCTGTACAATGATATAAAAAAGTGGGTTACGAACTAAAATATTGAATCACAATTCTTCAGGCAGTTTTATACTTAAATCATAGTCTTGTCAAGTCTGTGTTTGATATGGTTTAATTAATGCTTCCCTTATGCTGCGTTTGATTTTGATGTGTGTGTGATAGATTCACACAACCTCAGGTGATCAAAAGCCGGCATTTGTCAGTGTCAGAGCCTGTGCTAAAGTCTCAGTTGGCTCCGTGCACACCTTGGATGAGGAAGGTGGGGATGGGTTATTAGAGGAATGTGAAGCAGCTATTAAGAAATCACCTACAGTAAATGAAGCCAATCCTGTTTTCATTAGGCTGCACAGAAACTGGGATCAAATGAGTTTGGCAAGGGAAGTCAAACTGAGTATGACATGCCCCGCAACGCGACGCAGGGCTCTTCACAGCCTGTAGCTTTGCATTTGTTAGTGAGGTTTGTTCACTCTTCCAGTGCAAAACCCTCATTCGCAGCAATCACCAGCTGAAGGTCCTTGTTTTTAGTGAGACAATATTTGCAAACACCTTTATTATCTGAGACAATCCAAAAGGAAGGAAAGGAGACGGAGCATGTAATTGTTCTCTTAGGGCTGGTGGTGGGATGCTGTTTACTGCACAAACAGTTAGGAAGGAAGTCTCGTGGTTGGGATTTGCTCAGAGATGGAACTGGCAGTGACAGCAGAGTCTGGGATCAGCTTCAGCCAGCAATGTCTCTTTTCCTCCTGTTTCCCTGGGTAACCTCCTCCATCAGTTAGGATGCACCGTGGTATGTCACCTTCCGCTCCTGGCTCGCTCCTTGTGATGCTTCAAGCATCCTCATTGCTCTTAATTTCCTTAAGTGTTAAGGAAAGTAGTACCTGGTATCTGTAAGGTAGTGCTTGATGGGATAAAGTGCTTTGATAAGCTCTTAATTATAAGGATTCTTATAATTTGTTGACTTCCCTTCCCAGCAATAGCGAGATGTTTCTACCACTAGGCCTTCTCAGCACTGTCATTTGACATAATTCTGCTGATTTCATTAACTTTCACTGATTTTTTTTTTTTCTTCTTTTTTTTTTTTTTTTTGGCAAGTCGATCACAATGATTGATTGACTGGGAAAATAGGTTTTATCATCCTTAGTCTCCAAATTGAATAGTTGTAGCAGTTGGATTAGGTTAATCCTGGCAGTATCCGCCCTTGGCTGATTCCCACTGCTGAACGGAGCCGCCCCCGCGTGTCCCCCCTCTGCGCCCCTGCGAATTAGGGGATTAAGGGAAGAGGTGCTTAAGCTTAGCCCTTGATTGACACGTGGTTATGCAAATTGTGAAGGAAACCCTGAGATTCCTGAAATCTAGCTGGAATATTAGAGACGTCTTCAACGTGAGAGCATAGCAAAAATAGCGACAGAGAGTGAAAGCAAGGCCCACTTACAGGAAATTCATGATCTTGAGCCCGTTTTCAACTCCTGAAATCTTGTAACCTTGAGACCCGTGTGCCCCCTGAGCAGCTGGAGGGAAAGGAGTGTGTTTTGAACAGGCAGCAGGCAGTAACCTGTGTGATGTATCCGAATCTTGGATAAACCCTCTCATTTCCACGCAGACATGAGAGGTGAAAGACAGAACAAAATGGCTCTGCTGTCTACCACGGGCTGCAAGGGAGACTCAGTGTGTGATTAAATAATGAATAAAATAGCATTGCAAATGATAATGTTATATTGTAAATAATTCCATTTGTTTACCCTACTATGGCATTGAAGTTCATCTCCCTTGGAGACTTCTCTGACTTTTGATGCTGTTTTGCTTTGCATTTGCTTGATTTTTTTTTTTCTTGCTTTCCACAGAACCGTCATAAGGGTTCAGGAACTGACAGGACTAAGTGAATAATTCACAGCAAACAATTTTTTGGATGAATTTAGCATCTTTATTTCTGTAAAAAATAGCCCTACGCACATTCTGCATGTTTTGCACTAATTCATTGTTAAATCAGTTTTAAGTATGAACTCCCCTCAAGCCACCATCAATCCTTCTATTTTTATGAATAGAATGTAAACTCTAGTCTGGAAATAGCTGGGTTTAGAAATTAGTTTATTTGTGACTGGAGAAATGTGTATTGCTTTTGTTTTCTGCCTGGATGGCTACAGTATTGCTACTGGTACAAATATGTCCCAACATAATATTTGGCAATGTGAATCTCAATTTTTAAGTTCATTTTTAAAATTCATATTTAAACTACTCAATTTTGATCTCTCAAATGCTTTAAAAAGGGAACACAAGGCAATCAAAAGACGTCTTCTATGTTTTCCTCTAGAGAAATCATATGGAGGAATATATTTTAAGGAAGAAATAGTGCAATTACTATTAGCATTATTTGCTTGACTCCTACCTTGGAGAGCAGTATTCTTTTGGAGGTGACTGCTGCATAAAATACTAAATTATTCTTTCAGTGGATGAAGGGTGTGGGTGTGTACATTGTAGATGTAGATCCAGACTAATGTTTACCCCTGAATATTAATCCAAAGACTGGAATTTAGTGCGTGTAGTGGCTGTTCAGTGATGCAATGCAATTTAGTGGGAAGCATCTCAGAAATCCCTTTTAACTTACTGTAGGTATCTCTGCTTGTGTCTGTGTGAATCTGAAAGATGTAAAGTCAGGTCAAACTACCTGATCTACCTCCAGACAGTGCCACTGGTCAAACAGCAGCTGCTTCACTTCAACTGTCTGGCAAAATGGGGATAATGACACCTGAATGAAGCTCCATGAGATCCGTGGATGGGAAGTGCTGCAGTGAAAATACTGCAGTACAAAATTCAGAACATTTATCTCTGCATAGAGACTTGTGGTATTCCTGGGCATGTGTTTGATTAAGTACCTCTGTCATGGCTAAAACAGAGACCTGAGGTTTCTTTTTCTGTTTGTTTTTGTTTTTTATTTTTGATGCCACCAGAAGATGCTTGTCCTGCCTGAGAAAGCCAGGAGTTTCCTAAAGTCATGAAAAAAAAGGAAAAAAGAATCCCCAAGCTGCGATGAAGGATGATGACAAGACAAATCAAACCTCTCTTTTGGGCAGGGACAAAAGTCTGTGAGATGTTTGCATTGATCCTCACCTGGAAGTTATGTGTTTCGAAATTTTGAAGGTTTGGGGAAGAACTGAAGTACATCAGTGAAGATGGGTTTGGTCTCCTCATGATTTTTGGGTTGAGTAGGTGCTACAACCTGAGCTGTTCTCAGACACATCTGACGGGGCTTTGAGCAACCTGACCTAGGGAGAGGCATCCCCACCCACGGCAGGAGGTGGAATGAGGACATCTCTAAGGTCCCTTCCAACCCAAGCCATTCTGGGGCTCTGTGATTCTGTGAATCTGTGTACTTCCTGCAGCTCAGACGCCTTTGGAATTCCTGGCTCCGGAGCCCTTCACATGGCATCGAAGGCGGTGTTTTGTTTCCAAGCCCAGAAGGATGAGACTTGTGTAAAGAGCTGCTAATTTGCTCTGCTTTGGGTACACAAGCTGAAGCCTCCACACGCACAGAGACTTTAATATCAACGTCAAGATGTGAAGGTAGAAGTAGTTTTTTGTTCATGTTTCATTCCTGTATGAAACTTTTTGAGTAACAATTAAAGGAGAGCTCTGAGATGAGCTGAATAATGGTGAAACAAAAGTCCCTGCAGCGTGCTGCCTGCTCCCCTGTTGTCTCAGAGCAGCGTCTGCTGTAGCTGCTGGGTACTGTGGCAGGGAAATCTCCTCCTCATTTCCATTTCAAACTCTGCCTGCTCTGAGATGAGGATAATCAGTCCCTCACTGCAGTTGTGCACTGCAGCATCTTCGCCTCCTGCTCCCTCTCCCGGGGCTTGCTCCTTTGCTGGCCCAGCTGTTTGTGGCACTGTGCTTCCCAGCTGACTCCGAGGCACTGGAGCTCCGCGGCTCCGTGGGAGCTCTCCAGCGTGCTCACATTCACGGGCACTTGTGTGGCTTTTCTGCTCACACATCTGTGTTTAAGGAGTGGAAATTAATGTCACTTGCATAGAGATTTCTTTCTGTGATCTTTTGCAAGAGTCCCCCCGTTCCGTATCTCTTTGTTTGGATGGGATTGCAGAGAAGGACTTGTACATCCATGCTCTCAGTGCATCATTAATGCCCTTTCCATGAGAGCTGAGAGCATTCCCAAAGCCCAGGGAGTCAATCAGACCAACAGCAACATCTTCAACCCAACTGATCGTCCTGTCTATCTTTGGCAAGTATTTTTGCTAAAAGCAGGGAGGAACCTGTACTGGAGCTGGAACTAAATCCCCATCTCTCACATCCCACTTGGCATCGGGATCACAAGCCCACAACTGCGGCTTTATTCATTGTCATGTGAACCTGGCAGATCTTCTACCAAACCCCGCCCTCCAAAATCAGGCAAGAAGACATCAGGAAGGAAACTACTGGGGCCTCGAGATCAGAGACACCATAACTCAACACCAGAAAGATGCAGGGCCTGAGATTTGACAGATATTTCTGCCAAGAGTTGTATTCCTCACACGGATGTGGCAGGTGGGAACAGACTGGGCTGACAGACTGCAGGTTCAGCGCTGTTTTAGAGGTCTGGTTCCTTTTGCCACCCTCACCCAAACCCCAGGAAAGAAAGAGAATGGAAGAAACTCAGTGTTAGAAGGGCAGTCAGGGTACATCTCAACCACATAATCAATAGGATATTTGACAGCTTTATTGTCTTTTATCACCCACAAGTTAAGGGTAACAAAATGTCCAAGGCAGCCATTACCAAACAGCTCAGGGTTTGCATGGAAGAAGCCCATTAAGCAGGAAGAGCTCTTACTCCTGCAATAAATACGTGACACAGGAGAGCAGGTAAGAGATTGGGGCCAGGAAAAGTGGTTTAGTCAAATGCATCAGGTCACAGTGACGACAGGTTAACAGCCTGTCACATGGCACATGCCCACAGCCACCGAGTTTTGCAGCTATTAACACCTCCAGCAAGGCTCCCTCTGCCACGAGGTACAAAAACCACAGATGCCTGTATGATCTTACATATGAAGGAATATGTAAAGCAGCTTAAGTCTCATTCTCCAGCTATTACAAGCTTGATCTCCTAGAATTAGACAGAAACTTTAATCGCTGTCTCACTGCTGTGCTTTGCGAGCTCACATGTGAATTTCTTCCTTGCCAGGGATTAATTCTGCTGTTCGGTGACATCCCATTGAAAGGGTGGACAAGAAGAGCAAGAAATACATCTGTGCACAGACTGTAACTCTCCTTCCCGAGCACTGCCCAGCAGGCCAGGCACCTATTGACAGAGCTGGCTTAGGTCAGAGCTTGCCAGAGAAACCCTTAACATCCATCTGTGAACAGCAAGGCAAGTTGGATCTACCGTGGCTATAACCTGTCACTCAGAAGTATTTCTGCCTTCAAAGTCCGTTTTCAAGCACCAGGAGCAGACACCTTCCTGCACAGGGGAGACAGCAGCCAGGAACGGAACCTCTTGTGGGCCAGCCAGGTAGAATCCCAAGGAAAAGGAGGCAGCATGGCAAGAACGGGCTATGCCACGTCCCACTGGGCCCAGAGCGCCTCTTGGTGCCTTCGCTGGATGTGAGGGACCAACCTCAGCGCACGTGAATGTCGCCGGCCGCCGCCTGCGGCCTGATCGCGGCCGGGCTGGGATGGCGCTGCCCAGCCTGGCCGAGGGCTCAGGTGCCCCGTTTCCCACGGGCAGCCGTTGGCTGCAGCCCCCCCCGGCCGCGAAGCCGGGAGCGATGGCCGGCACAGCCCCGCTGCCCCCACGGCGGCGCTGGAAGGGCTTTCCTCAGCTGCGTGCCGCAGGAAGGACGGGCACAGGGAACACCCGGCAGCCGGGCGATGGTGAGAGGTGCTGCCGGGGGCCCGTGGGGTTTTAGGGGGGCGTGCGGGCCGTGGAAGCCGCGTCTCCTCGCAGGGCGCCAGTGCAGGGGGAAGGAGAAGGAGTCCGGGCCCGGAGCTGCCGGAGGGGGGNCGCATCCCGCCCGCCGCCAGAGGTGGAGGAGCAGGAGGAGGAGGAGGATGATGATGATGATGATGATGATGAGCGGGGCGCTGTGGGGAGCGGCGCCGGCTGCAGGTAGGAGGAGGCGGCGGGGAACCGCGGGGCTGCGCGGGGGGAGCCGCCCGCGGCCGCCCCTCTCCCGC